>JAYKKT010000066.1:6125000-6715000 GCA_036023115.1 Brasenia schreberi
TAAGAGCTGATAGGTTGTATTAAGAAGAGAGGTTGAGTGTAAGAAAGAGAGAGAGAAAGAGGGGGGACGGCCTCCATTGGAGGTCCGCCCCTCCCTTTGATCTCTTATGTTTTCTTCCTTAATGTTAAGTGATATTTCTTGTTTTAATCTTCCTCAATGTGACTCCAAATTTTATCATGGTATCAGAGCATATTTTGATCGTATGGAGCAAGAACAGGTGGCGTCAAATTTGTTGCTAAAATGTGTGGAAAGTTCAAACCACCGAAACTGGTGGTCTAGCATCAGGTTTTGAGTCTCAAGCTTCTTTTCCTCATCATGTATAGATAGCTTTTTAGAGACCAGTGCCAGTATTTTATTTCATTTTATTTTTCAATTGAGAAAGAGAGAGGAACTTTCTGGTGCCTCAATATGAAAGGTGAGATGAAGCGGGATATACTGATGAGATGGATAACAGTCCCTTCCTTGTAGTTGGTCTAGTGAAAATGTTGCAAGCAAGGGAAGAATGAATTTACTGTCAATAAGTTTTGCATCAAAGACGACTTGGATGCAAAGGATTTGGGATGTGGTAATCAAGAGTGGACAGTGTGGCTGTTGCGGAAACAGTTTCATTTTTGGTGAACACATACTTGCACTTGGTTCTGCAGGAAATACTCAACGTGCACAATATAATAATGATGCCATCAATCATCATGCAATACACAGGACAGAAGCCAAAGGCAGGCCGAAGATAGGGGAAATATTTCAAGGAGGGATAAGACAACAATTCTTCTCAAAATATTGTCTAACCTCAAGGAGTCGAAGAGAGAATATGGTGCTCTTGATGCTTGGGTTGCATGGGAGAAAAAGTTTCCAATAATTTCTATAAGACAAATCTTGATAATGCTTGAGAAGCGTGACGAATGGCATAGGATCGTTCAGATGATAAAGTGGATGTTGAGCAAGGGGTAGGGCACCACAATGGGAACATATGAGCAGCTGATATGTGCTTTAGATAAGGATGAGAGGGCAAAGGTGGCACACATCTTTTGGAGAACTTATGATATCCATTTATTGCCAGAATAATATGTTGGAGCATGGAGTAAAGCTTTTCAAGGACCTTAAACTTTCGACATAAAACCTCCAAACAAGTCTATTGTTCGGAGGATAGCAAATTCATATCAATTGCTTGGCTTACTCGCTGAACAAAAGAAACAGAGTATATTTTAAGCCAACTGGCAGCCAAGACAATTCCCAATGAGATTCATTGCCTGCCAATACATTTATTGCATATGGTGGCTGCACAGTTATTGTATATGGCCGAATTCTCAATAAAGTGGAGCAGGACTTTATTGAGAATAAAGATGTTAGGCCTGGGAAAGTGTTGCAGCTTGTTAGGCCTGGGAAGAAAAATAAAGACGTTACAGTTTGATGGCTGCATTAAGAATCAAACTTGCATTTATTAGATATGGCTGTACATTTATTATGGTTGTACTATTCAAATTCCCAAGAAAGTGGAGCAGGTTATGAAGATGCCCAATGAGGCACTGCAGTTTTTTTCTGATGCTGCAGGAATACGTGAAACCTGCAGTTTTTTTTGCATTAAGACGCTACAGTCTTGCAGTATTAAGAATCAAAAAGCATTTATTGCACATTGAGCAGTTTGATGGCTGCATTTATTAGATATGGCTGTACATTTATTATGGTTGTACTATTCGAATTCCCAAGAAAGTGGAGCAGGTTATGAAGATGCCCAATGAGGCACTGCAGTTTTTTTCTGATGCTGCAGGAATATGTGAAACCTGATAGTACGGCTGCAAACAGAAAGTTTTTCAATCAGCTGTCTTTTAAGTCTGGCATTGATTCACCACCTAAAGCTTTGATTTTGTGCGAGAAAGAGGTGTTTATCTACGAGATTCACCAGCTTGTTATTACTTCAACTTTGCTGGCATTAACTACAATAGTTAACATTTTTTTCGGGAATGCAATTTCAGAGTTCAAAAAAATATAACCTTAGAGCCAAAAGTTGTTGCAGAAGCCAGAGAAGTTGCTACAACATATGCTGAACAGATATTTTGCAGTCATAAGAGCTTCCTTGAGTTTCTTAAATCTCAACATCCAGGACTTCGTTCAACTGCATATTCTATTATTGCAAGCTATGTGAAGCATATTTCTAATGTTTATAATGATGGAAACATGAAAGAGACTGCCGCTGCCATTCTTGGTTCATTCCAAGAGGAAGAAAGGCTCGAAGCTTCACCACCTCATCAAGACTCTGGGAATTCTATCTTTGATGAAATGGTTGCTATGTTTGAAGGAAGAACCATCTGAGAGGGGCGTAAAAGGGACAGAGTCATTCTTTGCACACTTTATCAAGAAGAGCTTTAGGGATTTCTCAAGAGTTACTCATTCCTCTGATAACGAGAGGACATATGTTTCAATTAATGGCACACCTATACCTGAGAGGTTGGTCAGAAATGTGAATCATCAACATGCCATTTATGCAGTTCTCAGTTGCCTGAATTGAGACATCGTAATTGTGCAAATAATGACATACCTTACAGAGATTTAGTACAGCCAGTGAAGAAGGTATATGATCGTAAAAGTGACATCTGCCTCCATTCAACTATCATGGTTCTTATGTTTACTGTCAAGAATGCTTGAGCTGCTTGCAGAGGAGAATTTTATGAGTAACACCAAGTGTTTGAGGAAATGCCAGTGAAGATATACTGTCTTGAAACTCAGTGATCAACAGGTTTGTGCCTGAATGAAGCGTCCGGGAAAGCAAACCAAGTGTTTGAGGAAATGTTTAAGAGAGATATTTACCTGTGTATGAAGTGTTTGATGAAACATTCAAGAAGGCTGAATATAAATTGTATGGATTGTCATACTGATGAGTTAAGAAAGAAAGAAAGGTAGCCATGTGTGGGCGCCGAAGTAGAGTTATGGGAAGGTTGGATGGAATGTCTCGAATCTATCGATTCTTGTGAAGATTGCAGTCATAAGGATTGCTAAAATGTGTGTTGTAGCCAAAGTAGCTGCTTATGTTGTTACAGCTAGGAAGGCTGAATTGATATTGTTACAACCAGGAAGACTGAGTTTCTGTTGTTACAGCTAGGAATGTTGAGTTAATATTGTTACAGTTAGGAAGGCTGAGTTGATGTTATTACAGCCAAGAAGGCTGAATTGATGTTGTTACAGTCAGGAAGGCTGAGTTGATGTTGTCACAATCAGGAAGGCTGAGTTGATGTTGTCACAGCGAAGAACGCTGAGTTGATGTTGTCACAGCCAGGAAGACTGAGTTGATGTTGTTATAATCAGGAAGGCTGAGTTGATTTTGTTACAGCCAGGAAGACTGAGTTGATGAGGTTACAGCCAGAAAGGCTGAGTTGATTTTTGTTACAGTCAGGAAGCCTAAGTCGATTTTGTTACAACCAAGAAGGCTAAATCGATATTGTTGCAGCCAGGAAGGTTGAGTCGAGTTGATCAGATATGAAGGCTGAGGTGATGTTGTTGCAGCCAAAGAAGTTGTTGAAGATTAGATCGGTCATGAGACAAATGAAGAATGTTGAAGACAGATGAAGAATGTTACAGACACACGAAGAATTTTGGCAAGTTTGGAGTTTGAAGTATCTCACTCCCTACGAGGGGGGTGGTGAAGATGTTGAAGAATATGCATATTTAGTGTTCTTAGTATTAGTTTTATAATTTCTGATGTTTTTAGGTATTATTGTAATTGCTTAAAGTACTAAGGGCATTTTGGTAATTTTTTGTATTGAGGGCATTTTTTTCAATTTACGTTTTACAGCTCCTTATATAAGGGCTGATAGGTTGTATTAGGAAGAGAGGTTGAGTGTAAGAAAGAGAGAGAAAGAGGGGGGGGGGGTGGCCTCCATTGGAGGTCCACTCCTTCCTTTGATCTCTCATCTTTTCCTCCTTAATGTTAAGTGATATTTCTTGTTTTAATCTTCCTCAACGTTACTCCAAATTTCATGAGAGATAAGCTAGATAATAGACTATTGAGATGTATTTTTATTTTATACCCAAAAGGTTTCAGAGGATATAGATTTTAGAGGTGACTTCTCCAGTTTGAGAAGCATAAGCAACCAAGCAACCAAGCTGGCGATGTTGGAACTATAAGCTCAGAGCCCTCGAATAGCTCATGGATTTACTTTATTGAATGTGCCAGTGAATGGAAGACTTTTTTCTTTTATTTAATGGCGTGAAACCATGAGCTGAGAGACCAAGACACACATTTATAGGCTCTGATAAAAACTCGGGGTAAATGACCTTCAAACTAGGTAAATCGAGATTTCCTTCTAATTGCTTGCCCAACAAGTTCTTCATTGCTAGTCTCAGTAGAACTACGTTAGTCACTTGAATCGAAGTGCTCACTCTCCACCGATAGAGCTTTACATTGCCATAATTCAACACTCCCGTCCTCCTGGAATTCAAACTTTATCGCCTCCTCCTTCTATCAATCATAAACATTAACAAAGTGTAGGTATAAAATTCCTCGATTGCCTCAATAGTGTATTAGGAGAACATGCTTTATCGTTAGATAGGTTACATGTAGTCTTTCATCTTGAGAGACACCAATTTGTCATTGTTACACTATCTATACACGCAAACTGTGCTTCTTCCTCACTCTTAAACTTGCTTTTTGTTTAGGTGCAAATTTCTGATAGTAGAATACTGTACATTTTAATGGGATGATCTGTTTCTGTTTGTGGTTTTGTGATCAATCAAGGTCTTCAAGAGTGCTTGCATGTCTACTGTGAAAAGAGCATACATCAACTGAAAGGAATTTAATCTAATAATTGTTCTTTTCTCTGTTTATTCTTCTGGAAATCATATCTTTGGGCAGAAAGTTTGTTCAAGTTTGTGTGTGCTGAAAAGGACATGTAATAAAAATTTTTATTTCCTTCCCGAGAAGCTTTATTCATAAACATGTTATTCCTGTTTTCACACTATTGTGGCAGCAACACATCCTTCCTCCCCAGTTGGACACATTATCTATATGTGATAAAACTTTGCTAGTTCTTATGTCAATAACTTATGTTATCCTCACAAAGAGCAATATGTCACCTTTCTAGGGGATCTACTGATAGGTTGAAGGTCATGAGTTCGATACTTGGGACATGCATCTAGCTTCTGCCTCTCCATTCTACCAAAAAAGAAAATATTATCCAAGGATAGGCCTTGAAATTTTAGTTAAAAAGATGCTTTAATATGTTGGAATGGTAAACAATAATCTTAAGTTACAGAGTTGAAAATATATTTGTGGAGATAATGATTATTTCATGGTTTCACATAATTTCCTTTTCTTCATCTTGATGTTAGTAATTTCTGATTGAACTCTTTAACATTATGCTAACTTAATGAATGCTAATGACCTACTTAGTATGACAAATGAGAGTGATATTATTTTCACTCAGTAAGTCAAGCGTGACAAAGAAAAAGTAAATAATTTAATCTGCCTTTTTCATTTTGAAATAGAAAGCTTATGTTGGCTCGTACTTGGTTTAATTTATTACAACACAACTTTTTAATATCAATCTGTCAAAAATAAGTTGGTTAAGTCCATATTTATTTATATTGATCATTGATAAGTTAACAAAACATATTCAAGATAAAATATCTTGGTGTATGTTATTTGGAGATAATATTGTGTTAGTGGATGGGTCTAAAGAAAAAGCTAATAGGAAATTGGAACTACGGAGAGAAACGTTAGAAAGTAAAGGCTTTCGACTTAGTAAAATAAAGATAAAATATATGAAATGTAAATTTGATTATTTGGGTACTTCACAGGACATAGAAATTAAGATGACACATATTGCATACCTCACTTTAAATACCTAGGGTCAATTTTTCAAAGTGATGAAAAAATTGATGGAGATGTTACACAAAATTTGGTTGGTTAAAATGGAAATGGGCATAAGGTATTCTGTGTGATAAGAAGATACTATTAAAGTTAAAAGGTAAATATTATAGAGCAGCAATTAGACATGCTATGTTTTATGGTTATGAGTGTTGGGCAGTTAATGATCAACATGTGCAAAAGATGTCCGTATTGGAAGTGAAGATGCTGAGATGATAGGTGGTTACACAAGGAAAGACCGTATATATAATGAGGTTATTAGAAATCCATTGGGAGTAGCACCAATAGAGGATAAAATAAGGAAAACTCGTTTAAGGTGGTTTGGACATGTAAAAGGATGACCACAGAACGCTTTCATTAGAAATGAAAAATTAGACCGTGAAAATGTTAAAAGAGGAAAAGAACGACCACAAAAGTGTTGGAAAGAAACTATAAAGAATGATCTAGTTTTATTAAGTTAACTGCTAGCATGACACATGATAGGGCTCTGTGGAGACAAAGAATCCTTGTAGCCGACCCCATCTAGTATGGAAAAAGGCTTAGTTGTGGTTGTTGTGTGAAAAATAAGATGGATTATAATTTTTCGTTAGTTAAGAAAGCTTTTTATTTGATAATACTTCCAACTCTGGCTTCTTTCTTATTCCACTTTGTGTTGAGTTTCATTTCACTCTTTTGGTTCTCTTCTCAATAGTTCCTATTCACTTTTTACTAGATTCCTTTTTGTGTTGCATTACTTCTTTGTTTCTTTCCGAAGTATTACTCCTTGTTTTCTTATAATTTTCTAGAAATCCTTGCCTCTTGCTTCCACTTCCCAGTTTGGAAACCTTGGTAACAGCATGCCATTTAGGTGCTGTTCTTGCAATTAGACGGAAAGGAACGTATTACAAATTCAGTATTAAGAATCAGGAGGAACATGCATGCTTGTGACATCAATATTAGCTGTATTCTTTGCGTGACTTATGGTAGCTTTTATATCCATCTCTATTTTATAGCACAAAGCCACAAACTATCAATGGATCTTAGGGCAAAGTAGCCGAAGTTGGTCTCCACGTTTCCATCATACGACACAGAAAGCATACAACAACAACAGCTAAGCCTTTTCCCATACTAGACAGTGTCGGCTACATGGATTCTTTGTTTCCACAGATCCCTATCGTGTGCCATGTTAGCAGTTAACTCATAATAAGCTAGATCATTCTTTATTGTTTCTTTCCAACACTTTTGTAGTCATTCTCTAGCTCTTTTAATACTTTCGAAATTTAGTTTTTCATACCTTCTTATAGGTTCTTCTTTTGATCTTCTTTCTATATGTCGAAACCATCTTAAACGATATTCTCTCATTTTATCCTCTATTAGTGTCACTCCTAATTTGTTTTTAATGACCTCATTATGTATACGGTCTTTTCTTGTATGACCACTCATCCATCTCAACATCTTCATTTCTGTCACAGACATCTTTTGTACATGTTGATGATTAACTGCCCAACACTCAGAACACAGACATCTATTATTAGACATCGTTTTTTACTTTTTATGTTAGACAACTGTACTTGGAATCACCTGATCAGTTTCACGTAATTTATGATAATTTTTCTGTTTTGTGTATCGTTCTTTTTTACACAGAAAGCATCATTCTTATGACGTAATAGTTGCAACTGAATCTACTTGGATAAAGGAGGAGGGCTGTGTTAGGCTTCTGACAGCCCGTGTAAAACTTTGTCTGACTTACCATGGATTCTTAAAAAAAACAAAGAATCCATGTAGCCGACCCCATCTAATATGAGAAAAGGTTTAGTTGTAGTAGTAGTGTATCGTTCTGCAGAACAATATCCATGCCATAGTTGCAACTGAATCTACTTGGGTTCATAGGGCTTCCAGTGTCAAGTCGAGATAAATGTTGAATGTTGGCTGTGATTCTTAGGGCTCTTTGAGAATGCTTAACCCTTGAAGCTCATGCTCCAAATCACTATGTACCATCCTGTTTTCAAGGTTACAATCACATATAATGGCCAATCACTGCCACCAAGCATTGAGGCCTTACTGTAAATCGTGAATGAACTTTGCCAACTTATCCAGTTTCAGGAGCTTTTGGAGTTGGTTGTATTCCTGTCTTTATATAGAGGTATGTGTGCTTGCGCTTGTAGGGTGATTTGGTTGCAAGATTCAGTTCTTAGTGTCTATTTGTGTTTTACACCTTCAAGAAGAAAAACAATGGAATCTCTCTTGCAAATGTTGTTGAAGACCAATACAGAAGGTCGTGGAGGGGTCTACTTTATGAAAGAGAGGGTGTGGGAGTGGCTATGTTACAAGGGTGCAGGTGCTACAAGGTTGCAGGCCGTGGGTGCTTGGTACAATAATTTAAAAGCTTACGGGTGTGGGGACAAGGTCATATATTAGTATAAATTATGTGTGTTATTTTTTTTATGACTGATAATATCTGATAAAACTATAAGAGTTCAGTTTTTATCAGTCAATATTTTGTGAAAGTGCCTTTTACATAGCACTAACTCCACCCATATAAGGGATCACCCTTCCATTGCCGGTTCGAAGCCCAAATAAATGAGGAGGGTTGTGTTAGGCTTCCGACTGCCAGCATAAAACTTTGTTGGATTTTTATAACATGGATTACACAAATTATGAGCATTGCTTTGGGGTGTCCCCGCTTAACGACGTGCTGAATAGCCCAAATGGAGTGATAAGTAAGCAAGGGTCACTATATTTTTGTTCGGATGTAGTGAGAGAGGGTTCCCACATCATGGACAGGTGTGGGTAAAAAAGTTAGTCCCGCTACATTGCCGCCCGAATGTACTAAATAATTTATAGAGAGGGTCTCAACATTTTCAATATGGACGGATGCGGGGGGTAAGGAAGCTAGTCCTAGATAATAAGATTCGTATTGGTTCTTGGAATATCGGAAGATTGTCCGGTAAGCTAATAGAAGTGGTAGATACTATGATTCGGAGAAAGATTCATATTCTATGTTTACAAGAGACAAAGTGGGTTGGAGAAAAAGCAAAGGAGATAGAGGATACAAGTTTTAAATTATGGTACTTAGGTAAGAAAAGGCTCAAAACGGAGTTGGTATTATCATAAATAAAGATTTAAAGGATAGTGTAGTAGACATACAACGATATGGTGAGCGAATCATAACGTTGAAATCAATGTTAGGAGCAGAGGTTTTGAATATAGCTTGTGTTTACGCACCCCAAGTAGGCCTAGAAGATAGTATAAAGACAACTTTTTGGGAAGAGTTAGATAAGGTGATTCAAAGGATTCCAGAAATGAAGATGATTTGTTTAGGAGGAGACTTAAATGAACATGTCGATAAAGAGCATTAGGATATCAAGGTATTCATGAAAACTTTTGTTTTGGGGATATAAATCAGGATGGTATGACATTTGATCTCTTTATAGTCAATACAATCTTCAAAAAATGAGATGAACATTTAATTACTTATAAGAGTGGCTTATCACAAACAAAAATTGATTACTTTATTTGTAGAAAAAAAGATAGAGTGTGTTGTAAAGATTGCAATGAAATTATAGGAAAAAGAAGATAGGTAAAGAGGGCATGTTACAAATTACATTATTCTAAGAAAACTAGTGAAACTTTAGAGGCTTATAAGAAAGTAAAGAAGGAAGTGAAAAAGCTGTTAGTGAAGCAAAAGCTAAAATTTGGGAGGATTTATATAAAAAACTCAACTCAAAAGAGGGTGAAAGAGATATTCTTAAGATAGTTAGGGCTAGAGATAAGAAAACTAAAGATCTTAATTCTGCTAGATGCATTAAAGACGAGGATGAAAAAATTCTAGTGGCAAATGATGATATAAGAAATAGATGGAAAAACTATTTTTATAAGCTTTTTAATGAAAATAAAGATGTTAGTATTAGCTTAGGAGAGTTAGCTAAATTAAAAGTATATAAACCATAATTTCTACCTACGTATTCAAAATAATGAAGTCAAAGAGGCTTTTAAACATGTGAAGGGTGGTAAATCGGTATGACCAGACAATATTCCTGTAGAAGTTTGAAAAATACTAGGAGAAATAAGAATCACATGAAATATGGAGAAACCAAAAGATGCTCGAGGAATGGAGAGCGAGTACACTTATACCCATATATAAGAACAAGAAAGACATTCAGAATTGTGCGAATTATCGAGGTATAAAGTTAATGAGCCATACTATGAAATTGTTGGAAAGAATTATCGAATATAGGTTAAGACAAGTATCAAGTATAACAAAGAACCAATTTGGATTCATGCCATACAAATCTACTATTGAAGCGATTTACATTTTGAGACATCATATGGAACATTTTAGAGCAAAAAAGAAAGACCTTCACATGATATTTATTGATCTAGAAAAGCTTGCGATAGGGTACCAAGGAAGGTTTTTTGGAAAACTTTGGAAAAAAGAGGTATCCCATTGACATACGTTAACCTTATAAGAGACATGTACGTGCAAAAACATGTGTGAGGACTCATGAAGGAATGACATACTTTTTTGAAGTTAATATTGGGTTACATGAAGGATAAACTTTAAGTTCATACTTATTTATAATGGTGATTGATAAGTTAACAAAACATATTCAAGATGAAGTACCTTGGTGTATGTTATTTGCAGATGACATTGTGTTAGTGGAAGAGTCTAAGGAAAAAGTTAATAGAAAATTAGAACTATGGAGAGAAGCATTAGAAAGCAAAGGCCTCCGACTTAGTAGAACAAAGACAAAATATATGGAATGTAAGTTTGATCATTTGGTTACTTTAGAGGACATATAAATTAAAATTGGCTCACATTGCATCCCTAAAAGGAAAGTTTTAAATACCTAGGGTTAATTTTTCAGAGTGATGGAAGAATTGATGGAGATGTTACGCATAGAATTAATGCTCGTTGGTTAAAATGGAGAGGATGTCTGTGACAGAAATGAAGATGTTGAGATGGATGAGTGGTCATATAAGAAAAGACCGTATACATAATGAGGTTATTAGAAACAAAGTAGGAGTGGCACCAATAGAGGATAAAATGAGAGAACATCGTTTAAGATGGTTTGTACATATAGAAAGAAGATCAAAAGAAGAACCTGTAAGAAAGTTAGAAAAACTAAATTTGGAAAGTATTAAAAGAGGTAGAGGACGGCCACAAAAGTGTTGGAAAGAAACAATAAAGAACAATCTAGCTTATTGGGAGTTAACTGCTAACATGGCACAAGATAGGGATATGTTGAAACAAAGAATCCATGTAGCCGACCCCGTCTAGTATGGGAAAAGGCTTAGTTGTTGTTTGTTTGTTTGTTTGGTTAAAATGGAGAGGATCATCAGGTATTCTTTGTGATAAGAAGATACCATTAAAGTTAAAAGGTAAATATTATAGAGCAACAATTACACCTGCCATGTTTTATGGTTCTTAATCATCAACATCTACAAAAGATATCTATGACAAAAATGAAGATGTTGAGATGGATGAGTGGTCATACAAGAAAAGACCGTATACATAATGAGATTATTAGAATCAAATTAGGAGTGACACAAATAGAGGATAAAATGAGAGAATATCGTTTAAGATGGTTTGGACATATAGAAAGAAGATCAGAAGAACCTATAAGAAGGTTTGAAAAACTAAATTTGGAAAGTTTTAAAAGAGGTAGAGGACGACCACAAAAGTGTTGGAAAAAAACAATAAAGAATGATCTAGCTTATTGTGAGTTAACCGTTAACATGGCACATGATAGAGCTCCGTGGAAACAAAGAATCCATGACCCCGTCTAGTATGGGAAAAGGCTTAGTTGTTGTTGTTGTTGTTGCCTTTTACATAGCACTAAATTACCTCTGAGTTATCGATTTTTAGTTCAGTATAATCCAAGTTGAATGTGGTGTCTTAGACTGCCACACTGTATTAGAAGCATCCGTGTAATATAGGGAGGTCATCGTCTTGGGGGGATATTGGGATCAGGTGAGTTGGAGAAAACACCCATCAAAAATATGTTCATGTAGTTTATATCATGTAAGCACCGGTACAATCCTGAGGTAGATTGAGTTGAGCACATTAATGTAGAATTCCGTTCAAATAGATACATAAAACTTCGTATTCTTCACTTAAAGAAAGATGATAGTATTTTACAACCTTCAAAGAGCACACAGAGTGGGCCAAGAGAGTGGTGGTTTCTTTTCTACAGAGTTCAGTGACTTGATTGCTTTACGATGTGGCTAGGCACTAAAAGTCCTAGAGATCAGTGGTCTGAGATGGGTTATAATTAGTTTTCACAAACTTGCTGTGAATGTGAACAACGAACTGGAGTAGCAGGCTATGAACATATGCATGATGCATTCCTCTCAACATTCATTAATCAGATTATGGATGAGCTTGTTAACCATGAGCGAAGTTGTTCCCTTTTTTCTTTTCAATACTTCTGTGTGGTGGAAGAATGTTTTGATGGTCCTTTGTGTCCTATATCTTCGGTTTTCTTTGCTATTGTTCTATTGACTTGCAAGTTTCAACCTCCCATCATGTATAACAGAAATGCTCCTTTGTCTTTCATGTAAAGCTTTCTTGCTGATGTCTCTATAAATGCATCTTCTGTAGATGTCGTCAAGTGGTTACAAAATGACAGGAAGCATATCGAGGCAGTGGACTTGGTCTACGCTTTTGGAAATGAAAGTATGATTCGACCTCTACCCATTTTGCGGGAATACTTGAATAGTATGAGAATTTTCCTAAGAGATTTTAGGAGGGATGGACAAAATACACCTACGATTCAGGTATAGTTGATTCTTGTGTCTTCAGAGATGGCAGTGTCTTTACGTTTCAGGTCATTAATTACGATCCTCTTTGCAGAATGATGCAAATGAAAAGCAACTAGCTGTTCTAAAAGCAGCAATCAAGTGTTTGAAAGATCACAATCTTGAATCTGCAGCATCTGATTGGGATTTAAAGGAGAAGGTTGCGAAACTAAAGAGGAATTTGGGAAAGCGAAAATTTACAGCAGTCGACTCGGAGGACCATGGGAAAGTAGCTGAAAGCAAACCAAATGGAGAAGTGGCAAAAGTTAAGCCTCAGGAGATGGTAAGTACTTCAGAAAGAAGAAATCAACCTTCATCTGTAGAAATTGTTGCTCATGAGAAGGTGCAGCATCCTAAAGAAATGCATCATCCACCTGTAAATCCTGCCATGACTACGATACCTCATGGACATTTCAATCAACCAGTAGCTGATCCTGCTGGAGTCTGGCATCAGGAGCCCTCGTCAGCACTTATGGGTGCTAATATTGGGGCACCTTCCATTGGGCAAGTTGCTAATCAAATTCCTCGTATGTTAGACCATGGAATGCCGCCTCAAGAGCAGCACCCTCCACCTCCGAATGGGATGGCAATTCCTGCTCTCAGTCATGCCCATTTCAATCAAGTGGCAGCCGATCCTGCTAGGGGCTGGTGCCAGGGACCACCCTGGGCACCGTCAGGTTCTACTCTTGGGCCATCATCTTCAGTAAGCCAAGATGGTCATGCTTCGACAATGTTAAATTATGGTGCTGGCGCTGTGCCTGGAATGTCTCCTGCAGAACAGCAACCTCTACCTCGGACAACCCCGATGACAAATCCTACTGGCGCAATGCTACCAAGTAGCCATTTCGATCAAGCGGCAGCTAATCCTGCTAGAGGTTGGCATCAGGGACAACCATCAGCAATGATGAGTTCTGGAGTCGGGCACGTAGGCATGCATCTTCCGCCAATGTTGAATGGTGCTGCTGCTGGACCTGGAATGCGTCCTGCACAACAGCATTCACTGCCTCCAACACCACCGATGATAAATCCTGCTGCGACACCGCTGCCTCCCGGCCATTTCAATCAAGCGGTGCCTAATTATGCTGGAGGTTTGTATCAGGGACTTCTGTCAGCACCAACGGGTGCTGCCACCCTCGGGGCATTGTCTGCTCCCATTGGGCATGTTGGTGGTGCTACAGGACCTGGACTGAACTTGCTGGGACAAGCCCAGCTGGGAGGGCAGCCTCTGGGATCAGATCAAGGCCTTCCCCAGCAGCCTCTGCCGCCATACCCTGCGGGTCCTATGTCAATGCACAATGCTACACCTTGGCAAAATATTCCCGGTCCCAACCGCTTTGTGTAGCCTTGCATTAGCTAGTTATGACGGTTCTTTGCAATAACATGTTTCTTGGTTCTTCGTCCCGGGAACTCTTCAACTTCTTTGCGCTGTTATGGCCATGTTTCGGAGCTAGCTGGTAATTAGAGGCTTCCGGGAAGTGAAATACCTGATCCAAAAGTTTCATGGATTTGACATTTTCATTTGATCTTTGGAAGTGCCGTAGGCGTGGTTGCCATAATTTGTCAAGTCCATGTCAATCTGTATGCTGGTTGGTTTCATCTCTACTTACAAGCATTCAGCTAAATATGTTATGCAATTTATTGAAAAGAAAGCGTCATGCTTATGAAGAATAAGGAACGTCTTTTTTGTAGAACATATAAACAACTCAACGAAGAAATATCAACTTAGGTCTCTTTTTTCATTACTCAAAATTGGCCACACGCAGCTGATCAGTGTTTGCTCGTACGAAATTTTCGCACAGAGCAAATGCATTGGTGGGTCTTCGTTAATAGGGTTAAGTTCATCATATTTGGAAAGAAAGAAACCAAAATAGCCATTTGTGCATATATATATATATATATATATATATATATATATATATATATATATATATATATATATATATATAGATAGATAGAGTATTGAATGTAGGTCTTCAGGTATATAAAAATGCCTTGATTTTTTAGATGAACGGTGAACATTTGAATTAAAGGTAGTGCATTAAATGCAAAGTAATTCAGATTAAACGTAAAGTAATTCAAATCCCTACCGTAAGATCAACACTAGAGACATTTAAGTATTTTTATGTAACTCAAAATGTTGTGCACTATGCATTTAGTACTATATATAGAGGATGTTCTAGATGTGTAATACCTTTTGGTGCATAATCTTGCATCACACGGTTATACACTTAAAATTATGCATTTAAAACTCTCTCTGTATATTAGTTTCTTTATGCAACTAAACATTGTTTGTTTTACATTGGCTACATACTTTTAGTAGTGTTTGCAAGTCATATTTCGAAACATAGAATTCAGTCATGAATCCAAAAAGAATAACAAAACCTGCTGGAATAATTCGGTTCCATGACCAATAAAATTTTCGGTTTCGGTTTTCAGATTTCGAGAAAATTTGTTAATGTTGATGCTTAAACGCGAGTGGCTTTCATATGCCTATGGTTGTGGTGAAATGACAATAAGCCAAGATCTTCAATGCTATCATGAATGAAAATTGTGTTCTACTTAATATGCGGTCTTAAACTGGTGTTGTGGATGGCCTATTGCCAACAATTGCACTAAAGGCTGTACAATCATGGTGTTTAATGGCCATCCTGCCATATATTATACCATTGTTTTTAATTGGTAACAAGATGTAATAAATAGTGGAAAAAACATGCATTGATGAAAGTACAGTTAGGCCGAGAGTTGAAGGAGTTCTTGAACTTAATATTTCACCATACCTCTC
This sequence comes from Brasenia schreberi, assembly GCA_036023115.1. Classification (NCBI taxonomy): domain Eukaryota; kingdom Viridiplantae; phylum Streptophyta; class Magnoliopsida; order Nymphaeales; family Cabombaceae; genus Brasenia; species Brasenia schreberi. The sequence continues at coordinate 6,140,420 of JAYKKT010000066.1, forward strand.
AAGAGGATGGTAGTGTGGTTACATATGACTGGTTTGGAACCAGCCTGCCTGTTCGACCTCACCGCTCACGGAACTGTCCTGGAATCGGGGACCCTTTAGTTCAGTTATGGTTCACGGTGTCCAGAAACAGGTCCAGAATCAGAACTGGTATAGATGGTTTCAAACTGTCCTATTGCAATTGGTGGGTCGTTCAACCCCAGAAGATGCATCACCCATGTAAAAATTGGGGGGCGCGGTTTCAGAACTGAAACTGGACCTGGGCAGTTCGACTCTGAAGAACCCACTGTAAAACTTCAAAGCTAAGGATCCTGAAATATATATATATGTGTGTGTGTGTGTTAGCCGTCAACTTGCGAAGTGCAATCCTTGGAGTTGCTAGCTCTTACGACTTGTTCCGTAGAAAGAAGCCATTTCTAATGATATCTCCCCCTGCGTCGCAAATATTGTAGTAGTTATGGAAGCTTTTATATACACAAGAAAAAGAGTGCCATGAATGGAAAGGGAGACGGAGCGCTTGCCATTGTATTTATTCTTGAAGCACCGTTCCTATTATTAAGAATTGAGAGATGCACAGATTTTTAGTTTTGATTGTCAAGCTGGGGTTGAGCAGACCCACATCGGGTGTTTGATTACGAGTCATAGGTCGACTGAACCTCAACTATACTTCCACATTACCAATATTCAATACGCCAGGTGGTGGTAGGCTATGGTAAGGGTCGCCCCCGCGTAGCGCCTTCTACTGTAGGCTGCACCCCTACTTATAGGCGTAGTGGCGGGTAGGAGGTAGGCGCCTACCTATAGGTAGTAGGTATGAGATGGCATTTCGGTCTGCTTGAGCTTACAGATCAGTATTAGAATATGTGAGGTTGTATAATCTCATGTTTTACTTGATTAAGAAGAAACCAGTCAACCGCTGTTGAAACTGGGCCTGTATTAACAGTTCTCCAGGCCCGGCTTCATCATCAAGCACATGAACCCTGAGGATCAGAATAGAAACCTTCGTATAAAACGTTCTTGTGAGTCACCTCCCCACTCAAGAGAGACACAACTCCCTCTGCAGGGATGAGATTTGAGGATTAATGGTGTGTGCTAGAGGAATTGCTAGTGGGGTTTAATTCGTTCTTTTTACAAGGAAGGCAAGTGTTCTTGCACTACCGAGAAGGGCCACCCATTTGACTAAAAGTACTCCAAGATGATAAGGAGAGACGGTTTGTCAATAGGCTGAAGGCACTCAATTATGACACATTACTACATGAGGTGATGGACTAACTGTAGGGGGAGATGAAGTACCTTAATCTAAAAAATTCATTTGTTTGTTACATATATATATATATATATATATATATATATATATATATATATATATATATATATATATATAATATAAGTGTTTTGTGGATGTGAAATTACGCTTGACTTCAAAAGAGTTTATGAGTCCGCTAGTGTACCAAGATTAAAAGTGAACTTGGATCATATGGAATCTTTTTTCAGTCACTTCAAATTGAATATGTAATAAGATGATTTCATGAAAGCCCGTCACAAGTAAGCTTCTTAAATGTCTTAAATCTTTTTCAGATCGAGCTCACAAGTAAGCTTCTTAAATATCTTAAATCTTTTTCAGATCGAGCAAAGCAATGCCGTATTGACATGTGAAAATATGACAATGGTATAAATGAAGATGTTTAAGAGGATGTATAATTATATAAAGAAAGACAAAATAGTAATAAGTTAACTAGAAAGGAAAGTTGGTTTGACAAGCGATTTAGGTGGAGATGGACTTGAGGAAGTTTGGGTAACAAGGTTCCGTCGATGAAGGACCCACTTTAGGTGAGTGAGACATGCACCTTACTCAAAATCTCAAAACATCTTATATGTTATTATATATAGAGAAATATAAGTGCTTTGTCAAAGTGCATCTCATTCAAAATTCAAGTGTCTCACTCCTAAAAAAACCTTGGATTCACCATTGGTTCCAGAAATTAAATGGACACTCTAAAATACTAGAGGTTTAGTTTTAAATAAGGCCTCGCGTGTAGTGGAAGGAAACAATGAAAATGTGATCAAATTGTTTCTTTAAGTTAATGCTCATGTCACACAAAGTAGAGTACAATAAAACTAATAATTCATGTAGTCCACTCCACTTACAGTGATACAGGGTTTGATTTTGGTTTTGTTTGGTAATTTTTTTACCATACTTATTTTTAAGTAATTATTAAGAAAAACGAGGTTTAGTAATTAGATTAAAATCTAGTTTTATTTACCTAACTCCCGCTAGGTCTGAGCCGCGCCTATTAGCGGCCGACATACTTAGATGCATACAGTCTGGTAGGCACGATGGTTCTTCCAAATTCATACACTAAATGCGGTACAGTAGGTTAAATCATGCGACATGGTACTCTTGACTTAGGACACTACCTCACAATGGATTTCTCTTCCACATAGACCTATAATAATTTATAGAATATATGGTGAATATAACAACAACTAAGCCTTTTCTCATATTAGACGGGGTCGGCTACATGGATTCTTTGTTTTAAGAGATTCCTATCATGTCATGTTAGCAGTTAACTCACAATAACCTAGATTATTCTTTATTGTTTCTTTCTAACACTTTTGCGGTCATCTTCTACCTCTTTTAATACCTTTCAAATTTAGTTTTTCATACATTCTTATAGGTTCTTCTTTTGATCTTCTTTTCATATGTCCAAACTATCTTAAATGATATTCTCTCATTTTATCCTCTATTGGTGCCACTCCTAATTTGTTTCAAATAACCTCATTATGTGTACAGTCTTTTCTTCTATGACCACTCGTCCATCTTAACATTTCATTTCTGTCACAAGTATCTTTTGTACATGTTGATGATTAACTGCCTAACACTCAGAACCATAAAACATTTCAGGTGTAATTGCTTCTCTATAATATTTACCTTTTAACTTTAATGGTATCTTCTTTTCACAAAGAATACCTGAAACTTCTCTCCATTTCAACCAACCAACATTAATTTTATGCGTAACATCTCCATAAATTCTTTCATCACTCTAAAAAATTGACCCTAGGTATTTAAAACTTTCCATTTGGGATGCAATATGTACCGATTTTAATTTCTATGTCCTCTAAAGTAATCAAATGATCAAACTTACATTTCAAATATTCTGTCTTTGTTCTACTAAGTCGGAGGCCTTTGCTTTCTAATATTTCTCTCTATAGTTCTAATTTTCTATTAACTTTTTCCTTAGACTCTTCTACTAACACAATGTCACCTGCAATTAATATACACCAAGGTACTTCATCTTGAATATGTTTTGTTAACTCATCAATCACCATTATAAATAAGTATGGACTTAAAGTTGATCCTTGATGTAACCCAATATTAACTTGAAAGAAGTCTATCATCCCTTCATGAGTCCTCACACATGTTTTTGCACCATCGTACATGTCTCTTATGAGGCTAATGTATGCCAATGGGATACCTCTTTTTTTCAAAGTTCTCCAAAGAACCTTTCTTGATACTTTATCGTAAGCTTTTTCTATATCAATAAATATCATGTGAATATCTTTCTGTTTTCCTCTAAAATCTTCTATAAGATGTCTCAAAAAGTTAATCGCTTTGACAATAGATATACCTGGCATGAATCCAAATTGGTTCTCTGTTGTACTTGATACTTGTCTTAATATATGTTCGATAATTCTTTCCCATAATTTTATAGTATGACTCATTAACTTATATCGATAATTCGCACAATTCTGAATGTCTCCCTTGTTCTTATATATGGATATAAGTGTACTCGCTCTTCATTCCTCGGGCATCTTTTGGTTTCTCTATATTTTATTAAATAGTCTTGTGAATCAAGTGATTCCTATTTCTCCTAGTATTTTTCAAATTTCTATAGGAATATTGTCAGGTCCTACCAATTTACTATTCTTCATATGTTTAAGAGCCTCTTTATCTTCATTCTTTTGAATACTTCGGTAGAAATTATGGTTTATATACTTTTTAGATTTGGCCAACTCTCATAAGTTAATACTAACATCTTTATTTTCATTAAAAAACTTATAAAAATAGTTTTTCTCTCTATTTCTTATATCGTCATTTGCCACTAGAATTTTTTCATCTTCGTCTTTGATGCATCAAAAATAATTAAGATCTTTAGTTTTCTTATCTCTATTTGTAGCTATCCTAAAAATATCTCTTTTACCCTCTTTTGAGTTGAGTTTTTTTATATAAATCCTCCAAACTTTAGTTTTTGCTTCACTAACGGCCTTTTTCGCTTCATTCTTTGCTTTTTTATATGCCTCTAAAGTTTCGCTAATTTTCTTAATATAATGTAATTTTTAACATGCCCTCTATGCCTTGATTTTATTTTGCGCTACTTCACTCCACCACCAAGCTTCTTTTTGTGCCGGTACACCTCCCTTAGATACACCTAACACATCTTTCGCCACTTTCCTAATATGTATAGCCATATTATTCACATATCACAAGGTGTACCAATATAATTCCAAACATCTCCTTGAAGGACTTTCTTTTTAAATATATCTTCTTTCTCTCTTTTGAGGTTCCACCATTTAGTCTGAATAGCTCGATGCACTCTTTTCTTCTTTGTCTATTTCTTTATTTGTAAATCCATAACTAAAAGTCAATGTCTCGTGGTTAAGTTTTCTCCTACAATTTCTTTACAACACACTCTATCTTTTTTCCTACAAAAAGTAATCAATTTGTGTTTGTGATAGGTCACTCTTATAAGTAATTAAATGTTCATCTCATTTTTTGAAGATTGTATCGACTATAAGGAAATCAAATATCATAGCAAAATTTAAAATCGCTCTACCTTCCTCATTTATATCCTCAAAACCAAAGTTTTCATGAATGCCTTGATATCCTAATGCCTCTTTACCGACATGTCCATTTAAATATCCTTCTAAACAAATCATCTCCTTTTATGAAATCCTTTGAATAACCTTATCTAACTTTTCCCAAAAAGTTGTCTTTATACTATCTTGTAGTCCTACTTAGGGTGTGTAAGCACAAACTATATTCAAAACCTCTGCTCCTAACACAAATGCAATGTCATGATTCGGTCACCATATCGTTGTATGTCTACTACACTATCATTTAAATCTTTATTTCTGACAATACCAACTCTGTTTTGAGCCTTTTCCTTACTTGAGTACTATAATTTAAAACCTTTATCTTCTACCTCCTTTGCTTTTTCTCCAAAACATAGAATATGAATGTTTCTCCAAATCATAGTATCTACCACCTTCATTAGCTTACTGAATAATATTCTGATATTCCAAAAACCAATACGAATCTTATTATATAGGACTAGCTTTCTTAGACATGCATCCGTTCATATTGAAAATGCGGAAACCATCTCTGTAAATTATTCACTACATTCGGGCGAAAATGTAGCGGGAATAACTTCTTTACCCACACTCATCCATGATGTGGAAACCCTCTCTACAATTGATTCACTACATTCAAACGAAAATATAGTGACCATTGCTTGCTTATCACTACATTCGGGCTCTACAGCGCGTCGGTAGGCGGGAACGCCCCAAAGCAATAGAATATTTGGTAAATAAACAAAAATTTATGCTAGCTGTCAAAAACCTAACGCAAACCTCTTCCTTTATCATTGCTTGGGCTTGATCATGAAAGACTGATCCCTTACATGAGCAGAGTTAGCCACTAATCTTTTGAAGAAATAATTGAAATTTGTTTGAACATATTGGCATGTAATGTTACTATGATATATCAAGCTTTATATATATATAGAGAGAGAGGGAGAGGCTCAATAAACTTTTTCGAATGCAAAGTGAAGTTGGGTGAACGGAGACTTATTTGGCATGAATTTTGAAATTTCTATGGCATTAAAAATAGCGTTGCAGCTTGGAACGGAACGGTAGGAATGCTAAGTATAAAAGTGTAGCATATACTTTCTGACTTTTGTTTTTAAATCTAAATAATTTATCTTGTATATTATTCAAGATTTTTTGAGTATATGTAAGCACTTTAAGGTGTACTTGTAGCGTGCTCATGGACGAAGCGACAGAGGCGCTTCATCTTGCGTGGATCATCACTAGGTCGCTTCGTCCCGCTAACGTGTGCTTCATATTGTGTGTGGATCATTAGGGGGCCACTTTGTGGCGCTTGCGTGTAAAATTCATATGAGTAGTGCATTCCTCTTGAGAACTCAACACCTCAATTCAAGATCTCAAAAAAACACTTTGAGTGTGAATTCCTTTCTCTCTCCAAAAGTATACACGAAAGTTGAAGAAAGATGAACGGTTGAAATTTAAATTTTAAAAGGTAAAAAATATACTTATATTCTTTTAAGTGTAATTAATTAAAAATAGTATTTTAAAAATTTAAATTTAAATCTCAATTATTTATCTTTTAAATTGAATGATTGTAATGGGTTTTCAGTGATTGTTTTCGTAGGTTCTCTAAATCGACTCTCTTTTTTTATATATATTATATACATAAACATATACATGTATCTTTTAAAAATTATTCTTCAACAGTTTAGGTACGTCCCAAACTAATCGGATAGGTCCCAATTACCAACCCGTCCATTACATCATCATGGTATGTTACAGTAGACATGCCCAAGGAACAAGGGCCCTGATAAAGTTTCTGGGTCTCTTTCATGCCTAGAACCCAATCCATTTTCATAAGGTCCAGATTTCAGATATGATCAGAAACCATGGGTTCACTTGTTGGGATTGGATCCCGCCTCGGTGGCAAGTGTTAACTGGAACTCATTACACGCTACTGGTAAGGCATTTTCATTAAACCCAAACCTGAACCCCACAGTTTGGGGTTTTCAATTCAATCCAGATCCACTCAAGGCAACCCAAGATCTATATCTTGATTAAGATTTACAATTGCATCTAACACTCCTATCATGATCCAATATACTTAAAATATAGCTTGATCACCTAATGGAACTACCATTTTCATTTCCGTTGTAATCAAACACATACCTCGGTGTGCAGTAAAAAGCAGGATCGTAAGATCCCACTTTTCGCCGGATTAAGAGACCTCTAGGACTGTGTTGATGTCGAAAAATCAAGAGGAATATGTGACAAGCTCTCGAGGACACATTTTTTACGACAAAAAACTGAAACGGAGTTTCAGTTATGTAGTCCCGACATCACAATCAGCCACTCCCTAATGGACCAAGATAGAGATCAAGGCAGAAACCCTGGAGGCACATAATCAGAAAAGTTCATATTTGTGTTTTGACTCTGAGCAGTGCGTAACAAATTGGGACATGTTGGGCTTTAACATAATTCTTACATGAGCATGAAATGGCATGACACGAGCGTGACCCAGAAGAAGAAACTGCCAACCCGGGTTCACCCAACTCTACACAAATTTTTATTTTGTAAGTATGTTGATCATTTAGCTATTGGGATCTCATATGTTAAGTAGATGGGCTTGACAAGTCAGGCTACAGTTCGTTAGCTGCACCCGAAAATTAATGCATCCATAGTTGTGTGAACTTTATAAATTATATGAGATATATATATATATATATATATATATATATATATATGTTTGTCCTGAAAAGAGCTGCAATAAAGTCGCAATAATATCAATGACCAACTTTCAATAGATGCATGGAAAGTGTCTCCCATCAATTAAGAAAGAGAGAGAGAACCTGAGTGACTCGTTATGTTGCCCATTATTAAGCTCTTCATGTTATATATATATAAAAGAGAAATTGGTATATGTTAGCATATCTAGGTATTAGTAAATCTAAACAAATCTCGATAATTTATCTTTGAGAAATAGATGATTGTAGTTTTAATTTAAAAGGCAAAAAGTATATGGGTTCTTTTGTAGGTGTACTTTATTCATATGATACTATTTTTTTTTAATTCAAAATTCAATCATCTATCATTAAAGATTAATGGGTGAGATTTATTTAGTTTTGCTATTACCTAAGTATAATATCATATATGAGTCTCTCTCTCTCTCTCTAACATGATATTTTCTTAAATATGAACCTGTAAATGTGCCTGTCAAAGTCTGTTTAGTGGAATAGATATTTTATCTTTTGTCAGTCTTTGGATGCTCACTGCGGGAGGTCCGAGAGAAATTATTAAGGACATAAAGTCAATGGCACAATATAGAAAAGCAATCATCTTCTTATGAAGGCGAGAACACCCAAGGTAGGGCTAGCAATCTTATACAGGACACGAAATCTTCACGACCCGACAAGTTTGTTTCGTGTCAATCCCGTCACAGCCTGTATTCTGTACCCCCCCGCCCCCAAAAAAGTTAAGGTTTAAATAAAGAAGGGGTGAATGTATTTTTAAAGTACTTATTACCATTTCTTATAAACTTTAACCAGTGGGGGGATCTACATTGAGTTTGCTTGCGAGCCCGGGATTATGGAACTGGAAGTTTCAGTTCGGTGGGTTTTTAACGAGCCTCACAATCCGGTCGAAAGCGAGGTTATACGATCCGTTTTTTATTGCACGCCGAGACCTACATTTGATTACAAGAGAAACTAGAATTGTTGTTCTAGTTCCGTAGTCTTAAGCCTCGCAATCAAACACCCCCTATCGTATTAGTCAATAGTTTGATAGTTAAAAGTGCTGCAAACTTGGTGATCATGATCTTGTTTGGCAGATCATGGAATGAGTTGGCTCGGTCAGCGATTTGGAAGCAGACCGTGCCTGAGCTCGTTTTGACAGGATCTGGGTCGGCTTTGTGCCCAGCCATGTATGTCAGGGGTGGCAGTTCCAGACACGAAATGAAAATTGGCATGAGTACTACCTGGAAAGTCATTTTATGCCCATACATGGAAACGATAAAGTCGTAGTCCAGTTTACTGATTTCTACACTAACACGAAATGACAATATGAATGTGGCAAAAAACACGAAACTGCTGGCAGCTTTAGACACGACATGAAAACCGAATAAGATCAACACGACCCAAAAAGTCCATCTTTGGGCTTTGGTCTACCATTATAACTAAAAAATAATAAAAAAGAAGAAAACCTTACGTGCTTTAATTTGAACAGTTAAAGCCTCCTAATTGAATGGATAAGATTCAAGGGTTTATCTAAAGGACATTGGCATTCTTAATACTCATGCTAATATATATATAGAGAGAGTGTAATAAATGCATACACTCATCCATGCTTAAATCCACTTAAATATTTGTATTGTTCGATCAAGATGATTAACAATGAAATTTGAATTTTAAAATGAAAGTACCATTATACTTTTTATACTTCGTATATAAATACTTTTTAAATTCAAATCTTCAACCATATTAATCGAATGATGAAACGTATAAGTAGATTTAAGCATAAATGGGTGTCCGCATGAACGATGCTCCCTCCCTCTCTCTCTCTCTCTATATATATATATATATATTATATCCTCAATAACTTGTCAAAACTCTGTTTTATTCTACTCTGTTGACCCTTAATTAACTCTATTTTCTTAAATAAGTATCCAAACACTCTAAAGGACGACAATATTTTGGAAAATGAAAATCTCATTGCTGCTAGCCTCTAGGAGTGGAGAAGATTCTAGTAATAGCCGGTGAGTGAGAACTTTGAGCATCAGCTCTTCTTCTCCATGTTTTCCTTCCAACTTTTCTTGTTCTATGTTTGACAGATTCTTGCATAAATGAAGCACAATAACTTGTACATTTCTTCTTCTTCTTCTTTTGTACGTGAATTTATTAATCCAAAATCGCGCAATATAGTAAATCTACAAGTGTGCAATTCGAAATCCTCAAGCACCAATTGCATCTGAGAAACAAATAATCAAATGTGACATGCAAAGAAACAAACAAGAAGAATCAAGCCATCTTATAGCACAAATTCTCAACCACATTCTCTAAACCTTTTGTTTTTCTGGGCAAGCCGTTAAATGAAAAGTACTATTAGATAGTGTTCCATGGGTTCAGTGAATTACATCTATGGTCAATCAAAAGGTTTGCTAAAATATATACGGGAAAAGTCTTATATGCTTGTCATGTTAGAAAATAAAAAAAGTGTATATATATATATATATATATTGCAAGTGATAGGCCTATGTGGAAACAAAGAATCCATGTAACCGACCCCGTCTAGTATGGAAAAAGGCTTAGTTGTTGTTGTATATATATATTGAAAGTATACTTAATTTACATATTTTATTTTTAAATTCAATAATTCATCTTTTAAGATGAATGGTTGAAATTTTTAAGGATGAACAAACATATAAATTGTCAAAACATATTAGACACCTCTCTCTCTCTCTCTCTCTCTATATATATATATATATATATATATATATATGAAATACAGATATAGTGCACCAGACATGAGTATTGCACCAGTGCACAATTATTTTTTGAATTTGAGAAGCAACTTTTTTTATTTCAAAAGACAAAAGGTATATTTCAATCTTTTGCTTTTTGAGTTTAATAGTAAAATATTCAATCATGGTCCAAATTTTGGTACACTGATGCAATACTCATACATGGTATACCAAATCTCTCTCTCTCTCTCTCTATATATATATATATATATATATATATATATATATATAGAGAGAGAGAGAGAGAGAGAGAGAGAGAGAGAGGGGGATAGTGGTAAATGTATAACGTCTATATAAACACCTTCATTGTTCGATCGGTGAGTCAGTCACAAGCCATTTCATCATTCGACATAATGCCAAACCCTGCTTGGATAAATGTATGTTCATGTGTGCACGCACATCTTTTAACAAAAACATAAATGCATGTTCATGTGTAAATGTGCATGCACACACACACACAAACTACCACTACCCAAACTATCACCTAATCTCAAGGTTTTTCCCATTGCATACAGGTGAAATTGAGGTCAACTTTTCACTGAGTCCATGTGAATTTAATAACTAATGTTATTGGTGGGTAGAAATGTTTTAGATGCCATAACCTACCCCAACAAACAGGTCACTTGTCTTCCTTTTCTTCTCCTACCCATGGTCAAGTTGGTCAAAGAAAGGACACAATATGAAACTACCCCCCCTTTTCTATTCATCCTTGATTTTAATTCCATAATTTCCACTATAGAGATTAAAAAAGTTGAAGCTCATTAACGTGGTCATTTATATTATTAGTAATTATAGGGCGAATAGCCCCTCGAATGGTTTAGGTGAACCATGTATTATAGCCTCTGGATCCAACCGTGGACTATAAGCTTTAAGTTAATGTTTGAAAATTCGGGTAACGGGTGCCTCAGCTCAATGTAAATCTGCCACAATTCCCGATCGAAGGGTCACATAAGGTCCGTTTTTTTTTTTAAATATTGTTGGAAATGCTACTTCATCTTGTAGATCTAAAGGTCTGTCTTTGGTGGAATGTAGGAATGTGCATCGGTCGGTTCGATTTAGTAATTGAATTGATGGAAACAACTAATAAATGAATTACATGGTAAATTCAAAAACCAAAACTGGACGGAATTATAATTGAATCAAATCGAACCAAAAGGTTGGTTAATTTGGTTCAGTTAATTGGTCATTGCGGATTCTTGTTAACTCCTAATAACAAGATTTGATTTGGGATTTAAGTAGAAGCCTGCACGACAAGAAAGAAAGAAATTAAGAAAGAAAGAAAGAAGACGGGTGATTAAGTCGGGGCCTTGGTTCAGGATTGTAATACTAAATCGTTGGTTCCAAGTTGTCCTTTGTTCGGAGTTTTAAAATCCCACCTTAACTTTTCAAATATAACTGGAACCAAACCCAGTATGAAACTGGAACTGAAAACATAGTGGAACAAGCATAACAGGAACCAGACTGAGGGGCGGGCCGGTTCAGCTCAATTTCTAGGTTTTGGTGGAACCAGAACCTCGGTTTAGAACTGGGGATCCTGATTTACCCGGAATCAACCAGACAAATCTTATTTAAGTGGAGTAATGCCAAAGTACCAAAATGGAGGTCCTGATTCATGTACTTGGTTGATTCCGTTATTTTTGTGGTTTTTAGCTTTCAACATCCAAATTACGACGACTCATAATATTTAAAATTTATGATAAGAAATTGAACAAAGTTTTTGACTCGTAATATTTAAAATTTACGATAATAAATCTAACAAAGTTTTATACTAACTGTCAAAAGCCTACCCCAATCTTCTTCTCCACCCCAATCTTCTTCTCCATGTATTCAGACTTGAGACTGGTCATGATAGTATTAGCTTTCAACAGAACCGATATAGTCAAATTTATTAAAAAGTTCTAATAAAAACCAAACCGAAAAATAAAATAGTCAAACTTAAAAGTTTTGATCAATAGAATCGTTGGTTTTGGAGTGATTCTGGTTCCAATTTCGAAACCCTCCTAAAACCGATTCAAAAAGTTTTAGAAAGCATACTGTTAGGATCATGACTCTTATGATTGTAAACATTGAAATATATATATATATATATATATATATATATATATATATATATATATATATATATATATATATATATATATATATATATATATATATATATATATTGAATAAAAATGGTTTGATACTATCGGTTCTTCAAAATCATGAACCCTAACCGAACTGGGGATTCCTAAGACCGATTCCGGTTACCAGAGGTTCTGGGGCCGATTTAGTTCCTTTTGAACCACCGGACTGGTTCTGAACTGGCCATGTCTAGTACAAACACAACTTCAGCTAAGTAAAAATACCTTATACGAAGCATATTTTTAGGAAACTGATCAACCATGCGGGTCATGACATATCGTGTCACATACTACCTAATTGAGACCTGAATTGAATTTGACGATGGACGGAGAAGCAATATGTGCAAAATGGGAGTCGCAAATTACATGCTTCAGGAGTTGGGGATTAAGAGTTTTTATTATAAACATCTATTAATTAAGTAACTTTGTAAAATTTTCTTTCTTTCCTTTTAAGTGGAAAAATTTGTTGAGAAGTATAATAGCTAATGTCAAACCTTTTTACTACACACGTACTTTTAAAAAAAAAAAACTCAAAATGCTCTTAATATCATCTTTCACTATTACCGGTACTATCCACACACTCCTTTTACGAAAATACTTTTGATACTATCCCTCGTGATAGCCATTGACAACTATCCGGAATCTTTTTTCCACACAATTCATGTACTACTTTTGTATATAGCATTTGAAAAAGAAAAACATATGAATCTATCAATAAATCAATAACGTCTAGAAACAATAAACGAAGTTTTTTGCCTAAAAAAATTCATTGTATTGAAGGTCATATTATTGATGTGATATAAAAAAAGTTAGTATTGTACAATGTAAAGAAGCAACTTTGTCCTGTCCCTATAAGTAAAGCGCGGCTTTGTCACATCTTCATAAGAGAAAGATCATCAATGTGCTGTGACCCAATAAGAGAGAAAAACAAGACAAAGTTGTTAACAAAATGAGTGGGAGTTTTTCTTCATGATCTCTATAGAAGGAGAATGAATACGGCTTTGCTCTCCAGTTTTATAAGATAATAACCGGGATATTGTCATGTCTTCATAAGGTCGTTTGCCGTGATTTTCGCATCTGTGTCTCCGTAGGGTACGGCAATCATACGTCTGGGAACAAGACGTCTTTTTGTTTTTTTTAAAATATATTATATATAATATTATAATAAGTAATATATAAATAAATAGACATATACTTCTTATTCTCTATTCAAATGTATTGTAAAATGACAACAAACTCGTTTGAAAATATTTATTATGGTAGATCGAATTTTGAATATGAAAAGAATAATGAACACATATAAGATAAGCATATTTTATATTTCCTTTGTTTTCAATATAAATACAAAATATATTTTCTTTATAAAATATTATATTATTTAAGTGATATAGTGATATTACCGCATTCTACTCATTCTTTATGTGCACGATGAAGTATCAAATCAATACAAGATATATATTTTAAAAAGTTAAAAATATGATTGAACACACAACATACATCTAAAGTGTGTAAAATATTTTTTTAAATCAAGTCAAATCAATAAAAATATAAAATATATTTTCTTTATAAAATATTATATTATATTATTTAAATAATATAGTGATATTACCACATTCTACTCTTTTTTTATGTGCATGATGACAAATAATAACAAATGTCAAAACAATACAAGATATATATTTTAAAAAGTAAAAAAATCTGATTGAACACACTAACATAATCTAAAGTGTGTGTAAAATACCTTTTCAAATCAAGTTAAAAATTTATTTTCTTCCTTCTCTTAGCTTGGTTGTGGTCATTTGGGGAGAGCCAATGACACTAGCATATTTAATGGAACAGGCGAGAACGAGAGAAGATGAAAGATATGGTTCAAGAGAGAGGAGAGAGATGAACAGTTGAGTACGATGAGAATTAAAAAAAATGTATGCTAGTATTTTGAAAAATTGTGAAAAGGAGAGTGAGGTATGACAATAGTAATAATATCCGGCCTCTGATATCTTATCTTATTTATTTAAATCATAGACGTCGACTGCGCAACTCCTTCAAGACGGTGGACATTAAGAGAAAAGGAGAGGGTTAAAGCGTCCCTGAAGGTTTTTCTTCCCTGAGCGCGACGCGTTAAACTGGTTACCGCCGGTAAGATTAAGTACGGACGTGCGGCAACCGGTGGCGAAGCGTCGGTGGGTTAACCATGGTCAGACGAGGGTTAAGCAACGCGGAATCGTCGGGTATTTAATAGGTGAGAGACTCAGACTCCCCGGACGAAGGGTGGTACAGAAAAAAAAAAAGAAAAGAGAAAAAATAAATTGAAAAGAAGAGGGAAGAAGAGATCAGAGGCCGCGGCCATGGGAGACTCCAGCGGCTCTGTTTCAATCGATATGGAGACGATCCCGTTGGGAGGACAAGTACGTCATTTCCTGAATCGTTAGGTGTCGTTGTTTTCTCTTGATTTTCTGGTGTCTTTGGGCGATTTTTGGGTGTTTTCCCTCTGGTTTTGATCTAAAATAAAATGAAGGAGAGTTTGTGTTTGGCAAGGTATTTTTTCTGCATTTGAGGTATTTATTGATTTCGTGGATTGAAGGGTTATCCTTGAAGTTTTGGTTGATTTTTTAGGGTTTGATAAATGAGAAGCTTTTTCTTTCGCCAATTTCGGCGTTTGCATTGGTTTGTTTTTTGTGAACTCAAGGTTTTCATCAAAATTGAGTTTTTCTGTTGTTTTATTTGGGTGACTTTTTGGCGCCGGGGCCAGGTTATGGGGTTTTTCGTTTATATGAATGAACGGATCGCAATGGATGAGAGTTCATATTTAGCTATGATTTCTCTAGCATATGTCGTTCCCTTTGGGATGCATATGAAGTTGTGAGATTCTTTTCTTCTTCGCAGAAAGTTCGTTCAAACGTTTTCTATTTTGATGGGGAATTAGGTGGCGTATATAAACTACGTCAATGGGATGTATTTTTTTGTTCGATGAAAACAACGAACTAAATTATGTTCTTTTTTTGTGGTGTTTTGTTGCTTATTCATTAAACGGTTCTTGCATATTTACGCTGACTATTCAAGTTTCACACGGGCTTCTTTCGTGTTTTTGGTTTTTGGTTGTTGAAAATGAGACGCGAAATGGGTTTCTAGTGGCATGTTGATTTCTAATTTCAAGTTTAACATTTTGAACTTCGCATACTGATGAGGGGTTCCTGTTTCGAGGTTTTCTAGAAGTTTATATTGGAGAACTCTAAAATTTATCAAGTTCCGTGGGGTGTGTTTTTGAGCTTAGGTTTTAATTTTTCTCCTTACGAGCTTTTTTAGTTGTTTTTCAAGCATTTTAAAGCTTAGTTGAAGCCTTCCGTATTCTCTTTTCGGATATCATGTTTTAAATCTCCGAGTTGTACTTTACCATTTTAGGTTGCGCGTTCTTTTAGTCAGAAAATGAGGTTCTATGTGATTACTTTGTGGATATCTGATTCTGTATTGGTAGATATGGTATCGCATGGATGAAATCCTTATTATCATATGGCAGAAATATGGGTTCTTTTATGCGCTGCTTTTCTTTCTGGAGAAATCACTGGCACAGGAAACGTTTCTAGTCGAGTCTGTTTCCCCCCTCCTTTTTCTTTAATATCCCTTTTGCTGGATACCTTGGGCTATAACTTGTATCTGCTACGCATTCTAAGAACGTGCTTCTGTGTGTGCGCGTGCATGCAGACTATCCCTTGTCTTACTCTTAGGTGACATTAATGGTAGCTTTATGTCTATAAATGTCATCTAATTCACCTTATGCTCATTACAAATCTCCCACGTCATTTGCCTTTTCTCTCTTCTTTCAGATTTTTTGATGGTCTGACCTTTGCATACCGTTTTGTCCTTCAATTTTCATGTCTATTGAGTAAAATCCGTATAAATGAGAAACTGCCGTTCCTATGGGCCAAGCTCTGCCAACTGATTATCTTCTGGATGCAGTATCTGATACCACTGATGCTTGACTGCTCATTGTGCTCAAGCCTATTGTCATGTTTCTTTTTCTTTTTTTCTTTTCCCTCATGATATTTCTGATTGGTCATGCTTTTGCAGGAGCATATCTTACATACAAGCCATGGTCCTGTATCTGTTTCTGTGTTTGGAGATAACGATAAGCCAGCACTTATCACATATCCTGATGTAGCTTTGAATCGTAAGTGTCCTATCCCTCAACTCTTATATAGGATGATGCATGTATCTTTTAGATCGATATTTTTTCATGGATTAACATTTTTTTGGGATTAATCCATGCCATTTTGTTTCTTAATTGGTTTAGCATTTTTCAATTCAACATTTTGTGGCTTATTGGTCTCGTTTTGACATATTATGTTTGTTGTGGACGGTTGGAGTTATTTTACATGCCTGCATGGTCTTATTGCATGATAAGTGCATACATAGTTGCTCTGTAGAATAAATTAGGTCATTTATATCCTAACGTAGAGTAATGAGTAACAGTCATACTTAGTGCTTGGTTTTCTGCTGTGAGTGGTGAGACATTTAGCACTTCTGATTCATACATTTTATTGAGCAGATATGTCATGTTTCCAAGGCTTATTTTTTTGCCCTGAAGCTGCCTCCTTGCTGCTAGACAACTTTTGCATCTACCATATTGATCCGCCTGGACATGAGGTTCACAATTTGATTCTTATTAATTTTCTGCAGTTATGTTGTGTATTTGCATGCTGCAATCGACCTTATGAATGTTATCCTCATAGAGCGAATTTCACCTTTTCCTTTAAGAGTTGCTGCAGTTAGGAGCAGCTGGCATTTCTTCAGATGTCCCCATTCCTTCTGTTGACGATTTGGCAGATCAGATTGCTGAGGTCCTGGACTTCTTTGGGTATGCACAAAACAGTAATATTTGGAATTTTTTTAGAGAATGTCAGATGATCCTGTCAGACGTTTTAGCGTTTTCTTATTGTATGTTCAAACTTCCCTTAAACTCTCTCTTCTCATGATAGGATTAGCACGGTTATATGCATGGGTGTCACTGCTGGGGCCTACATCCTTACTCTTTTTGGGGTATTTACGTGCCTCAAGTTGAACTTGGTGTATTTTTTTCTCTGTATATTCAGCTAACCCTTTCTCGAATCAATTATCTGACAGATGAAGTATAGGGAGCGTGTTCTTGGTCTAATACTTGTTTCCCCTCTGTGCAAAGCGCCATCATGGACAGAGTGGTTTTATAGCAAGGTTCCTTTCTTTCACCTGCCAGTTCTGTCCTCACTTGATTTAATTTGTTGATCACCAAAAATGGCTTATTACTCTATTCAAGGTCTGGGTAATGCTTGGGGACTTGGAGGATGCTTAACTTAATTACCGCTTCTTGAGATATTGGAAAATATGGTTGGAGTTTTGCAAATCTCAAGTGAAGCCACGATACGATACAAATTAGATTTGATCCTGATACAAATTTACAATATGTATCGTGGCTTATTGTTCAATATTAATTTGAAGAAAATGCTTGGGGACATACGATACGGTGCGATACGTATATGATCATTAACTTAATTATCAGGATCATTAACTTCATATCGTACCGTATATGAAGAAAATGCACTCCTAAGTCCTAACTGAAGAAGACATTGCATGAATTAATTTGAAGTGCAACAACATCATCAAGGAGAAGATGAAGATTATTTAGTTAATGATCCTGATACAAATTTACAATATTTAAAATATAAATGTATTTCATTTTTTGATTCAAAATATATAATTTTGGATGCAATTGTTCAATATTAAATGTTCAATTTGTGCTAAACTTTGCATTATATAAATTTAAAGCAATTACCAGATTTTTCCAAAATTTTCCAGAATTTTCTTGATTTTTTTTCGGATTTTTACTAATTTTATTGATTTTTAAATAATTTTTATAGTTTTTTAATATTAAAGTACGATACGATACGATACGCCCGTATCGTGGAGCCCAACGATACGTGATACGATACATGTCAGACAACACAATTTAGGATAATTGTCCTTTTGGAGTTAGACACTCGCTCACAATGAAATGGCATGGCTTTGATTGCACTCTTTGTCACTTGGTAGCGTAGGTTGTCAGGCTTTGGTCAAATTTGTTCTGATTTATCAATTTGAATGCACCGGCAGGTTATGTCGAACTTGCTCTATTATTATGGGATGTCTGGCGTTGTTAAGGAGTTTCTCCTTCAGAGATATTTCAGCAAGGTAGTCACCATTCTCAAACCGTGTTGTTATTCGTTTATTGGTCTATACTCTATTGTGGTTAAGCCTTGAATTCCCCTTGGTTGCAGGAAGTTCGTGGTGGCACAAATGTTGCGGAGTCGGATATTGTAATTGCCTGCAGAAGGGTATATAACCTTTTAGGTCTTTCTTGGTAAGCTATCATGAGAAGCAAACTATAGGAGGATTCTGATTTGATTCTTATGCAGTTGCTGGATGAGAGACAAAGTGTGAACGTGACACGATTTCTTCAAGCAATTAGCAGGTGTGTATGCATCTCTCTCTGTGTGTGTGTCATTATCGTCTTATAATAAAACAAGATCATTGACCGTGTTGGAGCAACGTCAATGTCTAAATGTGTTCTATAAGTTCCAACTTGATTTTGATTAGCATTATTTGTCAATTATCATTATTTGTTCTTTTCTTAGATATGCATTTTCGTACATTTCCATAGAAAGTAATCCATTAGGCTGAGTTGTGTTTCAAGGTACAGGTGGAACAACCACCTTTTCCTCTGTAACCACTTTCTTCTAAAGGAACATTAACACTGTTCTGTTTTTCTGATCAAAATCCGCACAAGCAATATTCGTTCTCCGATATCATTAAACAAGTAGACGTTACACTGTCATGACTATTTGAAGCACAACGAAGGATTAGTTCATCTAGTTACGGCGTGCATTTGGCTTCGGCCTCACCATTCTACCAAAAACTAAAAGTAAAAAGCAAGTCCATTCTTTGAAGGCTGCTGTCACAAGTCCTGGGTTTGTCACAGGCTTACAACTTTTTCTTTTCCTGCTTGTTCTGACCCAGGCCTCGAGTTAGTACCTTTGTAGTTTGCTTCGTCCTTAGAAGGTGGGTGTGGAGATGTTTGGTGTACCTATCCACAAAATCATGAATTTGATAGGGGAGTCTTATCTTGTTTTATGTATTTTAAGTGAAGCACATCTTGCACTTCGTTTTAATTGTTTACTTGTTATTCCTGTATATATTCTTGTTTATCCTCCTATTTGTTGTTTAATCCCTCATGATTGTGATGCTAATTAGGATAAACAAGGAATGTATAATAGAGTTTGGTAGGTCGAATCTCTTGGATTTTTATGTAAGGTGCACAAATCTGTTTGAGTTATGCTGTAAAGTCTGAATAGTTCGGCGTGGCTGCTAGCTTATGATCTGATTCAGTCACCTTGGTGGAACCCCTAAACCAGAAATTGTTTTGCATGAGATGGTGGCCTTCATGAAGAAAGAAGGTTCCTGAAAAAAATCTTGTTAACCGAGGGCCCCTTCACTTTGTCTAATTTGTTCCACCTTAATCAGAGCACCATGATCGGTCATGGCCAGGTGGGAAAGGAATTCCTGTGGTCCAGTTAGGTTTTCTATGTGTTCACAGTTGAGTCAAATAAATTTCGAGTATGAGGTACGTGTTGAAATATCAAAAGTTAGGCCCTTGGGAATTAAGACGTGTCCTGCCGTTTGTCTCTTCCCATCGTCTAAGCCAAATCTAGATACCAAACTTTGTCAGCATATAAAGGTAAGAGCTCCTTTGACTTGGATTGGGTTCTAATGATTTTTGGGTTGACCAGTGCTTGTGAAACCGGTGAAGGCACTTATTAGCTACAAAAGAGGTTCGATTGGGTCAAACTGCGGTCAAATCGGACACACATAAAATTGTATTATGTATACACCATATTAAAAATCTTATAATATATCATAAAATAAACAATTTGACCTCAATTTGATTAAAACATAAAAACAAATCATGAAAAACATGGAAATAAACAATAAAGAACATAAAATATATAGATAATAATCAAAATGTTCAGGAAATTCTGAAAAATGAATGAACTGACCGGTTTAGGCGAACCAGTTAGTGGTCAAACCAGTGGGTTCCGCCCGATCCTGGACTGGCCTTTTAATGGGCTTGTTAAATAAGTGAACCAAACCACAGATCAGGGTCCAGTTCAGGTTTGTTACTAAGAAAATATATTAAAAGTGTTCTCTATGACATAGTATTTGGGGTAAAAAAATATTTATGGTAGTGCAGAGTCGTGGGTGTGACACAAACTGTGTTGGTGGGTCCGGCTTCATATTCCCTCCGGACTTTGCGTTAGGGAATACAAAGAATCGAGGTAGGGTATATAGCCTCAAAACATGGGGATCCTGCGGCTGATGTTGTTACTGTCCATGCTTGCTTATTAAGATTAACCTACCTCTGCTTCTACTTCCAAGTTTTAGGCCCTAGGACATGGTGCACCGATCTAATGTTGTCTATGATTATGTGCAATGCTTGTGATAGCCTAAACCCACATAAATGCATACGAAGCTAATTACTTGCATATTTATTGATGCAGGAGGCACGACATTACTGAAGGTATGAAGAAACTTAAGTGTAGGACATTAATATTTGTGGGGGAGAATAGTCCTTGCCACTCCGAGGCACTTTACATGGCCTCCAAGACGAACAGGAAATACACGGCATTGGTTGAGGTATGGCTGCTTTCCCCTCCTATCGTACCTCTATCTTTCTCGACTGATGTAGCTAAAAAAAGAGGGTTTCTATTGTTAGGATCGTCTCTGCCACGTTGCGTTATACAGAAAAAGAAGGGTTATTTATTCATTGCTGCTATATTACGGAGGCCTGATTGCATGTGTTGGATGAGGAAAAGGAATAATGAAAAGAAAGCGCGTGGGTCAGGGTTTCCGTGTAAGGAGGGGGTTTCTTAACCCCTTTGCGCCTTTCGTACCCATGTGAATCTGTCAGTGAGCCATTTTACTTCTAGGAGCGAATTTAATGTGTATGTGAACAGATAGATATTGTGGCCTGCTGTAAGGTTTTAACCATGGTTGTAGTGATCTAGGTGGGTCTAACCTTCTGAAAGTCTTGGACAATGTCGAGTTGTCAGAAATCAGGGATGTCCGTGGATTGGATATATCCACTATTGGATCCGATCCGAATTTGAGTATCCAGACCCATATCCAGTACCAGTGAGAACTCTATTGTCGTTCAGAAAAACTAATTGGATTTGGATTGTTGATTTGAAGTCCAACAAGCATAGCAGTGTTGTCAAATGTGTGGAATGAACTTAAGGGGTTGAATCACAAGTTGAAGGTCATGAGTTCAATACTGTCTTTGACTTCCTCATTGTACCAAAAAAAGAGGGTCGTCAAAGATCTTGATGCAGTTCACCCTATAGACTTTTCTTGATCCACAATTGCTTTTATTGGGAGGAGTAATACCTCCTAACAGAAAAGCGTTTTAAGCACCAATTGGCATGGATGCTTATAATATAAACTTTGATATTTTTGGTTTGTTTTTTGAGGCTCAATCCACTTCGTGCTGCTTGAGCTCTCTTGTGTGTTAGAATGCAAGAAAACTTAACGTTGTGTTGCTGGGAGCAGGTGCAAGCCTGTGGGTCAATGGTGACAGAGGAGCAACCGCATGCCATGCTAATCCCCTTGGAGTATTTCCTCATGGGCTATGGGGTGTACAGGCAATCTCAGTTCACGAGCAGTCCAACCAGCCCATTGAGCCCGTCGTGCATCTCGCCTGAGTTGCTGTCCCCAGAAAGCATGGGGCTGAAGCTCAAACCAATAAAGACCCGCGTCTCTGTCTGAGAAATACATCAGCACGGAAGGTGGTGTACATTATTGCTGGTTCTTGGCTGTGGCTGGACTCATTCAGAAGGCAAGGGATTCGTTGGGTGTAGATAAAGGAGATGAGGCAAGTTTATACTCCATTCTTTTGTAGTCATAAGCCGAGCTGTCTGTAACGTTATCTCCATTATTTATGACTTCTGATTGTAATAAGGGAAAGAAAGGAGTATTTTGGAGAGATCAATCTGTATTTCATCACATTGCTGTATATGGGAAGGCTACATGTGATCCCCTCGTACTTTCTAGTTTATGGCCCGTTCGCAGGTTTTGTAGCCACTGTATAGCAAGTAAAAGTATTCCTTGTTCAAATTTTCATGGAGTTTTGTGTTCATTGCCTCTTGGGGTTTACTGTTTTTGTTTATTCATGGACAGACTTTGTTTATCCCGCAACTGCTCGTGGACTTTTGTGCTTCTCCCTTGAAAGTTAACTGGTTGCGCACAGAATTACATGAGCTGCATTTTAAAATTGTGGTAGTTCAATATCTAAAATAGTTCGTTAATAGAAAGGCCCCAAAACAAGCAGTCTGTCGTGCATACCATGAAGGGTTCTTTTCCCCCTTTGGATTACAATGGAGAGGCTGGAGTCACATGCACGCCCCGGGTACAGGCCTGTATCGAACTGGAACCGGATATGGGGCACTGAAACTGGTAGAGATGTCCAAATGGGCCTGATCTGGGAAGCAGGCTTTGAAAAAATGTAGGACCGGGCTAGAGGATGCTGGCTCATTTAAAGCAGGGTCAAATGGCTTGGCACATATGGCTGCGGGAGCCGATGTGGGTTGGGTTGGGCCGGTTTGGCCTGTTGGTTCGTTTGACATTAGATTGGATTTATAAGATTTAATTCAGATCTATTTGAAATTTACATCCAATCATAGCATTTTAGGTTTTAAAAAGTCATATACACATGTAATAAAAAATTATATATATACATGTATTTATGTATCTCTCTCTCTCTCTCTATATATATATATAAACACGTAATAAATCCAAATCTGCTTGAAATCTAAATCCAGTCATAATATTTTAGGCTTCAACAAGTCATATACACATGTAATAAAAAAATTATATATATATATATATATAAATACACATGTATATATATTTATATGTACATATATATAGGCACATGTAATAAAAAACTACATATCTATACATCTAACGGAAAAAACTATATATATATATAGCTCGGCCTGACCCTATAAGATCCCGGCTGGAGTTACACTTTAGAGGCTCATATAAAATATTGTCTGGTCCAATCCAGACCATATTGACATCTCTAGAAACAGGGGATTCCAAGGTTTGTTCCTGTTATACTTATTGGAGAACTGAAAGAGACACGGAACTGGTTGTCTCGAACCACTAGTTTGGAGTAGTTTTTTATTCTGAATTTAATATTTCACCTCATTTTTTAAAAGAAAAAAAGGAAACAAAATTGGAACTGAACCTAGTTTGAAATTGGAAGCAGGCGTGAAGGGGGTAGCCCGGTTCCAGTTCCAGGTTTGGGTGGCCATTGTTTTGAAACTGGAGGCTCTGGTTTACCTGTTCGTAGACAGGGTTACAGGTAACAGGGATATCAAACTCATCACCTTCAACTTGTGAGTTGATCCCTTAGCCAGGTGAGCCTCGTGTACTATTGAGAGGTATTTTAAATACATTGTTGTATTAATCCATTATTTAGGATATTATGTAGCCACAAAAACTACTGCTCATAAAATTTTCCGTGTAATCAGTTTTCTAGCAAGCGATGAACAAAAGAAACTGAAAAGCAACGGCCCCATATGAAAATTTGGGGAGTTCGAGTTGAAGGTCATGAGTTTAACACCCAGGGCATGCAATTTGCATTCGGCTTTTGTCTCACTACTGTATCCAAAACATAAGGCATTTTAGCGAGGTCAAGTTGCGTGCTCTCTTAGTGTAATTTATTCTTGGAGTTGCTTCCAAACGATGTTATAAAAAATCACTTCACACAGAAAAATGGAAAGTAAATGTGCTCTTTTTTCTAAAAAATTGTCCTGAAAAAACTAGAATATAATAGCCGAACATGGAGATCCTCAAAATATTACAAGTCAAAATAGGTCATAGATCCCTGGTACTTAGATTTGGTTGGGCCTAGTTGGAGGTTTTAGTCCCATGTCACTATTTTGACTTCATTGATTGAATGTGATAAGGTATACCAAAGGCAAATCAATAAAATAACTTCTTTATGATATATAAAAAAAGATGGATGATAAACACGAATGCTTTTTTACTTGAATGTAATCAATATTTTCTCTTTTTCACTTAAAATGAAGATTTTATCATCACAAACAACTATTTTCCCTTAAACACCAAGAGCCTTAACATTTTCAAGTATATAAAGAATCATTGTTCTTGTTTAATCATCTCACAATAGAAAAAACTTTGGGATTGTTGAACGATAGAAGAGAGATGAGATAAAGTATATATTATCTAATGCTAAATGTTGAAGAGAATACAGATGATTCATTCATTCTTTTTCATTATAAGGGTAGACAAAAATCCTAACACACCCACACAAATATGCTCCCCTCCGAGAACTGAACTGGCCAGTGTGGTGTGTAATTCCTTTTTGGTGAAATGCTGAAACCTAACACATGTATGCATCAAAAATAGAACTCACCACCTACGATGTGGGAGCAGAGAACTCTGC
The DNA here is from genome assembly GCA_036023115.1 of Brasenia schreberi. Classification (NCBI taxonomy): domain Eukaryota; kingdom Viridiplantae; phylum Streptophyta; class Magnoliopsida; order Nymphaeales; family Cabombaceae; genus Brasenia; species Brasenia schreberi. The sequence goes on from JAYKKT010000066.1 coordinate 6,165,414, forward strand.
CAAATGAGCCAACACCAGCGTGCCATAGGTCCTTAAATTTTGTTAATTGACCAATATTATTTACAATTAATTACAAACTTACAACAGAAGCTTTATTTTGAAGGACAAAACGTGAAGACTTTTTTTTCTTCTTTAAACACAAATTAAAGATTCAAGGCGTCCTTGAAATTTCATTAATTTGGGTCGGCATTAGTGAATGTTTTGGTGGTTCTTTATAATTCCTGTTTTTTTGGGTTAGTTAAGATTTCCCTTCATTCTGCAGTCTTTTCGAAAGACAAAGCTGGGGTTGGGGAAGCAGCTGACCTAGCGTCGGACGACCGGCCCCCTCTCCCCTAACGTTTGGTCGCGTTGGTCCTTATTTCTTTCGCCGGTCGAAGTTAGGAAGAAACGCCATTTTCTGGCGGCGTCTTCTTGATGGAGGGAACGATCGTCGTCGTGTTTGACTTCGACAGGACGATGATTGAGGGAGACAGCGACCAGTGCGTCGTCCAAGGATTTGGCCTCACTAACAGGTTCAATGAGTTGCTACACACCATGCCATGGAATTCATTGATGGTCTGTTTTGTTCCTTTCATGAAAATCCCATCATGCCATCCGTTTGCTTTTCATATTTTGATGGTCAGCTTCTGCTTAATGTTATTAGAGAGGGTGGCAGAGAGATTCAAAAATGCTTTCTTGGTCTTGGTCAGTCGATGGTGGTATAGCTCTCTTTGTCTTTGTCAATGAATAGATTGGGCATACATTTGGTTGATAGTTTGTGATCGAATAGCTTGGTACATAGAATGGAGTCGGTTGATCGTTTTTAGTTGGTTTTCATTTGGTTTATGGAAATATTGGCACATTGATTTGTTCTAATTTCGTTCTTGCTTTGGGGTTGATTGTTCAGATTTATTTGGTTGCTAACTAAAGGGTTGTACTCTTCTTATTTGAAGTTATTAGTGCCACGATGTTTTGCTGCTTGTCAAACCTTTTCCTACGGTAAGTGGAATTGGATTGTACTCGAGGCTATGTAGAATTAGCATTTAACTCGGAAAAACAAGATAACAACATCGTGTTCTATTGTCTATTGAATGTCGTATTAAGGAATTCTCTTCACTATTCCAACAAAGTATGTCCTTTGGTCTTGTTGTGTTGTTCCACATATGATTTCTTGGAGTTCATTCGAGTATGAGAATAGTTTGGCAATGATTCCGTCTAGTTTCTTACCTTACTTTACCTAAGACTTTTCCCACACTAAGTGGGGTCCATTAGAGGATGCAACATGAGGATTTCCTAGGATGTCACACATCCTAGTATTATTTTCGTCCATGTATGCTTAACTTTCGAGTATTGAGACCTAGCAAAGTTTAAGTAGGTTTTTGTCTACCTAACTCAATCCTCCTCCTTTACCCGGGTTTGGGACTGGTCACACAGAGTCAATCTTTTACATGGTTAATGGTTCAGTCTAGTTTCCTAAGAGAAAACTGAAAAGTTGACGATGACACTTATTAATTACTCGATATGCTTATCTTATGGTTTATTGTCTTGTGAAGATAGAATGATGGTCTCCTTTCATGATCAAAGCAATGCGTTTGGTATTTCATCAGCATGTTAATGTTTCGGTGTTATTCTTTGCCAACAACCAGGATAAATTATTGGGGGAACTTCATGAACAGGGGAAGACAATTGAAGACATTGCTGCTTGCTTGAGAACCATCCAACTGGATCCCGAGATCATATCTGCCATAAAATCAGCCTATTCATCAGGGTAACCCACATTATTCTCCTTTAGCGTGCTAACTTCTCTCTCCCAACAAAGCCAGGTCATGTTCAGAGAAAATGGATAAATAAATCTATCTTCATAAAAGGCCTTGATCTGGACCATGGATTTCCATAACATGGCGCTTATGATGGATTATTTCTGTAACAGTATATTTCTTTAGATTTTGCTAATCTTTTGGTCTTGTTTGGAAATTTCAGGTGTGATTTGCGGGTTGTCAGTGATTCAAATATGTTCTATATTGAGACAGTACTTAGGCACCATGGACTAGTTGATTGCTTCTCTGAGATCAGTACAAATCCTACTTATGTTGACAATAATGGAAGGATAAGGATCCTTCCCTACCATGATTTCTATACTTCTGTTCATGGATGTGCACTCTGCCCTCCTAATATGTGCAAGGTATCAAGTTTCACAATATGTAACTTCTAGTTGGTAATTTGAGTAATTATATCGTGATTGCAGGTTCATTTTTTGTGGATATTGCGTTACTATGGACCTGGTTTAGCCTGGGATTCTCTTCACAGCTTGATGCATGTATTCTGTTGAGCGAACTCTCTATGGTTCTGAATTTTGGGGTTCTGAACAGGGCATGATCGTCGATGGAATCCGTGCCTCTGTCGCGAAAGATGCAGCAGCAGAGAGAAGATTCATATACATCGGGGATGGTAGAGGCGATTATTGTCCAAGCTTACGGCTTATAAGTGCAGACATAGTGATGCCTAGGAAGGATTACCCTCTTTGGAACCTCATTCAGAAGGATCCGCTGCTTCTAAGAGCAGGAGTTCATGCATGGAGCAACGCTGCTGAGCTCGAAGAAACACTAATGCGAGTTATTGATGCTAGCTTATCACGTTCTGTCACTGCATACTGCAAGTCTGAGTCTCCAACACGCCCCAACAATGATGCTGGTGTTCCTTCATCCTACGCCCGCAGAGCAATCAAAGATACTGTCTGATCCATTATAGACTGCGAGTTTTTCTTCACTCTCTTTGGACTAACCAATGGTATTAGTTCTATCTGACTGATTTGATGGGTGAATCTTGATAGATCATTTATGGCTTGATAATTAAGTTGGACAATATGTTTGAAATACAGTGATGATCTGCTCTTCAGCCATTGGGTCCACCAACTATCAAGAGAGCAAAGATTGAAAACATCGGATGTCTGTTGTTGTTTGTTCAGTACAAGTATTGTTACTTGCATGATCAGGTAGAGTGTCCGCATTTCTGTGACCCTGCATGTTTCTCAGCCGCATTGTTTTCCAAAATGTTACTAATGGCACTGTTTGTTAAAGAGCAGGGTGAGCAAAAGGACGAGCAGCCTATGTGTCGCCGTGGCTTAGCCTTGGATGAGCCTGGCTTAGGAGCAGCCTGAGCCCATTTGGAGCTGATAAGAAAAGGGCTGATTTAAGGTATGCAATGCAGTAAAGGGATAATCAAACCTAGATAGCAAGATCTACCTTGGTTGGGGGGATCGTTGAACCTAGGTAGCGAGATTTACCTTCTTTGGCATTTGCGGGTGCTGATAAGTATTGGGAGATGGGATCAATGTTGTAATTAGGGTATCGGTGTCCATATTGTATAGGGTGCCGGTATGCTATAATCGTATTGATATGGTACATCAAAATATTGAAAAATAAAAAAATCTTAAAAAATAAAAATTATAAAAAATCATTATATATCATAATATAATAAATACTTGTATTGCAATGTATAATACATTATGATACAGGTGTAATACATGTCTATTACAATACATGTACTTTAATTATATTGGTTTTGGTATTAATATACTTGTATCGCTTATCGTATCGTATGATACAATATTTATAACATTGGATGGGATTAGTGGCTCAAAGGATCATCATGGAAAATAAGACACAACTATGACATGAGATTTATGATTCCATTGCATGCAATGTGTTTTTGCAATCTTTGTCCTTGTCAGTGAGGTAACTATATCCCTTTATCAATTGAGGCACCCTAAGTTGGTGATGCCATGGTCTTCTAAAGTCTTGTGTTCAGGTCCCCGACCCCACAGCTCAGGCTCATCAAGCCCATGAGGAGAGTGGCAACCAAAATTTGCATTGTGAATTTTGATGAAACTTGTGGAAACATTTAGACCTTCGATGCTTTTGAAATTGAGTTTCATGGTTGTAGAAATTCCATGTTGTCAACAAGACATGAAGGAACTTTGGAGATCTATAAGAAGACAAAGAAAGAAATGAGAAAAGTTGTCAATGAGTTAAAACTTAAGAGGAATTGTATAAAATTTTCGAACTCAAAAAAAGTAAAAAGGAATATTTGTAATATTGTTAAGGCTATATATTGGAAAATTAATAATCTTATTTTTGTTAAATGCATTGAAGTTGATGATGAGAAAATTTTAGTGATAAGCAAACAATAATATTATTAGTATTAGTTTGGGAGAGCTAATCGATTCAAAAGAGTATATAAATCACAATTTCTATCAATATATTGAAATAATAGAAGTATGAAATGTTATAGGACATATCACTTACTTACAAGATTGCTTAATGAAATATGGATAAACCAAAAGATGGATAAAAAAAATCAAGGAGGATGGTATCTCTTAGTATTAGATTACTTAATGAAATATAGGAAAACCAAAAGATGCATATGAAAATCGAGGAAGAGTACAATTATTATCTTATATAAAAGAACAAATGAGACATTCAAAATTGTGTGGATTATCGAGGTAAGTTGTACTACGAAATTACGAGAAAGAATTAATGAATACAAATTAAGATAAGTATCGAATATAAGAGAAAACCAATTTAGGTTCATGTCATGTCAAGAAGATTTATTATTGAGACTTTTTATGGAACATTTTAAAACAAAATTGAACCTTCACGTGGTTCTTCAGAAAATCTTGTAAAAGCGAGATATTTCGTTGGTATGCATAAATCTTATAAGAGACATGCACGATGGTTTACAAACATGTATGAGGAGTCTTGAAGGACAATTTATTTTAAAGTTAATATTCGATTATATTAAGGATCAACTTTAAATCCATATTTGTTTAGCTTGGTAATTAATGAGTTAACTAAGCATATTAAGATGAAGTATCTTGGTATATTTTATTTGCAGATGAAATTGTATTCATGGATGATTCTAAGAGAAAAGTTAATAAGAAATTAAAAATATGGAGAAAAATATATGCAAACACTTCTGACTTAGTAGAACAAAAACAAAATAAATAGAACGTAAGTTACTAGTTTGATCATTGATTACTTCAAATGACATAAAATTAAGCTTAGCATACGCTACATCCTTTATAAGAAAAGTTTTAATTACTTAAGGACGTTTTTTTAGAATGATGAAAAAATTGTTTTGATACCATTTTGTCACAGAATTAACTCTTAAATTCGAGTTTACACACCTATGATATTAGATGAACGCCGATTGTTCACCTCAGCTGTTTCTCTGCGCAGAACACCGTGTTCTTCACCTTGCGGAAGTCTTCTTCGTCTAACTTCGATAATGCTCCTTCAAGAATAGTATCGGCTCTCCAGCTAAAGTCACACGTTGAAGAAGGATCACTCTAGCTTACGAACTCAAAGAACAAACACTTGCATTTATTAGGAAACCGATTACAGCATCTGAACACGACCAAACTGGACTGAACCTTCTGCTGTGGACTAAGGGAGGTTCACGGACGAATAAGCTATCATAAATAAATTAGGAGTGACACCAATAGAAGATAACAACAACAACAACAACAAAGCCTTTTCTCATACTAGACAGGATCAGCTACATTGATTCTTTGTTTCCACGGATCCCTATCGTGTGCCATCAGTTAACTCACAATAAGCTAGATCATTCTTTATTGTTTCTTTCCAACACTTTTGTGGTCGTCCTCTAGCTCTTTTAATACTTTCGAAATTTAGTTTTTCATACTTTCTTATAGGTTTCTTTTGATCTTCTTTTTATATGTCTAGACCATTTTAACGATATTTTCTCATTTTATCCTCTATTGGTGTCACTCCTAATTTTTTTAATAACCTCATTATGTATACGGTTTTTTCTTGTATGACCACTCATCTATCTCAACATCTTCATTTTTGTCAGACATCTTTTGTACATGTTGATGATTGACTGCCCAACATTCACAACCATAAAACATGACAGGCCTAATTGTTGCTCTATAATATTTACCTTTTAGCTTCAATTGTATCTTCTTATCACAAAGAATACCTGGTACTCCTCTCCATTTTAACCAACCAACATTAATTCTATGCATAACATCTTCAACAATTCTTCCTTCACTCTGAAAAATTGACTCTCGGTATTTAAAACTTTCCTTTTAGGGGATGTAATGTGTGCCAATTTTAATTTCTATGTCCTCTGAGGTAACCAAATGATCAAACATGCATTTCATATATTCTGTCTTTTTTCTACTAAGTCAAAGGCCTTTGCTTTCTAATGTTTCTTTCCATAGTTCCAATTTTCTATTAACTTTTTCCATAGGCTCCTCCACTAATACATTGTCATCTGCAAATAACATACACCAAGGTACTTCATCTTGAATATGCTTTGTTAACTCATCCATCACCATTATAAATAAGTATAGACTTAAAGTTGATTCTTGATATAACCCAATATTAACTTCAAAGAAGTCTGTCATTCATTCATGAGTTCTCACACATTTTTGCACCATCATAAATGTCCCTTATAAGGTTAATGTATCTCAATGGGATACCTCTCTTTTTTAAAGTTCTCTAAAGAACCCCCCTCGATACTCTATCATAAGTTTTTTCTAGATCAATAAATATCACGTAAAGGTCTTTTTTTTTTGCTCTAAAATGTTTTATAAGACGTCTCAAAAGGTGATTCACTTCAATAGTAGATCTGACTTCCATGAATACAAATTGGTTCTCTGTTGTACTTGATATTTGTCTTAACCTACGTTCGATAATTCTTTCCCATAATTTCATAGTATGACTCATTAACTTGATACCTCGATAATTCACACAATTTTGAATGTCTCTCTTGTTTTTATATATGGATATAAGTGTACTTGCTCTCCATTTCTTGAACATCTTTTGGTTTTTTCATATTTCATGAAATAGTCTTGTGAGTCGAGTGATTCTTATTTCTCATAGTATTTTTCAAATTTCTGTAAGAATATTATATGGTCCTACTGATTTACCACCCTTCATATGTTTAAGAGCTTCTTTGACTTCATTCCTTTGAATAGGTCGATAAAAATTGTGGTTTATATATTTTTCTGATTTGGTTAACTATCTTAAGCTAATACTAATATCTTTGTTTTGATTAAAAGGATTATAAAAATAGTTTTCTCATATATTTATTATATCATCATTTGCCACTAAAATTTTTCATCATCGTCTTTGATGCATCTAACATAATTAAGATCTTTAGTTTTCTTATCTCTAGCCCTAACTATCCTCAAAATATCTCTTTCACCCTCTTTTGAGTTTAATTTTTTATATAAATCCTCTCAAATTTTAGCTTTTGCTTTACTCACAACTTTTTTCGCTTCCTTCTTTGCTTTCTTATAAGCCTCTAAAGTTTCACTAGTTTTCTTCACATAATGTAATTTGTAACATGCCATCTTTGCCTTGATTTTATTTTGCACTACTTCACTCTACCACGAAGCTTCTTTTTTTGCCGGTACACCTCCCTTAGATATACCTCACACATCTTTCGCCACTTTCCTAATATGTATAGTCATATTGTTCCACAAATCACAGGGTGTACCAACATAACTCCAAACATCTCCTTGAAGGACTTTATGTTTAAATATATCTTCTTTCTCGCTTTTGAGGTTCCACCATTTAGTCCGAATAGCTCGATGCATTGTTTTCTTCTTTGTCTATTTTTTTATTTGTAAATCTATAACTAAAAGTCGATGTTGGGTGATTAAATTTTCTCTTGAAATTACATTGCAATCTTTACAACGCGCTCTATCTTTTTTTCTACAAATAAAGTAATCAATTTGTGTTTGTGATAAGCCACTCTTACAAGTAATTAAATGTTCATCTCGTTTTTTGAAGATTGTATTGACTATAAAGAGATCAAATGCCATAGAAAAATTTAAAATCTCCCTACTTCTTCATTTATATCCCCAAAACCAAAGTTTCCATGAATTTCTTGATATCCTAACGCCTCTTTACCGACATTTCCATTTAAGTCTCCTCCTAAACAAATCATCTCCCTTTGTAGAATCTTTTGAATCACCTTATCTAACTCTTCCCCAAAAGTTATCTTTATACTATCTTCTAGTCCTACTTGGGGTGCGTAAGCACAAACTATATTCAAAACCTCTGCTCCTAACACTAATTTCAATGTCATGATTCGGTCACCATATCATTGTATGTCTACTAGACTATCCTTTAAATCTTTATTTATGACAATACCAACTGCGTTTCGAGCCTTTTCTTTATCTGAGTACCATAATTTAAAACTTGTATCCTCTATCTCGTTTGGTTTTTCTCCAACCCATTTTGTCTCTTGTAAACATAAAATATGAATCTTTCTCCGAATCATAGTATCTACCACCTCTATTAGCTTATTAGATAATATTTCGATATTTCAAAAATAATACGAATCTTATTATCTAGGACTAGCTTCCTTACCCCCTCGCATCCGTCCATAATAAAAATGCGGAGACTATCTCTAAAAATTATTCACTACATTCAGACAACAATGTAGCGGGACTAACTTCTTTTCCCACACTCGTTCATGATGTGAGAACCCTCTTATTGATTCACTACATTGGGGCGAAAATGTAGTGACCCCTGCTTACTTATTAGTGCATTTGAACTCTACAGCACGTCGCTAGGCGGGAATGCCCCAAAGCAATGCTCATAATTTTTGTAATCCACGTTATAAAAATCTGACGAAGTTTTACGCTAGCTGTCAAAAGCCAAACACAAAGATAAAATGAGAAAAAATTATTTAAGATGGTTTGAACAAATGAAAAGACACCAAAGATTAAGGTATAAGAAATTAGATGATAAAAATATCAAAAGATAAAGAAAAAGATGACAAAAGTACCGAAAGGAAACAATAAATAATAATTATGATACATGATCAAGCTCTATGAAAATAAAAAATCCATGAAGTCGACCTGTCATGTATGTGAAAAAGGCTTAATTATTGTTGGTTGTAGAAGTTCTTTCTCCTTCTTGTGAATGTTGATGGTACACTTAGTGTTGAAATTGGATTGAGAGGTTAACAAACACCTCAAGAAATCTCTAGCCAGTCTTCCTGCAAGAGGTGCGAAAGGAAGCCCACTGGCAGAATGACCTAAAGGCTTTTTCAAGCCAAGGGTGGGATTTGGGGTTTTGGGTCTTATGTAGTCGTCTCATTTATGGTCCATATTAAGAATAGGAGTGAGCGTAGTGCAGTTAAAACTGGAAAAGTTAAAAGTTTGGTTGGGTTGGGTTTTCGGGACCCAAACCCGAACAGACCGAACTTCCCAAAAGTCTATGAACTTCTTAACCCTAAGATGAATCCTTGTGCAAGTCTCCTTTTTTTTGTTACAAGAGGTGACCAAAGCCTCTGGGAATTGAACTCCCCACCAGCAACAACAATGCTAGTTAAAACGCCCTGCGGTTGAGCTAATGCAGTCGGTGCAGTCCTGTGCAAGTCTTTGTTGAACCACAAAACCAACAAATAGCCTTCTTTCACCCACAGAACTCAAGTTAATAGCTGAATCCAATGGAACACGAAAATTTTAAATTTCTATTTGGTTTGATTTGATTATCCATATAATAGGATTTTGTTTCAGTTATAAAAATTTGATTATTCGGTTCAATTACCAAACCAAACTGACCAATGGACACTTGGAATATGTCAATCCAAACATAATTTATTTCTTTTTTATACTATTTTGAGTTGATGTGAACACTTAATTTTAAAAAGAGTCGATAACTTGATGAAGCTCCTTTGTGTCATTGACCATGTTAAGCCTTGTCCAAACTGGGACGATTAGATCTCAATCGTCCAATTGAAAGTATACGTCTCCAACTTCATTCAATTCTAACGGCGATCAGCATGTCATCGATGATGGACCCACACCATGTCAAACGCTGAGGTTCCGATCTCCATCTCTCTCTCAACAAAAGGAAACAGAAAAATTACGGGATCGTGTAGCGTCCCGATTGGTGAAGATGGTGATCACTTGCCCGCAACTCGTGAATCCTTCAGCCTTCGTTTTGTCGTCGGACTTTTATCGCCGGAGATTTTCATCTCCTTTTTCAGAAAGAATCCGGTTCCACCAAATCTCTTTCTCTGCTTCCTTTCATGAGTTTCAGAACCCATCTACAAGGTGGTCTTGCAATCCTGCTCCACATCCACATGTACTCTCTCTCTCTCTCTCTCATCCATTTGAATTCGTAATATAGGAAGCACATAGCTATATTTCGTTTTGATGGAGGAAACGATGCAGTTGTTTGTTGCTCCTTTTTTCCTTGAGAGATCGTTTAGTTTAGAGAATATATCGAAGGCGCAGATGTCCTTTACCTGGCAATGGAGGGATTCCACATGCGAGAGGCATTTGGGCATTGAAAATCTTATAAATTAAGATTCAATCAATTTGCTTCGACAAAAAAAAACTTCAACGAGATCTTATCACTGCATCATGTCACGGAAAGACCACAAAAAAACCTTTTACTCGGTGGTATGTCTAGAATTTTTTTTTGAGTGAGGCGAAGTTCGGTTAGCCATTGTTCAGGTTAAACGATCGATACAACTCTTTGAAAAACCAGACTGCGCGATTTTTCATATCAACAACAAAACAACAAATTGAAAGTAGCATCAACGAAAGGATAAAATGAGGGAAAATAATTTAAGATGCAATCAAGAAATGTTTTAATAAGAAGATATAAAAAATTAGATTTTGAAAATGTTAAAAGAGAAAGAGGATGACTACAAAAATATTAGAAAGGAACTATAAAAATAATCTAGTTTATGTTGAGTTAAAATGATAGAGCTATGTGAAAACAAAGAATTCACGTAGTCGACCCATTTAATATGAGAAACGGCAAAACAACAACAACAACAAAGTCATTTTCTTGTATCATAAAATTTCAGATATTTTTTAATTTCGGGTGAGATGATGGCCTCACCTTTCTCGTGATGAAGTGCGTCATATTTTTGTTTTGGTTACAATGAGATGCTAAGAGGATAATAACCGGCATGCACCTTCCCGAGAATCAAAGCCCTACCCATGAGCAAACGCTGAGGGCGCCGGCCACAGCTTTTACTACAAGCAAGATGCTAGTGGAAGGTATTCACAGGTGCATCCGACCAACCAACTTTTGTCGAGATTAATAATAGATTCCCAATGTCTCAAATTATTTAGAACGTTGTTTATGTCCAAATTCAGAATTGTGTAAGCAGGTACATGATGGCATCATAAATTGCTTTTTATGCGCACCAGAGGTTAGGTCACCCGTAAGGGAGGGGACTCGACTCATAAGACGAAGGTCATGATCTTGATGTGTGGCTCCAAACCCCCCAATTATTATCAATAATATGAATATTATATATATAATGCTTTGGTCAGAGAAAGAAAAGACAGAAAGTGAAAGGCAGTTTTTTCGAAATTTCAGTTTGCATGTCCCTCTGAAACCAGCACTTGTTTATGTCCAAACTGCTCTACGATGTTGACGGACCATCAACAGACTCCTATTCAATTTCGGGTTGGATCTAAGGATTAGGATTAGGGAGTCTTTGATGACACGGAAAGTTTTGGGGAGTCAGGTGGGGAGTTGGAAAGACGGGGAAGGGATCTTGCACAAGGTACCCTAGCTGCCAATCGCAGCAATCAATCACAGTCGCGGGTTTCTTTTGGTAATTAAGGTGAAGCTCAAATAATAGCTCACAGTTGTAACCGTGGGCTTCTCTCTATAACATAAGATGCTATAAAAGGTGGCTATCTCTTCTAGCGGAAGCCTTTAACCGTGGGCAATACTGTCATGAGTTCGAATTCCCCTGCCTACAAAACAAATGATATTATCCATCGTTAGCCCAGATAAAAATGTGTAATCTGGTAAGCTTGGATGTGAATTTGGACTGCATGCAGATTCTTTGAATAATATGCTTGCACATGGTTCGACTTGAAATGGCCCCAAACCATGCCTGACACTCCACAGACTTGAATTGTCCTTCGAATTTTCTAAACCATGCATGCCGGCCGATTTATTGATTATATATACTATGTGCAAACATAATGTAGACGTTTTATAAAATTAAGTTAATCTATATTACAAGTATAGAAATATCTAACATATTCTAGATTGTATTAAATGGCGTACTGTATTCAAACCACAATGTTTATACACTTCATAGTCCGGGTTAGGGGGGCCCTGCCCAATCGGGTAACAAATATTAAACTCGCCTTTTCAGCAGCTGCGTGGGCCGGAATCAGACTCAAGCCAGGTCATGAACGTTTTTAAACGGGTCGGGCTGGGCCTAATGCCCAGCCCTAAAACTTCTATATATACATCTGCACTAGTTGACAGAGTAACACATTCATCTGCTCATCTGCAGAGTGTTCAGCTGCACACAGAAACAAAGGAAGAAGCACCATCCACCTCTCGATCACCCTGCCGTCACAATATAATGGGCACCATGACCTGCATGGCTTACCTTCCTTCGCTCGACTCGCCCCACGAAGAGGAATGGAGTGTCTGGGAGGCAATCCTGCAGGAGGCCAAGCGAGACGCAAACTCCGAGCCCATCCTCAACAGCTTCCTCTTCTCCACCGTCCTCTCCCACCCTTGTCTCCCTCACTCCCTCTCCTTCCACTTGAGCAACAAGCTATCCTCTCCCCTCTCCACCGCTCTCCTCTACAAACTATTTCTCGAATCCTTTTCTTCTCCGGACCTCCGAAGAGCTGTCGTCGCCGATCTTATTGCAGTCCGGGGTCGTGACCCTGCATGCACGTCCTACTCCCACTGTCTGCTCAACTACAAAGGATTCTTGGCCCTTCAAGCCCACAGGGTGTCTCACCTTCTTTGGAAGAAAGAGAAATCCTCCGTTGCATTTGCTCTCCAGTCTAGAATTTCCGATGTTTTCGCCGTCGACATACATCCAGGTGCGCGGATTGGCAGCGGAATTCTTCTTGATCATGCTACGGGCATCGTGATCGGAGAGACGACCGTGATCGGCGACAACGTGTCCATATTCCACCATGTTACTTTAGGTGGGACTGGTAAGCAGACCGGTGATAGGCATCCGAAGGTCGGCAATGGCGTATTGATTGGCGCAGGGGCTATGGTTCTTGGCAACGTGAAGATCGGAGACGGGGCAAAGATCGGCGCCGGCTCGGTGGTGCTCAAGGATGTGCCTGCCTTGTGCACTGTAGTTGGTACGCCGGCTCGGGTGGTACAGAAGAAGATTGTACAGATACCTAAGGAGACCATGGATCACACCTCCTTCATTAAATGGATCTATGTGATTTGATTTTGATTGGTCCATAGTCTAATGAAGAAAATCTATTCGCAGTATCTGCGATGGAAATACGATGGGAAGTGCATGAACTGATTTTTAATCAGTTGGTGTCATGCAAAATGTAATACGAGAGTTCTGGTTTGCCTTTTTAGTGTTCTTTTAGTTCTTGATGAACCCGGATTCAGAGATCCCTTATTTTGTGTGGCTTGTTTCTTCAACTTGGTGCATCACATATATAGTGTAAACAATATCACCTTCAATAACAGTGTGTTTAGTGATTTCCCCTTTCTTTATTTGTGCTGTTTGATTTGATTGTTACAAAGATATAAGTTGAACTAGTTACCAAAAGAGCGCTTTTAATAAACTCGAGATTTACATGACAAAATGTTCAGATCAGCTGCTTTGCTTATTCACTTTGAACTGTCGCCTTCATCTACAACTGTCTAAATCATCATTAACATCAGACCAGTTCGGTTTTAATTAATAAAACAACAATTTCAATTAAAATGAAGAGGCAACCTCAACAGATCTCGTCTCAGGCCAGCGGATATCCTGTGGACAGAGCTCTGCAAATACGTAATAGCTGAGAAAGGCAATCAGCAGTTTTTCTGTATATTACGGAGAGGTCTATACTATACCCCGCTCTTGACAGATTCAATACCTAATAACGAATCCCTCGACTGGGTTGCCTCTGATTCAAGTCTCCGCAGGCTACAAATGCCAACATCTATAACCTAAATTTGTTCGTCTTAGGACAATCATTTGAGTTTTCTCTTCAGATTTGTGTTGAAACAACCTGGGGTTTTCATCAACGTTTTTCTCGTTCTTAAACCACACCTTTACCTTCTTCTTTTAGATTAATGAGAAATGTTTACATTGCTAAGAAGTATCGAAGAGTATGAGCAAGTACCATTGATAATAACATTGTTTGCGTTAACTTAAAACCGCCTTCTTTTTTGGGCCTCAAATGTTAAGCCAATGATCGATGGCATTATACATCATACATCATACATCTTGTCGAAGCCAGATGCAGTGCCCCAGGTATTGAACTCATGTCGTTCAACCTGGCATTCGACCCCTAGCCAAGTGCGCTATAGCTCTTGGTGCCGACGATGGCTTCCACTCTATTTATAAACCAAAACTAGGAATAGTCGGAAGATGGGGAACCAAATCAAAAAAGTGAAAGAAGGTTAAAGAGAAGATCATGATACTATTCATGCTTATGACAGAGGATGTATCTTTTTGCCAAAGGACTTTCCATTTCCAATATTCAATCCAATGCAGGAGTTATTTTAATTAAAAAGACACAAGAGGACGCGTTATATAGCTGGTTATACATTGAACTTGATGAAATCTCTCGCCAAATCCTTAAGATAATGTTTTCTTATCATGCCCTTGATATCTTCTTGGTATTAGGGGTGTATAAGGAACCGAGGAAACCGAACCAAACGAAACCACGGATATATACATATATAAATATACATACATATATGCATAGAAAAGAATATATATACATATATATATATATACCTATATATGCACTATTCATTCGAGAATACATAAGAAAGATAATTAGATCTAATTGTGTGAACATATGGCCATATCCCTTGAACTGCCATGGAAGATAGGAGGAACAAAGGATGGACGGTAGCGGCTGGGAGGTGAGAAGAGGCAGAGGGACACACTCTTTGCCATAAGACTTTGCGTGTTCTCCTAGATTAGATCAGGGTCCAAAAGATACAACTTAAACCAATCTCCAAATAAAACACACACACATACACTGCACGCAAATCATTATCTCAATTGGCAGGGCTAGGTCCATGCACGTCTTCGGCATATACCTCAAATTTCAAGCAGCCTCGTCTCGAATTCCCAACTGGTGTTGCCTGACCTCAAAAGCTTTCTAGGTCTGTCATTGCACTAAAGGGAAGAAGAAGGTTTCTGAAATATTTCACATCCTAAAGTGATACTTATGCTGCAAAAGCTGTTTATGAGTAGCAAGACAACCCAAACTTACTCAAATGGCATTTTGATATGAACAAAGACAAAGAAGGGAGGCATGCAGAGCTTTAGCTCATCTGGCAGGGCTCTTTGACTGCCAAGTCGTTGGTGATGAGTTCAATTCTTAAGGCATTCATGTGTGTCTCAAGTTGCTTATAAAATATGTTTAGTTTATTTTTATGATATTATGTATCGTTGTAACATTATCTCTGCTATATGTGCTTGTTGCTTTATGTTTATTTCCTTTTTAGACCGACTAATTGTTATAATTATCAAACACATAAAAATGAGTTTCAGAATATGTGTATTTGAGTTGGTAAAAACTGAGAAATTTAACGGTCTGAACTTCGAATAATGGAAGAAGAGAATCCCACTTGCTGTAACACTCGAGGGTGTCGAGTACGTACTAAAGGAAACCATGTGCCCCCCCCACCAGACGCAACTAACTAACAAAAAGAAATGTATAAAACATTTTTAAAGGATGATACCATACTAAGGACAGTCATATTGACCTACATAGAAGATGACTTTATTAGGGTATTTGAAGAATACGAGACCGCTAAAGAGCTGTTTGACTCAATAACAACTAAGTATGACACAACTGTCAAATTACATGTGCAGTTGTTAATACAAAAGTACAACTCATTCAAAATGAAAGAAGGAGATAATGTAGTAGAACATGCAAACCACATGTTAATAATGGCTAGGAACTTAGCCATGAAAAAATCAGTCATCCCAAAACCGTTGCAGATATCAACTATATTAAACAGTCTGACCCTGTCAAGGAACATGGTCACCACTGCGCTCAGATTAGGGCTTGAAATTAACCTTTCTGAATTACCCGTAAAACTATCAATGGAGGAAGAACATATGATCAAAAACAAGAAGGAGAAATTTTTAGTGGTACAAGATGAGATAGGATCTAACTCCAAACCCAATCAGAAGAAAAGTAAACCAAACAAGAAGTTTGGCAAGAATAATAAGAAGGGCGATCAAAATTTTAAGAATTTGTAGGAAACCGCTTCTTAGGTTAATTGTTTTAACTGTGAAAACACGAGACAATTTAAGAGGGACTACCGCAACAAGAAAGGTGGAGGAAACAACCCATAACGAGGACGGTAAGAGAAGCAGGACATAATCTGCGTAATTTAATAGTGTTTATATATAGAACGTCTAGTGAGATATAGGTGAATAGACTTCAGAGCAACAAGACACATCTCAAACACCAAAGAAGGGGTAATGGATCTTAAGGAATATAAACTATGCGAACATCGAGTGTATATGGGTAACAATATTTTCTCGGATGTTTTGGGTATTTGGTCATGTAAGATTTATCTACAAGGCAAACCAATTGTATTAACTGATTTACTAATTGTGCCAACTATAAGCCACAATTTGGACTCGGTCTCTACCTTAGTAAAGAAAGGTTTTGAGGTCAGGTTTATTCCTATTAAGGTGACTATGGGAAAACATGAGAGAATATTATTCTCTTAGGAATTTGATGTAGAAAATGGACTGTTTAAATTCTGTGATAATGAAATTGATACTTCTCCTTATATTGAGTGTGCATTTACAGTTGATGTGAATATGTGGTATAAACGCCTTCGGCATATATGTCTTAAAAAATTGAGATAATTATTCAACTTTTACTTACTGTCTGAATTTGAGAAAAATACTTTCAATAAGTGTGAAGCTTGTATACAAGGAAAGATGATAAGAAAAGTTTTTCTCAAGGACTCAACAAGGGCAATAACGTTGTTGAAAGTTATTTACACAGATTTATGTGCACCTTTTATAGTAAAGTTACATCATAGAAAGGGTTATTTTATAACCTTTATCGATGATTACTCTAGATATATGTATTTATATCTTTTGATACATAAATCTTAGGCACTAGATGCTTTTAAAGAATATAAGCAATAAGTGGAAAACCAATTACGGCATTCAATCAAAATCTTAAGATCAAATAGAGGTAGTGAATATACCTCAACAGAATTTCTTGAATTCTATAAAGACTATGGTATTGCAAAGCAAAATACAATTCTCAGTACACCTCAACAGAATGGTGTAGTTGATAGATACAATAGAACCTTATTAAATATGACAAGGTCAATGTTGATCGATACCTTACTGCGAATGATATTTTGAGAGAAGCAGTAAGTACATCGGTTTACATACTCAATAGAGTACCGTGTAAAACTATATTCACTACACCATATGAGATATGGATTGAAAGAAAACTCAATCTATGTCATCTCAGGAGGTGGAGATCTTTTTCACATGTAAAGATCCTTCATCAGTTTAGAGATAAGTTCAATAGTAGGTCCTTAAGATGTATATTCATTTGATATTCGAAAGGTTCAAAGGGATATCAGTTTTATTACAAGGACCATAGACTAATTGAAAGCAGAGATGTTGAATTCTTAGGAGATTCTAAGAATGACATCCTAGAAAACAATGATAAATGTGTTGATGATCTCTTAGACCTAGATCCATCATTATTTGAGCTTATAAAAGATCTTTTTAAAACAATTGAAAGCTTAAGTGAACATAAAAGGCTTAGGGTCATTCCGTCCTACCTAAAAGATTATCATACTTAACTTATAGAAGAAGCTTGTAATTTTATATGAGTTGGTTGATAACTTGACTTATTAGCAACCTATTAACTCATCGAAAGCATCATACTAAGGGAAAGCCATGGATGAAGAATTTGAATCCATTGAGAAAAATTAAGTTTAGGAATTGACTGATTTGTCAAAAGGAAAGAAAGTTATAGGTTGTAAATGGGTTCTGAAAAAGAAATAGAAGGTTGATGGTTCAATCGACCTATGTCATCTTAGGAGGTGGGGATCTCTTTCACATGTAAAGATCCTTTATCAGTTTAGAGATGAGTTCAAAAGTAGGTCCTTAAGATGTATATTAATTTGATATCAAAAAGGTTCAAAGGGACATCGGTTTTATTATAAGGACCATAGACTAATTGAAAGCAGAGATGTTGAATTCTTAGTAGGTTCTAAGAATGACATCTTAGAAAACAATGATGAATGTGTTGATGATCTATAAGTACCGAAAGGAAACAAGGAAACTATAAATAATAATTACGATACATGATCGAGCTCTATGAAAATAAAAAATCCATGAAGTCGATCTGTCTTGTATGGGAAAAAGGCTTAATTATTGTTGGTTGTAGAAGTTCTTTCTCCTTTTTGTGAATGTTGATGGTACACTTAGTGTTGAAATTGGATTGAGAGGCAAACAAACACCTCAAGAAATCTCTAGCCAGTCTTCCTGCAAGAGGTGCGACTTCTTTTTCCACTTTATGTGGAGATATGGTTTCCACTAAACATGGATTTCCCTTGCACTTAAAGTTCTTTGTTTACATTAATCATGGAACTGACACCAGAAGTACTGGTTCCACCAGAAAAGTTCCAAATGACTGTCCTTATTTCCAACTGGTACTTGGGTCAATCATCATTACTCTTGAGGATCAACCATATCTCTAATGAGTCTTGGATCTGTTTTGCATGGGTTGGGATGCGATCATCTCCCTCAACCCGATCCCCTGTCATTCATACATGAGCCCCTTTTCCATCCCTACACAAGATAAAAGAGGCAAGCACTAGCGTTCATGTTGTTACCACGAGCATCAATAGTTGGCATTGACTGTACAAGTTGGTGAAGAGGGCTGGATGAATTTGATGCCTTTACAGAGATCAGTTCATATTAAGAGGGAGCTTCTAATCAATCGTATTTCATATTAATTCCATCCGTTAAGACAATGATTCTTATCTAATGGGGCCACTTGCAATGGTGCAGCTTGTGAGCCTTATTACCCAATCCAAATATCCAAATTATGTTAACCCAATATGCATATAAAGTATTAAACATCATTCGAGGTTGCAAGCATGTGTGCTTGTGGGGCTTTCTTGATGTACCTTCAAACAGATAATGCGTTGTTCAGAGAGGTTGCTGAGGGCAAGTGCATTTCTTTCACTCTAAAGTTTTCGTGTATACGTTGAACCATCAAGAATCGAAAGGAAGCCCACTGGCAGGATGACCTAAAGGCTTTTTCAAGCCAAGGGTCTTGTACAAGGGTGGGATTTCGGGTTTTGGGTCTTATGTAGTCGTCTCATTTATGGTCCATATTAAGAATAGGAGTGAGCGTAGTGCAGTTAAAACTGGAAAAGTTAAAAGTTTGGTTGGGTTGGGTTTTCGGGACCCAAACCCGAACAGACCGAACTTCCCAAAAGTCTATGAACTTCTTAACCCTAAGATGAATCCTTGTGCAAGTCTCCTTTTTTTTGTTACAAGAGGTGACCAAAGCCTCTGGGAATTGAACTCCCCACCAGCAACAACAATGCTAGTTAAAACGCCCTGCGGTTGAGCTAATGCAGTCGGTGCAGTCCTGTGCAAGTCTTTGTTGAACCACAAAACCAACAAATAGCCTTCTTTCACCCACAGAACTCAAGTTAATAGCTGAATCCAATGGAACACGAAAATTTTAAATTTCTATTTGGTTTGATTTGATTATCCATATAATAGGATTTTGTTTCAGTTATAAAAATTTGATTATTCGGTTCAATTACCAAACCAAACTGACCAATGGACACTTGGAATATGTCAATCCAAACATAATTTATTTCTTTTTTATACTATTTTGAGTTGATGTGAACACTTAATTTTAAAAAGAGTCGATAACTTGATGAAGCTCCTTTGTGTCATTGACCATGTTAAGCCTTGTCCAAACTGGGACGATTAGATCTCAATCGTCCAATTGAAAGTATACGTCTCCAACTTCATTCAATTCTAACGGCGATCAGCATGTCATCGATGATGGACCCACACCATGTCAAACGCTGAGGTTCCGATCTCCATCTCTCTCTCAACAAAAGGAAACAGAAAAATTACGGGATCGTGTAGCGTCCCGATTGGTGAAGATGGTGATCACTTGCCCGCAACTCGTGAATCCTTCAGCCTTCGTTTTGTCGTCGGACTTTTATCGCCGGAGATTTTCATCTCCTTTTTCAGAAAGAATCCGGTTCCACCAAATCTCTTTCTCTGCTTCCTTTCATGAGTTTCAGAACCCATCTACAAGGTGGTCTTGCAATCCTGCTCCACATCCACATGTACTCTCTCTCTCTCTCTCTCATCCATTTGAATTCGTAATATAGGAAGCACATAGCTATATTTCGTTTTGATGGAGGAAACGATGCAGTTGTTTGTTGCTCCTTTTTTCCTTGAGAGATCGTTTAGTTTAGAGAATATATCGAAGGCGCAGATGTCCTTTACCTGGCAATGGAGGGATTCCACATGCGAGAGGCATTTGGGCATTGAAAATCTTATAAATTAAGATTCAATCAATTTGCTTCGACAAAAAAAAACTTCAACGAGATCTTATCACTGCATCATGTCACGGAAAGACCACAAAAAAACCTTTTACTCGGTGGTATGTCTAGAATTTTTTTTTGAGTGAGGCGAAGTTCGGTTAGCCATTGTTCAGGTTAAACGATCGATACAACTCTTTGAAAAACCAGACTGCGCGATTTTTCATATCAACAACAAAACAACAAATTGAAAGTAGCATCAACGAAAGGATAAAATGAGGGAAAATAATTTAAGATGCAATCAAGAAATGTTTTAATAAGAAGATATAAAAAATTAGATTTTGAAAATGTTAAAAGAGAAAGAGGATGACTACAAAAATATTAGAAAGGAACTATAAAAATAATCTAGTTTATGTTGAGTTAAAATGATAGAGCTATGTGAAAACAAAGAATTCACGTAGTCGACCCATTTAATATGAGAAACGGCAAAACAACAACAACAACAAAGTCATTTTCTTGTATCATAAAATTTCAGATATTTTTTAATTTCGGGTGAGATGATGGCCTCACCTTTCTCGTGATGAAGTGCGTCATATTTTTGTTTTGGTTACAATGAGATGCTAAGAGGATAATAACCGGCATGCACCTTCCCGAGAATCAAAGCCCTACCCATGAGCAAACGCTGAGGGCGCCGGCCACAGCTTTTACTACAAGCAAGATGCTAGTGGAAGGTATTCACAGGTGCATCCGACCAACCAACTTTTGTCGAGATTAATAATAGATTCCCAATGTCTCAAATTATTTAGAACGTTGTTTATGTCCAAATTCAGAATTGTGTAAGCAGGTACATGATGGCATCATAAATTGCTTTTTATGCGCACCAGAGGTTAGGTCACCCGTAAGGGAGGGGACTCGACTCATAAGACGAAGGTCATGATCTTGATGTGTGGCTCCAAACCCCCCAATTATTATCAATAATATGAATATTATATATATAATGCTTTGGTCAGAGAAAGAAAAGACAGAAAGTGAAAGGCAGTTTTTTCGAAATTTCAGTTTGCATGTCCCTCTGAAACCAGCACTTGTTTATGTCCAAACTGCTCTACGATGTTGACGGACCATCAACAGACTCCTATTCAATTTCGGGTTGGATCTAAGGATTAGGATTAGGGAGTCTTTGATGACACGGAAAGTTTTGGGGAGTCAGGTGGGGAGTTGGAAAGACGGGGAAGGGATCTTGCACAAGGTACCCTAGCTGCCAATCGCAGCAATCAATCACAGTCGCGGGTTTCTTTTGGTAATTAAGGTGAAGCTCAAATAATAGCTCACAGTTGTAACCGTGGGCTTCTCTCTATAACATAAGATGCTATAAAAGGTGGCTATCTCTTCTAGCGGAAGCCTTTAACCGTGGGCAATACTGTCATGAGTTCGAATTCCCCTGCCTACAAAACAAATGATATTATCCATCGTTAGCCCAGATAAAAATGTGTAATCTGGTAAGCTTGGATGTGAATTTGGACTGCATGCAGATTCTTTGAATAATATGCTTGCACATGGTTCGACTTGAAATGGCCCCAAACCATGCCTGACACTCCACAGACTTGAATTGTCCTTCGAATTTTCTAAACCATGCATGCCGGCCGATTTATTGATTATATATACTATGTGCAAACATAATGTAGACGTTTTATAAAATTAAGTTAATCTATATTACAAGTATAGAAATATCTAACATATTCTAGATTGTATTAAATGGCGTACTGTATTCAAACCACAATGTTTATACACTTCATAGTCCGGGTTAGGGGGGCCCTGCCCAATCGGGTAACAAATATTAAACTCGCCTTTTCAGCAGCTGCGTGGGCCGGAATCAGACTCAAGCCAGGTCATGAACGTTTTTAAACGGGTCGGGCTGGGCCTAATGCCCAGCCCTAAAACTTCTATATATACATCTGCACTAGTTGACAGAGTAACACATTCATCTGCTCATCTGCAGAGTGTTCAGCTGCACACAGAAACAAAGGAAGAAGCACCATCCACCTCTCGATCACCCTGCCGTCACAATATAATGGGCACCATGACCTGCATGGCTTACCTTCCTTCGCTCGACTCGCCCCACGAAGAGGAATGGAGTGTCTGGGAGGCAATCCTGCAGGAGGCCAAGCGAGACGCAAACTCCGAGCCCATCCTCAACAGCTTCCTCTTCTCCACCGTCCTCTCCCACCCTTGTCTCCCTCACTCCCTCTCCTTCCACTTGAGCAACAAGCTATCCTCTCCCCCTCTCCACCGCTCTCCTCTACAAACTATTTCTCGAATCCTTTTCTTCTCCGGACCTCCGAAGAGCTGTCGTCGCCGATCTTATTGCAGTCCGGGGTCGTGACCCTGCATGCACGTCCTACTCCCACTGTCTGCTCAACTACAAAGGATTCTTGGCCCTTCAAGCCCACAGGGTGTCTCACCTTCTTTGGAAGAAAGAGAAATCCTCCGTTGCATTTGCTCTCCAGTCTAGAATTTCCGATGTTTTCGCCGTCGACATACATCCAGGTGCGCGGATTGGCAGCGGAATTCTTCTTGATCATGCTACGGGCATCGTGATCGGAGAGACGACCGTGATCGGCGACAACGTGTCCATATTCCACCATGTTACTTTAGGTGGGACTGGTAAGCAGACCGGTGATAGGCATCCGAAGGTCGGCAATGGCGTATTGATTGGCGCAGGGGCTATGGTTCTTGGCAACGTGAAGATCGGAGACGGGGCAAAGATCGGCGCCGGCTCGGTGGTGCTCAAGGATGTGCCTGCCTTGTGCACTGTAGTTGGTACGCCGGCTCGGGTGGTACAGAAGAAGATTGTACAGATACCTAAGGAGACCATGGATCACACCTCCTTCATTAAATGGATCTATGTGATTTGATTTTGATTGGTCCATAGTCTAATGAAGAAAATCTATTCGCAGTATCTGCGATGGAAATACGATGGGAAGTGCATGAACTGATTTTTAATCAGTTGGTGTCATGCAAAATGTAATACGAGAGTTCTGGTTTGCCTTTTTAGTGTTCTTTTAGTTCTTGATGAACCCGGATTCAGAGATCCCTTATTTTGTGTGGCTTGTTTCTTCAACTTGGTGCATCACATATATAGTGTAAACAATATCACCTTCAATAACAGTGTGTTTAGTGATTTCCCCTTTCTTTATTTGTGCTGTTTGATTTGATTGTTACAAAGATATAAGTTGAACTAGTTACCAAAAGAGCGCTTTTAATAAACTCGAGATTTACATGACAAAATGTTCAGATCAGCTGCTTTGCTTATTCACTTTGAACTGTCGCCTTCATCTACAACTGTCTAAATCATCATTAACATCAGACCAGTTCGGTTTTAATTAATAAAACAACAATTTCAATTAAAATGAAGAGGCAACCTCAACAGATCTCGTCTCAGGCCAGCGGATATCCTGTGGACAGAGCTCTGCAAATACGTAATAGCTGAGAAAGGCAATCAGCAGTTTTTCTGTATATTACGGAGAGGTCTATACTATACCCCGCTCTTGACAGATTCAATACCTAATAACGAATCCCTCGACTGGGTTGCCTCTGATTCAAGTCTCCGCAGGCTACAAATGCCAACATCTATAACCTAAATTTGTTCGTCTTAGGACAATCATTTGAGTTTTCTCTTCAGATTTGTGTTGAAACAACCTGGGGTTTTCATCAACGTTTTTCTCGTTCTTAAACCACACCTTTACCTTCTTCTTTTAGATTAATGAGAAATGTTTACATTGCTAAGAAGTATCGAAGAGTATGAGCAAGTACCATTGATAATAACATTGTTTGCGTTAACTTAAAACCGCCTTCTTTTTTGGGCCTCAAATGTTAAGCCAATGATCGATGGCATTATACATCATACATCATACATCTTGTCGAAGCCAGATGCAGTGCCCCAGGTATTGAACTCATGTCGTTCAACCTGGCATTCGACCCCTAGCCAAGTGCGCTATAGCTCTTGGTGCCGACGATGGCTTCCACTCTATTTATAAACCAAAACTAGGAATAGTCGGAAGATGGGGAACCAAATCAAAAAAGTGAAAGAAGGTTAAAGAGAAGATCATGATACTATTCATGCTTATGACAGAGGATGTATCTTTTTGCCAAAGGACTTTCCATTTCCAATATTCAATCCAATGCAGGAGTTATTTTAATTAAAAAGACACAAGAGGACGCGTTATATAGCTGGTTATACATTGAACTTGATGAAATCTCTCGCCAAATCCTTAAGATAATGTTTTCTTATCATGCCCTTGATATCTTCTTGGTATTATGGGTGTATAAGGAACCGAGGAAACCGAACCAAACGAAACCATGGATATATACGGATTTAAATATACATACATATATGCATAGAAAAGAATATATATACATATATATACCTATATATGCACTATTCATTCGAGAATACATACGAAAGATAATTAGATCTAATTGTGTGAACATATGGCCATATCCCTTGAACTGCCATGGAAGATAGGAGGAACAAAGGATGGACGGTAGCGGCTGGGAGGTGAGAAGAGGCAGAGGGACACACTCTTTGCCATAAGACTTTGCGTGTTCCCCTAGATTAGATCAGGGTCCAAAAGATACAACTTAAACCAATCTCCAAATAAAACACACACACATACACTGCACGCAAATCATTATCTCAATTGGCAGGGCTAGGTCCATGCACGTCTTCGGCATGTACGTCAAATTTCAAGCAGCCTCGTCTCGAATTCCCAACTGGTGTTGCCTGACCTCAAAAAGCTTTCTAGGTCTGTCATTGCACTAAAGGGAAGAAGAAGGTGTCTGAAATATTTCACATCCTAAAGTGAAACTTATGCTGCAAAAGCTGTTTATGAGTAGCAAGACAACCCAAACTTACTCAAATGGCATTTTGATATGAACAAAGACAAAGAAGGGAGGCATGCAGAGCTTTAGCTCATCTGGCAGGGCCCTTTGACTGCCAAGTCGCTGGTGATGAGTTCAATTCTTAAGGCATTCATGTGTGTCTCAAGTTGCTTATAAAATATCTTTAGTTTATTTTTATGATATTATGTATCGTTGTAACATTATCTCTGCTATATGTGCTTGTTGCTTTATGTTTATTTCCTTTTTAGACCAACTAATTGTTATAATTATCAAACACATAAAAATGAGTTTCAGAATATGTGTATTTGAGCTGGTAAAAATTGAGAAATTTAACGGTCTGAACTTCGAATAATGGAAGAAGAGAATCCCACTTGCTCTAACACTCGAGGGTGTTGAGTACGTACTAAAGGAAACTATGTGCCCCCCCCACCAGACGCAACTAACTAACAAAAATAAATGTATAAAACATTTTTAAAGGATGATACAATACTAAGGACAGTCATGTTGACCTACATAGAGGATGACTTTATTAGGGTATTTGAAGAATACGAGACCGCTAAAGAGTTGTTTGACTCAATAACAACTAAGTATGACACAACTGTCAAATTACATGTGCAGTTGTTAATACAAAAGTACAACTCATTCAAAATGAAAGAATGAGATAATGTAGTAGAACATGCAAACCACATGTTAATAATGGCTAGAAACTTAGCCATGAAAAAATCAGTCATCCCAAAACCGTTGCAGATATCAACTATATTAAACAGTCTAACCCTGTTAAGGAACATGATCACCACTGCGCTCATATTAGGGCTTGAAATTAACCTTTCTGAATTACCCGTAAAACTATCAATAGAGGAAGAACATATGATCAAAAACAAGAAAGAGAAATTTTTAGTGGTACAAGATGAGATAGGATCTAACTCCAAACCCAACCAGAAGAAAAGTAAACCAAACAAGAAGTTTGGCAAGAATAATAAGAAGGGCGATCAAAATTTTAAGAATTTGTAGGAAACCGCTTCTTAGGTTAATTGTTTTAACTGTGGAAAGATGAGACAATTTAAGAGGGACTTCCGCAACAAGAAAGGTGGAGAAAACAACCCATAGCGAGGACAGTAAGAGAAGCAGGACATAATCTGCGTAATTTGATAGTGTTTATATATAGAACGTCTAGTGAGATATAGGTGAATAGACTTCAGAGCAACAAGACACATCTCAAAAACCAAAGAAGCGGTAATGGACCTTAAGGAATATAAACTATGCGAACATCGAGTGTATATGGGTAACAATATTTTCTCGAATGTTTTGGGTATTTGGTCATGTAAGATTTATCTACAAGGCAAACCAATTGTATTTACTGATTTATTAATTGTGCCAACTATAAGCCGCAATTTGGACTCGGTCTCTACCTTAGTAAAGAAAGGTTTTGAGGTCAGGTTTATTCCTATTAAGGTGACTATGGGAAAACATAAGAGAATATTATTCTCTTAGGAATTTGATGTAGAAAATGGACTGTTTAAATTCTGTGATAATGAAATTGGTACTTCTCCTTATATTGAGTGTGCATTTACAGTTGATGTGAAATTGTAAATTCCTAAGGAGAAGTACCAATTTCATTATCACAGAATTTAAACAGTCCAATTATTGCTGTTGAGGTATATTCACTACCTCTATTTGATCTTAAGATTTTGATTGAATGCCGTAATTGGTTTTCCACTTATTGCTTATATTCTTTAAAAGTATCTAGTGCCTAAGATTTATGTATCAAAAGATATAAATACATATATCTAGAGTAATCATCGATAAAGGTTATAAAATAACCCTTTCTATGATGTAACTTTACTATAAAAGGTGCACATAAATCTGTGTAAATAACTTTCAACAACGTTATTGCCCTTGTTGAGTCCTTGAGAAAAACTTTTCTTATCATCTTTCCTTGTATACAAGCTTCACACTTATTGAAAGTATTTTTCTCAAATTCAGACAGTAAGTAAAAGTTGAATAATTATCTCAATTTTTTAAGACATATATGCCGAAGGCGTTTATACCACATATTCACATCAACTGTAAATGCACACTCAATATAAGGAGAAGTACCAATTTCATTATCACAGAATTTAAACAGTCCATTTTCTACATCAAATTCCTAAGAGAATAATATTCTCTCATGTTTTCCCATAGTCACCTTAATAGGAATAAACCTGACCTCAAAACCTTTCTTTACTAAGGTAGAGACCAAGTCCAAATTGTGGCTTATAGTTGGCACAATTAGTAAATCAGTTAATACAATTGGTTTGCCTTGTAGATAAATCTTACATGACCAAATACCCAAAACATCCGAGAAAATATTGTTACCCATATACACTCGATGTTCGCATAGTTTATATTCCTTAAGATCCATTACCCCTTCTTTGGTGTTTGAGATGTGTCTTGTTGCTCTGAAGTCTATTCACCTACATCTCACTAGACGTTCTATATATAAACACTATTAAATTACGCAGATTATGTCCTGCTTCTCTTACCGTCCTCGCTATGGGTTGTTTCCTCCACCTTTCTTGTTGCGGTAGTCCCTCTTAAATTGTCTCGTGTTTTCACAGTTAAAACAATTAACCTAAGAAGCGGTTTCCTACAAATTCTTAAAATTTTGATCGCCCTTCTTATTATTCTTGCCAAACTTCTTGTTTGGTTTACTTTTCTTCTGATTGGGTTTGGAGTTAGATCCTATCTCATCTTGTACCACTAAAAATTTCTCCTTCTTGTTTTTGATCATATGTTCTTCCTCCTTTGATAGTTTTACGGGTAATTCAGAAAGGTTAATTTCAAGCCCTAATCTGAGCGCAGTGGTGACCATGTTCCTTGACAGGGTCAGACTGTTTAATATAGTTGATATCTGCAACGGTTTTGGGATGACTGATTTTTTCATGGCTAAGTTCCTAGCCATTATTAACATGTGGTTTGCATGTTCTACTACATTATCTCCTTCTTTCATTTTGAATGAGTTGTACTTTTGTATTAACAACTGCACATGTAATTTGACAGTTGTGTCATACTTAGTTGTTATTGAGTCAAACAGCTCTTTAGCGGTCTCGTATTCTTCAAATACCCTAATAAAGTCATCCTCTATGTAGGTCAATATGACTGTCCTTAGTATGGTATCATCCTTTAAAAATGTTTTATACATTTCTTTTTGTTAGTTAGTTGCGTCTGGTGGGGGGGGCACATGGTTTCCTTTAGTACGTACTCGACACCCTCGAGTGTTACAGCAAGTGGGATTCTCTTCTTCCATTATTCGAAGTTCAGACCGTTAAATTTCTCAGTTTTTACCAACTCAAATACACATATTCTGAAACTCATTTTTATGTGTTTGATAATTATAACAATTAGTCGGTCTAAAAAGGAAATAAACATAAAGCAACAAGCACATATAGCAGAGATAATGTTACAACGATACATAATATCATAAAAATAAACTAAACATATTTTATAAGCAACTTGAGACACACATGAATGCCTTAAGAATTGAACTCATCACCAACGACTTGGCAGTCAAAGAGCCCTGCCAGATGAGCTAAAGCTCTGCATGCCTCCCTTCTTTGTCTTTGTTCATATCAAAATGCCATTTGAGTAAGTTTGGGTTGTCTTGCTACTCATAAACAGCTTTTGCAGCATAAGTATCACTTTAGGATGTGAAATATTTCAGAAACCTTCTTCTTCCCTTTAGTGCAATGACAGACCTAGAAAGCTTTTGAGGTCAGGCAACACCAGTTGGGAATTCGAGACGAGGCTGCTTGAAATTTGAGGTATATGCCGAAGACGTGCATGGACCTAGCCCTGCCAATTGAGATAATGATTTGCGTGCAGTGTATGTGTGTGTGTTTTATTTGGAGATTGGTTTAAGTTGTATCTTTTGGACCCTGATCTAATCTAGGAGAACACGCAAAGTCTTATGGCAAAGAGTGTGTCCCTCTGCCTCTTCTCACCTCCCAGCCGCTACCGTCCATCCTTTGTTCCTCCTATCTTCCATGGCAGTTCAAGGGATATGGCCATATGTTCACACAATTAGATCTAATTATCTTTCTTATGTATTCTCGAATGAATAGTGCATATATAGGTATATATATATATGTATATATATTCTTTTCTATGCATATATGTATGTATATTTATATATGTATATATCCGTGGTTTCGTTTGGTTCGGTTTCCTCGGTTCCTTATACACCCCTAATACCAAGAAGATATCAAGGGCATGATAAGAAAACATTATCTTAAGGATTTGGCGAGAGATTTCATCAAGTTCAATGTATAACCAGCTATATAACGCGTCCTCTTGTGTCTTTTTAATTAAAATAACTCCTGCATTGGATTGAATATTGGAAATGGAAAGTCCTTTGGCAAAAAGATACATCCTCTGTCATAAGCATGAATAGTATCATGATCTTCTCTTTAACCTTCTTTCACTTTTTTGATTTGGTTCCCCATCTTCCGACTATTCCTAGTTTTGGTTTATAAATAGAGTGGAAGCCATCGTCGGCACCAAGAGCTATAGCGCACTTGGCTAGGGGTCGAATGCCAGGTTGAACGACATGAGTTCAATACCTGGGGCACTGCATCTGGCTTCGACAAGATGTATGATGTATGATGTATAATGCCATCGATCATTGGCTTAACATTTGAGGCCCAAAAAAGAAGGCGGTTTTAAGTTAACGCAAACAATGTTATTATCAATGGTACTTGCTCATACTCTTCGATACTTCTTAGCAATGTAAACATTTCTCATTAATCTAAAAGAAGAAGGTAAAGGTGTGGTTTAAGAACGAGAAAAACGTTGATGAAAACCCCAGGTTGTTTCAACACAAATCTGAAGAGAAAACTCAAATGATTGTCCTAAGACGAACAAATTTAGGTTATAGATGTTGGCATTTGTAGCCTGCGGAGACTTGAATCAGAGGCAACCCAGTCGAGGGATTCGTTATTAGGTATTGAATCTGTCAAGAGCGGGGTATAGTATAGACCTCTCCGTAATATACAGAAAAACTGCTGATTGCCTTTCTCAGCTATTACGTATTTGCAGAGCTCTGTCCACAGGATATCCGCTGGCCTGAGACGAGATCTGTTGAGGTTGCCTCTTCATTTTAATTGAAATTGTTGTTTTATTAATTAAAACCGAACTGGTCTGATGTTAATGATGATTTAGACAGTTGTAGATGAAGGCGACAGTTCAAAGTGAATAAGCAAAGCAGCTGATCTGAACATTTTGTCATGTAAATCTCGAGTTTATTAAAAGCGCTCTTTTGGTAACTAGTTCAACTTATATCTTTGTAACAATCAAATCAAACAGCACAAATAAAGAAAGGGGAAATCACTAAACACACTGTTATTGAAGGTGATATTGTTTACACTATATATGTGATGCACCAAGTTGAAGAAACAAGCCACACAAAATAAGGGATCTCTGAATCCGGGTTCATCAAGAACTAAAAGAACACTAAAAAGGCAAACCAGAACTCTCGTATTACATTTTGCATGACACCAACTGATTAAAAATCAGTTCATGCACTTCCCATCGTATTTCCATCGCAGATACTGCGAATAGATTTTCTTCATTAGACTATGGACCAATCAAAATCAAATCACATAGATCCATTTAATGAAGGAGGTGTGATCCATGGTCTCCTTAGGTATCTGTACAATCTTCTTCTGTACCACCCGAGCCGGCGTACCAACTACAGTGCACAAGGCAGGCACATCCTTGAGCACCACCGAGCCGGCGCCGATCTTTGCCCCGTCTCCGATCTTCACGTTGCCAAGAACCATAGCCCCTGCGCCAATCAATACGCCATTGCCGACCTTCGGATGCCTATCACCGGTCTGCTTACCAGTCCCACCTAAAGTAACATGGTGGAATATGGACACGTTGTCGCCGATCACGGTCGTCTCTCCGATCACGATGCCCGTAGCATGATCAAGAAGAATTCCGCTGCCAATCCGCGCACCTGGATGTATGTCGACGGCGAAAACATCGGAAATTCTAGACTGGAGAGCAAATGCAACGGAGGATTTCTCTTTCTTCC
Organism: Brasenia schreberi; assembly: GCA_036023115.1. Classification (NCBI taxonomy): domain Eukaryota; kingdom Viridiplantae; phylum Streptophyta; class Magnoliopsida; order Nymphaeales; family Cabombaceae; genus Brasenia; species Brasenia schreberi. Next base: position 6,196,920 of record JAYKKT010000066.1, read on the forward strand.
AAAGAAGGTGAGACACCCTGTGGGCTTGAAGGGCCAAGAATCCTTTGTAGTTGAGCAGACAGTGGGAGTAGGACGTGCATGCAGGGTCACGACCCCGGACTGCAATAAGATCGGCGACGACAGCTCTTCGGAGGTCCGGAGAAGAAAAGGATTCGAGAAATAGTTTGTAGAGGAGAGCGGTGGAGAGGGGAGAGGATAGCTTGTTGCTCAAGTGGAAGGAGAGGGAGTGAGGGAGACAAGGGTGGGAGAGGACGGTGGAGAAGAGGAAGCTGTTGAGGATGGGCTCGGAGTTTGCGTCTCGCTTGGCCTCCTGCAGGATTGCCTCCCAGACACTCCATTCCTCTTCGTGGGGCGAGTCGAGCGAAGGAAGGTAAGCCATGCAGGTCATGGTGCCCATTATATTGTGACGGCAGGGTGATCGAGAGGTGGATGGTGCTTCTTCCTTTGTTTCTGTGTGCAGCTGAACACTCTGCAGATGAGCAGATGAATGTGTTACTCTGTCAACTAGTGCAGATGTATATATAGAAGTTTTAGGGCTGGGCATTAGGCCCAGCCCGACCCGTTTAAAAACGTTCATGACCTGGCTTGAGTCTGATTCCGGCCCACGCAGCTGCTGAAAAGGCGAGTTTAATATTTGTTACCCGATTGGGCAGGGCCCCCCTAACCCGGACTATGAAGTGTATAAACATTGTGGTTTGAATACAGTACGCCATTTAATACAATCTAGAATATGTTAGATATTTCTATACTTGTAATATAGATTAACTTAATTTTATAAAACGTCTACATTATGTTTGCACATAGTATATATAATCAATAAATCGGCCGGCATGCATGGTTTAGAAAATTCGAAGGACAATTCAAGTCTGTGGAGTGTCAGGCATGGTTTGGGGCCATTTCAAGTCGAACCATGTGCAAGCATATTATTCAAAGAATCTGCATGCAGTCCAAATTCACATCCAAGCTTACCAGATTACACATTTTTATCTGGGCTAACGATGGATAATATCATTTGTTTTGTAGGCAGGGGAATTCGAACTCATGACAGTATTGCCCACGGTTAAAGGCTTCCGCTAGAAGAGATAGCCACCTTTTATAGCATCTTATGTTATAGAGAGAAGCCCACGGTTACAACTGTGAGCTATTATTTGAGCTTCACCTTAATTACCAAAAGAAACCCGCGACTGTGATTGATTGCTGCGATTGGCAGCTAGGGTACCTTGTGCAAGATCCCTTCCCCGTCTTTCCAACTCCCCACCTGACTCCCCAAAACTTTCCGTGTCATCAAAGACTCCCTAATCCTAATCCTTAGATCCAACCCGAAATTGAATAGGAGTCTGTTGATGGTCCGTCAACATCGTAGAGCAGTTTGGACATAAACAAGTGCTGGTTTCAGAGGGACATGCAAACTGAAATTTCGAAAAAACTGCCTTTCACTTTCTGTCTTTTCTTTCTCTGACCAAAGCATTATATATATAATATTCATATTATTGATAATAATTGGGGGGTTTGGAGCCACACATCAAGATCATGACCTTCGTCTTATGAGTCGAGTCCCCTCCCTTACGGGTGACCTAACCTCTGGTGCGCATAAAAAGCAATTTATGATGCCATCATGTACCTGCTTACACAATTCTGAATTTGGACATAAACAACGTTCTAAATAATTTGAGACATTGGGAATCTATTATTAATCTCGACAAAAGTTGGTTGGTCGGATGCACCTGTGAATACCTTCCACTAGCATCTTGCTTGTAGTAAAAGCTGTGGCCGGCGCCCTCAGCGTTTGCTCATGGGTAGGGCTTTGATTCTCGGGAAGGTGCATGCCGGTTATTATCCTCTTAGCATCTCATTGTAACCAAAACAAAAATATGACGCACTTCATCACGAGAAAGGTGAGGCCATCATCTCACCCGAAATTAAAAAATATCTGAAATTTTATGATACAAGAAAATGACTTTGTTGTTGTTGTTGTTTTGCCGTTTCTCATATTAAATGGGTCGACTACGTGAATTCTTTGTTTTCACATAGCTCTATCATTTTAACTCAACATAAACTAGATTATTTTTATAGTTCCTTTCTAATATTTTTGTAGTCATCCTCTTTCTCTTTTAACATTTTCAAAATCTAATTTTTTATATCTTCTTATTAAAACATTTCTTGATTGCATCTTAAATTATTTTCCTCATTTTATCCTTTCGTTGATGCTACTTTCAATTTGTTGTTTTGTTGTTGATATGAAAAATCGCGCAGTCTGGTTTTTCAAAGAGTTGTATCGATCGTTTAACCTGAACAATGGCTAACCGAACTTCGCCTCACTCAAAAAAAAATTCTAGACATACCACCGAGTAAAAGGTTTTTTTGTGGTCTTTCCGTGACATGATGCAGTGATAAGATCTCGTTGAAGTTTTTTTTTGTCGAAGCAAATTGATTGAATCTTAATTTATAAGATTTTCAATGCCCAAATGCCTCTCGCATGTGGAATCCCTCCATTGCCAGGTAAAGGACATCTGCGCCTTCGATATATTCTCTAAACTAAACGATCTCTCAAGGAAAAAAGGAGCAACAAACAACTGCATCGTTTCCTCCATCAAAACGAAATATAGCTATGTGCTTCCTATATTACGAATTCAAATGGATGAGAGAGAGAGAGAGAGAGTACATGTGGATGTGGAGCAGGATTGCAAGACCACCTTGTAGATGGGTTCTGAAACTCATGAAAGGAAGCAGAGAAAGAGATTTGGTGGAACCGGATTCTTTCTGAAAAAGGAGATGAAAATCTCCGGCGATAAAAGTCCGACGACAAAACGAAGGCTGAAGGATTCACGAGTTGCGGGCAAGTGATCACCATCTTCACCAATCGGGACGCTACACGATCCCGTAATTTTTCTGTTTCCTTTTGTTGAGAGAGAGATGGAGATCGGAACCTCAGCGTTTGACATGGTGTGGGTCCATCATCGATGACATGCTGATCGCCGTTAGAATTGAATGAAGTTGGAGACGTATACTTTCAATTGGACGATTGAGATCTAATCGTCCCAGTTTGGACAAGGCTTAACATGGTCAATGACACAAAGGAGCTTCATCAAGTTATCGACTCTTTTTAAAATTAAGTGTTCACATCAACTCAAAATAGTATAAAAAAGAAATAAATTATGTTTGGATTGACATATTCCAAGTGTCCATTGGTCAGTTTGGTTTGGTAATTGAACCGAATAATCAAATTTTTATAACTGAAACAAAATCCTATTATATGGATAATCAAATCAAACCAAATAGAAATTTAAAATTTTCGTGTTCCATTGGATTCAGCTATTAACTTGAGTTCTGTGGGTGAAAGAAGGCTATTTGTTGGTTTTGTGGTTCAACAAAGACTTGCACAGGACTGCACCGACTGCATTAGCTCAACCGCAGGGCGTTTTAACTAGCATTGTTGTTGCTGGTGGGGAGTTCAATTCCCAGAGGCTTTGGTCACCTCTTGTAACAAAAAAAAGGAGACTTGCACAAGGATTCATCTTAGGGTTAAGAAGTTCATAGACTTTTGGGAAGTTCGGTCTGTTCGGGTTTGGGTCCCGAAAACCCAACCCAACCAAACTTTTAACTTTTCCAGTTTTAACTGCACTACGCTCACTCCTATTCTTAATATGGACCATAAATGAGACGACTACATAAGACCCAAAACCCGAAATCCCACCCTTGTACAAGACCCTTGGCTTGAAAAAGCCTTTAGGTCATCCTGCCAGTGGGCTTCCTTTCGATTCTTGATGGTTCAACGTATACACGAAAACTTTAGAGTGAAAGAAATGCACTTGCCCTCAGCAACCTCTCTGAACAACGCATTATCTGTTTGAAGGTACATCAAGAAAGCCCCACAAGCACACATGCTTGCAACCTCGAATGATGTTTAATACTTTATATGCATATTGGGTTAACATAATTTGGATATTTGGATTGGGTAATAAGGCTCACAAGCTGCACCATTGCAAGTGGCCCCATTAGATAAGAATCATTGTCTTAACGGATGGAATTAATATGAAATACGATTGATTAGAAGCTCCCTCTTAATATGAACTGATCTCTGTAAAGGCATCAAATTCATCCAGCCCTCTTCACCAACTTGTACAGTCAATGCCAACTATTGATGCTCGTGGTAACAACATGAACGCTAGTGCTTGCCTCTTTTATCTTGTGTAGGGATGGAAAAGGGGCTCATGTATGAATGACAGGGGATCGGGTTGAGGGAGATGATCGCATCCCAACCCATGCAAAACAGATCCAAGACTCATTAGAGATATGGTTGATCCTCAAGAGTAATGATGATTGACCCAAGTACCAGTTGGAAATAAGGACAGTCATTTGGAACTTTTCTGGTGGAACCAGTACTTCTGGTGTCAGTTCCATGATTAATGTAAACAAAGAACTTTAAGTGCAAGGGAAATCCATGTTTAGTGGAAACCATATCTCCACATAAAGTGGAAAAAGAAGTCGCACCTCTTGCAGGAAGACTGGCTAGAGATTTCTTGAGGTGTTTGTTTGCCTCTCAATCCAATTTCAACACTAAGTGTACCATCAACATTCACAAAAAGGAGAAAGAACTTCTACAACCAACAATAATTAAGCCTTTTTCCCATACAAGACAGATCGACTTCATGGATTTTTTATTTTCATAGAGCTCGATCATGTATCGTAATTATTATTTATAGTTTCCTTGTTTCCTTTCGGTACTTATAGATCATCAACACATTCATCATTGTTTTCTAAGATGTCATTCTTAGAACCTACTAAGAATTCAACATCTCTGCTTTCAATTAGTCTATGGTCCTTATAATAAAACCGATGTCCCTTTGAACCTTTTTGATATCAAATTAATATACATCTTAAGGACCTACTTTTGAACTCATCTCTAAACTGATAAAGGATCTTTACATGTGAAAGAGATCCCCACCTCCTAAGATGACATAGGTCGATTGAACCATCAACCTTCTATTTCTTTTTCAGAACCCATTTACAACCTATAACTTTCTTTCCTTTTGACAAATCAGTCAATTCCTAAACTTAATTTTTCTCAATGGATTCAAATTCTTCATCCATGGCTTTCCCTTAGTATGATGCTTTCGATGAGTTAATAGGTTGCTAATAAGTCAAGTTATCAACCAACTCATATAAAATTACAAGCTTCTTCTATAAGTTAAGTATGATAATCTTTTAGGTAGGACGGAATGACCCTAAGCCTTTTATGTTCACTTAAGCTTTCAATTGTTTTAAAAAGATCTTTTATAAGCTCAAATAATGATGGATCTAGGTCTAAGAGATCATCAACACATTTATCATTGTTTTCTAGGATGTCATTCTTAGAATCTCCTAAGAATTCAACATCTCTGCTTTCAATTAGTCTATGGTCCTTGTAATAAAACTGATATCCCTTTGAACCTTTCGAATATCAAATGAATATACATCTTAAGGACCTACTATTGAACTTATCTCTAAACTGATGAAGGATCTTTACATGTGAAAAAGATCTCCACCTCCTGAGATGACATAGATTGAGTTTTCTTTCAATCCATATCTCATATGGTGTAGTGAATATAGTTTTACACGGTACTCTATTGAGTATGTAAACCGATGTACTTACTGCTTCTCTCAAAATATCATTCGCAGTAAGGTATCGATCAACATTGACCTTGTCATATTTAATAAGGTTCTATTGTATCTATCAACTACACCATTCTGTTGAGGTGTACTGAGAATTGTATTTTGCTTTGCAATACCATAGTCTTTATAGAATTCAAGAAATTCTGTTGAGGTATATTCACTACCTCTATTTGATCTTAAGATTTTGATTGAATGCCGTAATTGGTTTTCCACTTATTGCTTATATTCTTTAAAAGCATCTAGTGCCTAAGATTTATGTATCAAAAGATATAAATACATATATCTAGAGTAATCATCGATAAAGGTTATAAAATAACCCTTTCTATGATGTAACTTTACTATAAAAGGTGCACATAAATCTGTGTAAATAACTTTCAACAACGTTATTGCCCTTGTTGAGTCCTTGAGAAAAACTTTTCTTATCATCTTTCCTTGTATACAAGCTTCACACTTATTGAAAGTATTTTTCTCAAATTCAGACAGTAAGTAAAAGTTGAATAATTATCTCAATTTTTTAAGACATATATGCCGAAGGCGTTTATACCACATATTCACATCAACTGTAAATGCACACTCAATATAAGGAGAAGTATCAATTTCATTATCACAGAATTTAAACAGTCCATTTTCTACATCAAATTCCTAAGAGAATAATATTCTCTCATGTTTTCCCATAGTCACCTTAATAGGAATAAACCTGACCTCAAAACCTTTCTTTACTAAGGTAGAGACCGAGTCCAAATTGTGGCTTATAGTTGGCACAATTAGTAAATCAGTTAATACAATTGGTTTGCCTTGTAGATAAATCTTACATGACCAAATACCCAAAACATCCGAGAAAATATTGTTACCCATATACACTCGATGTTCGCATAGTTTATATTCCTTAAGATCCATTACCCCTTCTTTGGTGTTTGAGATGTGTCTTGTTGCTCTGAAGTCTATTCACCTACATCTCACTAGACGTTCTATATATAAACACTATTAAATTACGCAGATTATGTCCTGCTTCTCTTACCGTCCTCGTTATGGGTTGTTTCCTCCACCTTTCTTGTTGCGGTAGTCCCTCTTAAATTGTCTCGTGTTTTCACAGTTAAAACAATTAACCTAAGAAGCGGTTTCCTACAAATTCTTAAAATTTTGATCGCCCTTCTTATTATTCTTGCCAAACTTCTTGTTTGGTTTACTTTTCTTCTGATTGGGTTTGGAGTTAGATCCTATCTCATCTTGTACCACTAAAAATTTCTCCTTCTTGTTTTTGATCATATGTTCTTCCTCCATTGATAGTTTTACGGGTAATTCAGAAAGGTTAATTTCAAGCCCTAATCTGAGCGCAGTGGTGACCATGTTCCTTGACAGGGTCAGACTGTTTAATATAGTTGATATCTGCAACGGTTTTGGGATGACTGATTTTTTCATGGCTAAGTTCCTAGCCATTATTAACATGTGGTTTGCATGTTCTACTACATTATCTCCTTCTTTCATTTTGAATGAGTTGTACTTTTGTATTAACAACTGCACATGTAATTTGACAGTTGTGTCATACTTAGTTGTTATTGAGTCAAACAGCTCTTTAGCGGTCTCGTATTCTTCAAATACCCTAATAAAGTCATCCTCTATGTAGGTCAATATGACTGTCCTTAGTATGGTATCATCCTTTAAAAATGTTTTATACATTTCTTTTTGTTAGTTAGTTGCGTCTGGTGGGGGGGGCACATGGTTTCCTTTAGTACGTACTCGACACCCTCGAGTGTTACAGCAAGTGGGATTCTCTTCTTCCATTATTCGAAGTTCAGACCGTTAAATTTCTCAGTTTTTACCAACTCAAATACACATATTCTGAAACTCATTTTTATGTGTTTGATAATTATAACAATTAGTCGGTCTAAAAAGGAAATAAACATAAAGCAACAAGCACATATAGCAGAGATAATGTTACAACGATACATAATATCATAAAAATAAACTAAACATATTTTATAAGCAACTTGAGACACACATGAATGCCTTAAGAATTGAACTCATCACCAACGACTTGGCAGTCAAAGAGCCCTGCCAGATGAGCTAAAGCTCTGCATGCCTCCCTTCTTTGTCTTTGTTCATATCAAAATGCCATTTGAGTAAGTTTGGGTTGTCTTGCTACTCATAAACAGCTTTTGCAGCATAAGTATCACTTTAGGATGTGAAATATTTCAGAAACCTTCTTCTTCCCTTTAGTGCAATGACAGACCTAGAAAGCTTTTGAGGTCAGGCAACACCAGTTGGGAATTCGAGACGAGGCTGCTTGAAATTTGAGGTATATGCCGAAGACGTGCATGGACCTAGCCCTGCCAATTGAGATAATGATTTGCGTGCAGTGTATGTGTGTGTGTTTTATTTGGAGATTGGTTTAAGTTGTATCTTTTGGACCCTGATCTAATCTAGGAGAACACGCAAAGTCTTATGGCAAAGAGTGTGTCCCTCTGCCTCTTCTCACCTCCCAGCCGCTACCGTCCATCCTTTGTTCCTCCTATCTTCCATGGCAGTTCAAGGGATATGGCCATATGTTCACACAATTAGATCTAATTATCTTTCTTATGTATTCTCGAATGAATAGTGCATATATAGGTATATATATATATATGTATATATATTCTTTTCTATGCATATATGTATGTATATTTATATATGTATATATCCGTGGTTTCGTTTGGTTCGGTTTCCTCGGTTCCTTATACACCCCTAATACCAAGAAGATATCAAGGGCATGATAAGAAAACATTATCTTAAGGATTTGGCGAGAGATTTCATCAAGTTCAATGTATAACCAGCTATATAACGCGTCCTCTTGTGTCTTTTTAATTAAAATAACTCCTGCATTGGATTGAATATTGGAAATGGAAAGTCCTTTGGCAAAAAGATACATCCTCTGTCATAAGCATGAATAGTATCATGATCTTCTCTTTAACCTTCTTTCACTTTTTTGATTTGGTTCCCCATCTTCCGACTATTCCTAGTTTTGGTTTATAAATAGAGTGGAAGCCATCGTCGGCACCAAGAGCTATAGCGCACTTGGCTAGGGGTCGAATGCCAGGTTGAACGACATGAGTTCAATACCTGGGGCACTGCATCTGGCTTCGACAAGATGTATGATGTATGATGTATAATGCCATCGATCATTGGCTTAACATTTGAGGCCCAAAAAAGAAGGCGGTTTTAAGTTAACGCAAACAATGTTATTATCAATGGTACTTGCTCATACTCTTCGATACTTCTTAGCAATGTAAACATTTCTCATTAATCTAAAAGAAGAAGGTAAAGGTGTGGTTTAAGAACGAGAAAAACGTTGATGAAAACCCCAGGTTGTTTCAACACAAATCTGAAGAGAAAACTCAAATGATTGTCCTAAGACGAACAAATTTAGGTTATAGATGTTGGCATTTGTAGCCTGCGGAGACTTGAATCAGAGGCAACCCAGTCGAGGGATTCGTTATTAGGTATTGAATCTGTCAAGAGCGGGGTATAGTATAGACCTCTCCGTAATATACAGAAAAACTGCTGATTGCCTTTCTCAGCTATTACGTATTTGCAGAGCTCTGTCCACAGGATATCCGCTGGCCTGAGACGAGATCTGTTGAGGTTGCCTCTTCATTTTAATTGAAATTGTTGTTTTATTAATTAAAACCGAACTGGTCTGATGTTAATGATGATTTAGACAGTTGTAGATGAAGGCGACAGTTCAAAGTGAATAAGCAAAGCAGCTGATCTGAACATTTTGTCATGTAAATCTCGAGTTTATTAAAAGCGCTCTTTTGGTAACTAGTTCAACTTATATCTTTGTAACAATCAAATCAAACAGCACAAATAAAGAAAGGGGAAATCACTAAACACACTGTTATTGAAGGTGATATTGTTTACACTATATATGTGATGCACCAAGTTGAAGAAACAAGCCACACAAAATAAGGGATCTCTGAATCCGGGTTCATCAAGAACTAAAAGAACACTAAAAAGGCAAACCAGAACTCTCGTATTACATTTTGCATGACACCAACTGATTAAAAATCAGTTCATGCACTTCCCATCGTATTTCCATCGCAGATACTGCGAATAGATTTTCTTCATTAGACTATGGACCAATCAAAATCAAATCACATAGATCCATTTAATGAAGGAGGTGTGATCCATGGTCTCCTTAGGTATCTGTACAATCTTCTTCTGTACCACCCGAGCCGGCGTACCAACTACAGTGCACAAGGCAGGCACATCCTTGAGCACCACCGAGCCGGCGCCGATCTTTGCCCCGTCTCCGATCTTCACGTTGCCAAGAACCATAGCCCCTGCGCCAATCAATACGCCATTGCCGACCTTCGGATGCCTATCACCGGTCTGCTTACCAGTCCCACCTAAAGTAACATGGTGGAATATGGACACGTTGTCGCCGATCACGGTCGTCTCTCCGATCACGATGCCCGTAGCATGATCAAGAAGAATTCCGCTGCCAATCCGCGCACCTGGATGTATGTCGACGGCGAAAACATCGGAAATTCTAGACTGGAGAGCAAATGCAACGGAGGATTTCTCTTTCTTCCAAAGAAGGTGAGACACCCTGTGGGCTTGAAGGGCCAAGAATCCTTTGTAGTTGAGCAGACAGTGGGAGTAGGACGTGCATGCAGGGTCACGACCCCGGACTGCAATAAGATCGGCGACGACAGCTCTTCGGAGGTCCGGAGAAGAAAAGGATTCGAGAAATAGTTTGTAGAGGAGAGCGGTGGAGAGGGGAGAGGATAGCTTGTTGCTCAAGTGGAAGGAGAGGGAGTGAGGGAGACAAGGGTGGGAGAGGACGGTGGAGAAGAGGAAGCTGTTGAGGATGGGCTCGGAGTTTGCGTCTCGCTTGGCCTCCTGCAGGATTGCCTCCCAGACACTCCATTCCTCTTCGTGGGGCGAGTCGAGCGAAGGAAGGTAAGCCATGCAGGTCATGGTGCCCATTATATTGTGACGGCAGGGTGATCGAGAGGTGGATGGTGCTTCTTCCTTTGTTTCTGTGTGCAGCTGAACACTCTGCAGATGAGCAGATGAATGTGTTACTCTGTCAACTAGTGCAGATGTATATATAGAAGTTTTAGGGCTGGGCATTAGGCCCAGCCCGACCCGTTTAAAAACGTTCATGACCTGGCTTGAGTCTGATTCCGGCCCACGCAGCTGCTGAAAAGGCGAGTTTAATATTTGTTACCCGATTGGGCAGGGCCCCCCTAACCCGGACTATGAAGTGTATAAACATTGTGGTTTGAATACAGTACGCCATTTAATACAATCTAGAATATGTTAGATATTTCTATACTTGTAATATAGATTAACTTAATTTTATAAAACGTCTACATTATGTTTGCACATAGTATATATAATCAATAAATCGGCCGGCATGCATGGTTTAGAAAATTCGAAGGACAATTCAAGTCTGTGGAGTGTCAGGCATGGTTTGGGGCCATTTCAAGTCGAACCATGTGCAAGCATATTATTCAAAGAATCTGCATGCAGTCCAAATTCACATCCAAGCTTACCAGATTACACATTTTTATCTGGGCTAACGATGGATAATATCATTTGTTTTGTAGGCAGGGGAATTCGAACTCATGACAGTATTGCCCACGGTTAAAGGCTTCCGCTAGAAGAGATAGCCACCTTTTATAGCATCTTATGTTATAGAGAGAAGCCCACGGTTACAACTGTGAGCTATTATTTGAGCTTCACCTTAATTACCAAAAGAAACCCGCGACTGTGATTGATTGCTGCGATTGGCAGCTAGGGTACCTTGTGCAAGATCCCTTCCCCGTCTTTCCAACTCCCCACCTGACTCCCCAAAACTTTCCGTGTCATCAAAGACTCCCTAATCCTAATCCTTAGATCCAACCCGAAATTGAATAGGAGTCTGTTGATGGTCCGTCAACATCGTAGAGCAGTTTGGACATAAACAAGTGCTGGTTTCAGAGGGACATGCAAACTGAAATTTCGAAAAAACTGCCTTTCACTTTCTGTCTTTTCTTTCTCTGACCAAAGCATTATATATATAATATTCATATTATTGATAATAATTGGGGGGTTTGGAGCCACACATCAAGATCATGACCTTCGTCTTATGAGTCGAGTCCCCTCCCTTACGGGTGACCTAACCTCTGGTGCGCATAAAAAGCAATTTATGATGCCATCATGTACCTGCTTACACAATTCTGAATTTGGACATAAACAACGTTCTAAATAATTTGAGACATTGGGAATCTATTATTAATCTCGACAAAAGTTGGTTGGTCGGATGCACCTGTGAATACCTTCCACTAGCATCTTGCTTGTAGTAAAAGCTGTGGCCGGCGCCCTCAGCGTTTGCTCATGGGTAGGGCTTTGATTCTCGGGAAGGTGCATGCCGGTTATTATCCTCTTAGCATCTCATTGTAACCAAAACAAAAATATGACGCACTTCATCACGAGAAAGGTGAGGCCATCATCTCACCCGAAATTAAAAAATATCTGAAATTTTATGATACAAGAAAATGACTTTGTTGTTGTTGTTGTTTTGCCGTTTCTCATATTAAATGGGTCGACTACGTGAATTCTTTGTTTTCACATAGCTCTATCATTTTAACTCAACATAAACTAGATTATTTTTATAGTTCCTTTCTAATATTTTTGTAGTCATCCTCTTTCTCTTTTAACATTTTCAAAATCTAATTTTTTATATCTTCTTATTAAAACATTTCTTGATTGCATCTTAAATTATTTTCCCTCATTTTATCCTTTCGTTGATGCTACTTTCAATTTGTTGTTTTGTTGTTGATATGAAAAATCGCGCAGTCTGGTTTTTCAAAGAGTTGTATCGATCGTTTAACCTGAACAATGGCTAACCGAACTTCGCCTCACTCAAAAAAAAATTCTAGACATACCACCGAGTAAAAGGTTTTTTTGTGGTCTTTCCGTGACATGATGCAGTGATAAGATCTCGTTGAAGTTTTTTTTTGTCGAAGCAAATTGATTGAATCTTAATTTATAAGATTTTCAATGCCCAAATGCCTCTCGCATGTGGAATCCCTCCATTGCCAGGTAAAGGACATCTGCGCCTTCGATATATTCTCTAAACTAAACGATCTCTCAAGGAAAAAAGGAGCAACAAACAACTGCATCGTTTCCTCCATCAAAACGAAATATAGCTATGTGCTTCCTATATTACGAATTCAAATGGATGAGAGAGAGAGAGAGAGAGTACATGTGGATGTGGAGCAGGATTGCAAGACCACCTTGTAGATGGGTTCTGAAACTCATGAAAGGAAGCAGAGAAAGAGATTTGGTGGAACCGGATTCTTTCTGAAAAAGGAGATGAAAATCTCCGGCGATAAAAGTCCGACGACAAAACGAAGGCTGAAGGATTCACGAGTTGCGGGCAAGTGATCACCATCTTCACCAATCGGGACGCTACACGATCCCGTAATTTTTCTGTTTCCTTTTGTTGAGAGAGAGATGGAGATCGGAACCTCAGCGTTTGACATGGTGTGGGTCCATCATCGATGACATGCTGATCGCCGTTAGAATTGAATGAAGTTGGAGACGTATACTTTCAATTGGACGATTGAGATCTAATCGTCCCAGTTTGGACAAGGCTTAACATGGTCAATGACACAAAGGAGCTTCATCAAGTTATCGACTCTTTTTAAAATTAAGTGTTCACATCAACTCAAAATAGTATAAAAAAGAAATAAATTATGTTTGGATTGACATATTCCAAGTGTCCATTGGTCAGTTTGGTTTGGTAATTGAACCGAATAATCAAATTTTTATAACTGAAACAAAATCCTATTATATGGATAATCAAATCAAACCAAATAGAAATTTAAAATTTTCGTGTTCCATTGGATTCAGCTATTAACTTGAGTTCTGTGGGTGAAAGAAGGCTATTTGTTGGTTTTGTGGTTCAACAAAGACTTGCACAGGACTGCACCGACTGCATTAGCTCAACCGCAGGGCGTTTTAACTAGCATTGTTGTTGCTGGTGGGGAGTTCAATTCCCAGAGGCTTTGGTCACCTCTTGTAACAAAAAAAAGGAGACTTGCACAAGGATTCATCTTAGGGTTAAGAAGTTCATAGACTTTTGGGAAGTTCGGTCTGTTCGGGTTTGGGTCCCGAAAACCCAACCCAACCAAACTTTTAACTTTTCCAGTTTTAACTGCACTACGCTCACTCCTATTCTTAATATGGACCATAAATGAGACGACTACATAAGACCCAAAACCCGAAATCCCACCCTTGTACAAGACCCTTGGCTTGAAAAAGCCTTTAGGTCATCCTGCCAGTGGGCTTCCTTTCGATTCTTGATGGTTCAACGTATACACGAAAACTTTAGAGTGAAAGAAATGCACTTGCCCTCAGCAACCTCTCTGAACAACGCATTATCTGTTTGAAGGTACATCAAGAAAGCCCCACAAGCACACATGCTTGCAACCTCGAATGATGTTTAATACTTTATATGCATATTGGGTTAACATAATTTGGATATTTGGATTGGGTAATAAGGCTCACAAGCTGCACCATTGCAAGTGGCCCCATTAGATAAGAATCATTGTCTTAACGGATGGAATTAATATGAAATACGATTGATTAGAAGCTCCCTCTTAATATGAACTGATCTCTGTAAAGGCATCAAATTCATCCAGCCCTCTTCACCAACTTGTACAGTCAATGCCAACTATTGATGCTCGTGGTAACAACATGAACGCTAGTGCTTGCCTCTTTTATCTTGTGTAGGGATGGAAAAGGGGCTCATGTATGAATGACAGGGGATCGGGTTGAGGGAGATGATCGCATCCCAACCCATGCAAAACAGATCCAAGACTCATTAGAGATATGGTTGATCCTCAAGAGTAATGATGATTGACCCAAGTACCAGTTGGAAATAAGGACAGTCATTTGGAACTTTTCTGGTGGAACCAGTACTTCTGGTGTCAGTTCCATGATTAATGTAAACAAAGAACTTTAAGTGCAAGGGAAATCCATGTTTAGTGGAAACCATATCTCCACATAAAGTGGAAAAAGAAGTCGCACCTCTTGCAGGAAGACTGGCTAGAGATTTCTTGAGGTGTTTGTTTGCCTCTCAATCCAATTTCAACACTAAGTGTACCATCAACATTCACAAAAAGGAGAAAGAACTTCTACAACCAACAATAATTAAGCCTTTTTCCCATACAAGACAGATCGACTTCATGGATTTTTTATTTTCATAGAGCTCGATCATGTATCGTAATTATTATTTATAGTTTCCTTGTTTCCTTTCGGTACTTATAGATCATCAACACATTCATCATTGTTTTCTAAGATGTCATTCTTAGAACCTACTAAGAATTCAACATCTCTGCTTTCAATTAGTCTATGGTCCTTATAATAAAACCGATGTCCCTTTGAACCTTTTTGATATCAAATTAATATACATCTTAAGGACCTACTTTTGAACTCATCTCTAAACTGATAAAGGATCTTTACATGTGAAAGAGATCCCCACCTCCTAAGATGACATAGGTCGATTGAACCATCAACCTTCTATTTCTTTTTCAGAACCCATTTACAACCTATAACTTTCTTTCCTTTTGACAAATCAGTCAATTCCTAAACTTATTTTTCTCAATGGATTCAAATTCTTCATCCATGGCTTTCCCTTAGTATGATGCTTTCGATGAGTTAATAGGTTGCTAATAAGTCAAGTTATCAACCAACTCATATAAAATTACAAGCTTCTTCTATAAGTTAAGTATGATAATCTTTTAGGTAGGACGGAATGACCCTAAACCTTTTATGTTCACTTAAGCTTTCAATTGTTTTAAAAAGATCTTTTATAAGCTCAAATAATGATGGATCTAGGTCTAAGAGATCATCAACACATTTATCATTGTTTTCTAGGATGTCATTCTTAGAATCTCCTAAGAATTCAACATCTCTGCTTTCAATTAGTCTATGGTCCTTGTAATAAAACTGATATCCCTTTGAACCTTTTGAATATCAAATGAATATACATCTTAAGGACCTACTATTGAACTTATCTCTAAACTGATGAAGGATCTTTACATGTGAAAAAGATCTCCACCTCCTGAGATGACATAGATTGAGTTTTCTTTCAATCCATATCTCATATGGTGTAGTGAATATAGTTTTACACGGTACTCTATTGAGTATGTAAACCGATGTACTTACTGCTTCTCTCAAAATATCATTCGCAGTAAGGTATCGATCAACATTGACCTTGTCATATTTAATAAGGTTCTATTGTATCTATCAACTACACCATTCTGTTGAGGTGTACTGAGAATTGTATTTTGCTTTGCAATACCATAGTCTTTATAGAATTCAAGAAATTCTGTTGAGGTATATTCACTACCTCTATTTGATCTTAAGATTTTGATTGAATGCCGTAATTGGTTTTCCACTTATTGCTTATATTCTTTAAAAGCATCTAGTGCCTAAGATTTATGTATCAAAAGATATAAATACATATATCTAGAGTAATCATCGATAAAGGTTATAAAATAACCCTTTCTATGATGTAACTTTACTATAAAAGGTGCACATAAATCTGTGTAAATAACTTTCAACAACGTTATTGCCCTTGTTGAGTCCTTGAGAAAAACTTTTCTTATCATCTTTCCTTGTATACAAGCTTCACACTTATTGAAAGTATTTTTCTCAAATTCAGACAGTAAGTAAAAGTTGAATAATTATCTCAATTTTTTAAGACATATATGCCGAAGGCGTTTATACCACATATTCACATCAACTGTAAATGCACACTCAATATAAGGAGAAGTATCAATTTCATTATCACAGAATTTAAACAGTCCATTTTCTACATCAAATTCCTAAGAGAATAATATTCTCTCATGTTTTCCCATAGTCACCTTAATAGGAATAAACCTGACCTCAAAACCTTTCTTTACTAAGGTAGAGACCGAGTCCAAATTGTGGCTTATAGTTGGCACAATTAGTAAATCAGTTAATACAATTGGTTTGCCTTGTAGATAAATCTTACATGACCAAATACCCAAAACATCCGAGAAAATATTGTTACCCATATACACTCGATGTTCGCATAGTTTATATTCCTTAAGATCCATTACCCCTTCTTTGGTGTTTGAGATGTGTCTTGTTGCTCTGAAGTCTATTCACCTACATCTCACTAGACGTTCTATATATAAACACTATTAAATTACGCAGATTATGTCCTGCTTCTCTTACCGTCCTCGTTATGGGTTGTTTCCTCCACCTTTCTTGTTGCGGTAGTCCCTCTTAAATTGTCTCGTGTTTTCACAGTTAAAACAATTAACCTAAGAAGCGGTTTCCTACAAATTCTTAAAATTTTGATCGCCCTTCTTATTATTCTTGCCAAACTTCTTGTTTGGTTTACTTTTCTTCTGATTGGGTTTGGAGTTAGATCCTATCTCATCTTGTACCACTAAAAATTTCTCCTTCTTGTTTTTGATCATATGTTCTTCCTCCATTGATAGTTTTACGGGTAATTCAGAAAGGTTAATTTCAAGCCCTAATCTGAGCGCAGTGGTGACCATGTTCCTTGACAGGGTCAGACTGTTTAATATAGTTGATATCTGCAACGGTTTTGGGATGACTGATTTTTTCATGGCTAAGTTCCTAGCCATTATTAACATGTGGTTTGCATGTTCTACTACATTATCTCCTTCTTTCATTTTGAATGAGTTGTACTTTTGTATTAACAACTGCACATGTAATTTGACAGTTGTGTCATACTTAGTTGTTATTGAGTCAAACAGCTCTTTAGCGGTCTCGTATTCTTCAAATACCCTAATAAAGTCATCCTCTATGTAGGTCAATATGACTGTCCTTAGTATGGTATCATCCTTTAAAAATGTTTTATACATTTCTTTTTGTTAGTTAGTTGCGTCTGGTGGGGGGGGCACATGGTTTCCTTTAGTACGTACTCGACACCCTCGAGTGTTACAGCAAGTGGGATTCTCTTCTTCCATTATTCGAAGTTCAGACCGTTAAATTTCTCAGTTTTTACCAACTCAAATACACATATTCTGAAACTCATTTTTATGTGTTTGATAATTATAACAATTAGTCGGTCTAAAAAGGAAATAAACATAAAGCAACAAGCACATATAGCAGAGATAATGTTACAACGATACATAATATCATAAAAATAAACTAAACATATTTTATAAGCAACTTGAGACACACATGAATGCCTTAAGAATTGAACTCATCACCAACGACTTGGCAGTCAAAGAGCCCTGCCAGATGAGCTAAAGCTCTGCATGCCTCCCTTCTTTGTCTTTGTTCATATCAAAATGCCATTTGAGTAAGTTTGGGTTGTCTTGCTACTCATAAACAGCTTTTGCAGCATAAGTATCACTTTAGGATGTGAAATATTTCAGAAACCTTCTTCTTCCCTTTAGTGCAATGACAGACCTAGAAAGCTTTTGAGGTCAGGCAACACCAGTTGGGAATTCGAGACGAGGCTGCTTGAAATTTGAGGTATATGCCGAAGACGTGCATGGACCTAGCCCTGCCAATTGAGATAATGATTTGCGTGCAGTGTATGTGTGTGTGTTTTATTTGGAGATTGGTTTAAGTTGTATCTTTTGGACCCTGATCTAATCTAGGAGAACACGCAAAGTCTTATGGCAAAGAGTGTGTCCCTCTGCCTCTTCTCACCTCCCAGCCGCTACCGTCCATCCTTTGTTCCTCCTATCTTCCATGGCAGTTCAAGGGATATGGCCATATGTTCACACAATTAGATCTAATTATCTTTCTTATGTATTCTCGAATGAATAGTGCATATATAGGTATATATATATATATGTATATATATTCTTTTCTATGCATATATGTATGTATATTTATATATGTATATATCCGTGGTTTCGTTTGGTTCGGTTTCCTCGGTTCCTTATACACCCCTAATACCAAGAAGATATCAAGGGCATGATAAGAAAACATTATCTTAAGGATTTGGCGAGAGATTTCATCAAGTTCAATGTATAACCAGCTATATAACGCGTCCTCTTGTGTCTTTTTAATTAAAATAACTCCTGCATTGGATTGAATATTGGAAATGGAAAGTCCTTTGGCAAAAAGATACATCCTCTGTCATAAGCATGAATAGTATCATGATCTTCTCTTTAACCTTCTTTCACTTTTTTGATTTGGTTCCCCATCTTCCGACTATTCCTAGTTTTGGTTTATAAATAGAGTGGAAGCCATCGTCGGCACCAAGAGCTATAGCGCACTTGGCTAGGGGTCGAATGCCAGGTTGAACGACATGAGTTCAATACCTGGGGCACTGCATCTGGCTTCGACAAGATGTATGATGTATGATGTATAATGCCATCGATCATTGGCTTAACATTTGAGGCCCAAAAAAGAAGGCGGTTTTAAGTTAACGCAAACAATGTTATTATCAATGGTACTTGCTCATACTCTTCGATACTTCTTAGCAATGTAAACATTTCTCATTAATCTAAAAGAAGAAGGTAAAGGTGTGGTTTAAGAACGAGAAAAACGTTGATGAAAACCCCAGGTTGTTTCAACACAAATCTGAAGAGAAAACTCAAATGATTGTCCTAAGACGAACAAATTTAGGTTATAGATGTTGGCATTTGTAGCCTGCGGAGACTTGAATCAGAGGCAACCCAGTCGAGGGATTCGTTATTAGGTATTGAATCTGTCAAGAGCGGGGTATAGTATAGACCTCTCCGTAATATACAGAAAAACTGCTGATTGCCTTTCTCAGCTATTACGTATTTGCAGAGCTCTGTCCACAGGATATCCGCTGGCCTGAGACGAGATCTGTTGAGGTTGCCTCTTCATTTTAATTGAAATTGTTGTTTTATTAATTAAAACCGAACTGGTCTGATGTTAATGATGATTTAGACAGTTGTAGATGAAGGCGACAGTTCAAAGTGAATAAGCAAAGCAGCTGATCTGAACATTTTGTCATGTAAATCTCGAGTTTATTAAAAGCGCTCTTTTGGTAACTAGTTCAACTTATATCTTTGTAACAATCAAATCAAACAGCACAAATAAAGAAAGGGGAAATCACTAAACACACTGTTATTGAAGGTGATATTGTTTACACTATATATGTGATGCACCAAGTTGAAGAAACAAGCCACACAAAATAAGGGATCTCTGAATCCGGGTTCATCAAGAACTAAAAGAACACTAAAAAGGCAAACCAGAACTCTCGTATTACATTTTGCATGACACCAACTGATTAAAAATCAGTTCATGCACTTCCCATCGTATTTCCATCGCAGATACTGCGAATAGATTTTCTTCATTAGACTATGGACCAATCAAAATCAAATCACATAGATCCATTTAATGAAGGAGGTGTGATCCATGGTCTCCTTAGGTATCTGTACAATCTTCTTCTGTACCACCCGAGCCGGCGTACCAACTACAGTGCACAAGGCAGGCACATCCTTGAGCACCACCGAGCCGGCGCCGATCTTTGCCCCGTCTCCGATCTTCACGTTGCCAAGAACCATAGCCCCTGCGCCAATCAATACGCCATTGCCGACCTTCGGATGCCTATCACCGGTCTGCTTACCAGTCCCACCTAAAGTAACATGGTGGAATATGGACACGTTGTCGCCGATCACGGTCGTCTCTCCGATCACGATGCCCGTAGCATGATCAAGAAGAATTCCGCTGCCAATCCGCGCACCTGGATGTATGTCGACGGCGAAAACATCGGAAATTCTAGACTGGAGAGCAAATGCAACGGAGGATTTCTCTTTCTTCCAAAGAAGGTGAGACACCCTGTGGGCTTGAAGGGCCAAGAATCCTTTGTAGTTGAGCAGACAGTGGGAGTAGGACGTGCATGCAGGGTCACGACCCCGGACTGCAATAAGATCGGCGACGACAGCTCTTCGGAGGTCCGGAGAAGAAAAGGATTCGAGAAATAGTTTGTAGAGGAGAGCGGTGGAGAGGGGAGAGGATAGCTTGTTGCTCAAGTGGAAGGAGAGGGAGTGAGGGAGACAAGGGTGGGAGAGGACGGTGGAGAAGAGGAAGCTGTTGAGGATGGGCTCGGAGTTTGCGTCTCGCTTGGCCTCCTGCAGGATTGCCTCCCAGACACTCCATTCCTCTTCGTGGGGCGAGTCGAGCGAAGGAAGGTAAGCCATGCAGGTCATGGTGCCCATTATATTGTGACGGCAGGGTGATCGAGAGGTGGATGGTGCTTCTTCCTTTGTTTCTGTGTGCAGCTGAACACTCTGCAGATGAGCAGATGAATGTGTTACTCTGTCAACTAGTGCAGATGTATATATAGAAGTTTTAGGGCTGGGCATTAGGCCCAGCCCGACCCGTTTAAAAACGTTCATGACCTGGCTTGAGTCTGATTCCGGCCCACGCAGCTGCTGAAAAGGCGAGTTTAATATTTGTTACCCGATTGGGCAGGGCCCCCCTAACCCGGACTATGAAGTGTATAAACATTGTGGTTTGAATACAGTACGCCATTTAATACAATCTAGAATATGTTAGATATTTCTATACTTGTAATATAGATTAACTTAATTTTATAAAACGTCTACATTATGTTTGCACATAGTATATATAATCAATAAATCGGCCGGCATGCATGGTTTAGAAAATTCGAAGGACAATTCAAGTCTGTGGAGTGTCAGGCATGGTTTGGGGCCATTTCAAGTCGAACCATGTGCAAGCATATTATTCAAAGAATCTGCATGCAGTCCAAATTCACATCCAAGCTTACCAGATTACACATTTTTATCTGGGCTAACGATGGATAATATCATTTGTTTTGTAGGCAGGGGAATTCGAACTCATGACAGTATTGCCCACGGTTAAAGGCTTCCGCTAGAAGAGATAGCCACCTTTTATAGCATCTTATGTTATAGAGAGAAGCCCACGGTTACAACTGTGAGCTATTATTTGAGCTTCACCTTAATTACCAAAAGAAACCCGCGACTGTGATTGATTGCTGCGATTGGCAGCTAGGGTACCTTGTGCAAGATCCCTTCCCCGTCTTTCCAACTCCCCACCTGACTCCCCAAAACTTTCCGTGTCATCAAAGACTCCCTAATCCTAATCCTTAGATCCAACCCGAAATTGAATAGGAGTCTGTTGATGGTCCGTCAACATCGTAGAGCAGTTTGGACATAAACAAGTGCTGGTTTCAGAGGGACATGCAAACTGAAATTTCGAAAAAACTGCCTTTCACTTTCTGTCTTTTCTTTCTCTGACCAAAGCATTATATATATAATATTCATATTATTGATAATAATTGGGGGGTTTGGAGCCACACATCAAGATCATGACCTTCGTCTTATGAGTCGAGTCCCCTCCCTTACGGGTGACCTAACCTCTGGTGCGCATAAAAAGCAATTTATGATGCCATCATGTACCTGCTTACACAATTCTGAATTTGGACATAAACAACGTTCTAAATAATTTGAGACATTGGGAATCTATTATTAATCTCGACAAAAGTTGGTTGGTCGGATGCACCTGTGAATACCTTCCACTAGCATCTTGCTTGTAGTAAAAGCTGTGGCCGGCGCCCTCAGCGTTTGCTCATGGGTAGGGCTTTGATTCTCGGGAAGGTGCATGCCGGTTATTATCCTCTTAGCATCTCATTGTAACCAAAACAAAAATATGACGCACTTCATCACGAGAAAGGTGAGGCCATCATCTCACCCGAAATTAAAAAATATCTGAAATTTTATGATACAAGAAAATGACTTTGTTGTTGTTGTTGTTTTGCCGTTTCTCATATTAAATGGGTCGACTACGTGAATTCTTTGTTTTCACATAGCTCTATCATTTTAACTCAACATAAACTAGATTATTTTTATAGTTCCTTTCTAATATTTTTGTAGTCATCCTCTTTCTCTTTTAACATTTTCAAAATCTAATTTTTTATATCTTCTTATTAAAACATTTCTTGATTGCATCTTAAATTATTTTCCCTCATTTTATCCTTTCGTTGATGCTACTTTCAATTTGTTGTTTTGTTGTTGATATGAAAAATCGCGCAGTCTGGTTTTTCAAAGAGTTGTATCGATCGTTTAACCTGAACAATGGCTAACCGAACTTCGCCTCACTCAAAAAAAAATTCTAGACATACCACCGAGTAAAAGGTTTTTTTGTGGTCTTTCCGTGACATGATGCAGTGATAAGATCTCGTTGAAGTTTTTTTTTGTCGAAGCAAATTGATTGAATCTTAATTTATAAGATTTTCAATGCCCAAATGCCTCTCGCATGTGGAATCCCTCCATTGCCAGGTAAAGGACATCTGCGCCTTCGATATATTCTCTAAACTAAACGATCTCTCAAGGAAAAAAGGAGCAACAAACAACTGCATCGTTTCCTCCATCAAAACGAAATATAGCTATGTGCTTCCTATATTACGAATTCAAATGGATGAGAGAGAGAGAGAGAGAGTACATGTGGATGTGGAGCAGGATTGCAAGACCACCTTGTAGATGGGTTCTGAAACTCATGAAAGGAAGCAGAGAAAGAGATTTGGTGGAACCGGATTCTTTCTGAAAAAGGAGATGAAAATCTCCGGCGATAAAAGTCCGACGACAAAACGAAGGCTGAAGGATTCACGAGTTGCGGGCAAGTGATCACCATCTTCACCAATCGGGACGCTACACGATCCCGTAATTTTTCTGTTTCCTTTTGTTGAGAGAGAGATGGAGATCGGAACCTCAGCGTTTGACATGGTGTGGGTCCATCATCGATGACATGCTGATCGCCGTTAGAATTGAATGAAGTTGGAGACGTATACTTTCAATTGGACGATTGAGATCTAATCGTCCCAGTTTGGACAAGGCTTAACATGGTCAATGACACAAAGGAGCTTCATCAAGTTATCGACTCTTTTTAAAATTAAGTGTTCACATCAACTCAAAATAGTATAAAAAAGAAATAAATTATGTTTGGATTGACATATTCCAAGTGTCCATTGGTCAGTTTGGTTTGGTAATTGAACCGAATAATCAAATTTTTATAACTGAAACAAAATCCTATTATATGGATAATCAAATCAAACCAAATAGAAATTTAAAATTTTCGTGTTCCATTGGATTCAGCTATTAACTTGAGTTCTGTGGGTGAAAGAAGGCTATTTGTTGGTTTTGTGGTTCAACAAAGACTTGCACAGGACTGCACCGACTGCATTAGCTCAACCGCAGGGCGTTTTAACTAGCATTGTTGTTGCTGGTGGGGAGTTCAATTCCCAGAGGCTTTGGTCACCTCTTGTAACAAAAAAAAGGAGACTTGCACAAGGATTCATCTTAGGGTTAAGAAGTTCATAGACTTTTGGGAAGTTCGGTCTGTTCGGGTTTGGGTCCCGAAAACCCAACCCAACCAAACTTTTAACTTTTCCAGTTTTAACTGCACTACGCTCACTCCTATTCTTAATATGGACCATAAATGAGACGACTACATAAGACCCAAAACCCGAAATCCCACCCTTGTACAAGACCCTTGGCTTGAAAAAGCCTTTAGGTCATCCTGCCAGTGGGCTTCCTTTCGATTCTTGATGGTTCAACGTATACACGAAAACTTTAGAGTGAAAGAAATGCACTTGCCCTCAGCAACCTCTCTGAACAACGCATTATCTGTTTGAAGGTACATCAAGAAAGCCCCACAAGCACACATGCTTGCAACCTCGAATGATGTTTAATACTTTATATGCATATTGGGTTAACATAATTTGGATATTTGGATTGGGTAATAAGGCTCACAAGCTGCACCATTGCAAGTGGCCCCATTAGATAAGAATCATTGTCTTAACGGATGGAATTAATATGAAATACGATTGATTAGAAGCTCCCTCTTAATATGAACTGATCTCTGTAAAGGCATCAAATTCATCCAGCCCTCTTCACCAACTTGTACAGTCAATGCCAACTATTGATGCTCGTGGTAACAACATGAACGCTAGTGCTTGCCTCTTTTATCTTGTGTAGGGATGGAAAAGGGGCTCATGTATGAATGACAGGGGATCGGGTTGAGGGAGATGATCGCATCCCAACCCATGCAAAACAGATCCAAGACTCATTAGAGATATGGTTGATCCTCAAGAGTAATGATGATTGACCCAAGTACCAGTTGGAAATAAGGACAGTCATTTGGAACTTTTCTGGTGGAACCAGTACTTCTGGTGTCAGTTCCATGATTAATGTAAACAAAGAACTTTAAGTGCAAGGGAAATCCATGTTTAGTGGAAACCATATCTCCACATAAAGTGGAAAAAGAAGTCGCACCTCTTGCAGGAAGACTGGCTAGAGATTTCTTGAGGTGTTTGTTTGCCTCTCAATCCAATTTCAACACTAAGTGTACCATCAACATTCACAAAAAGGAGAAAGAACTTCTACAACCAACAATAATTAAGCCTTTTTCCCATACAAGACAGATCGACTTCATGGATTTTTTATTTTCATAGAGCTCGATCATGTATCGTAATTATTATTTATAGTTTCCTTGTTTCCTTTCGGTACTTATAGATCATCAACACATTCATCATTGTTTTCTAAGATGTCATTCTTAGAACCTACTAAGAATTCAACATCTCTGCTTTCAATTAGTCTATGGTCCTTATAATAAAACCGATGTCCCTTTGAACCTTTTTGATATCAAATTAATATACATCTTAAGGACCTACTTTTGAACACATCTCTAAACTGATAAAGGATCTTTACATGTGAAAGAGATCCCCACCTCCTAAGATGACATAGGTCGATTGAACCATCAACCTTCTATTTCTTTTTCAGAACCCATTTACAACCTATAACTTTCTTTCCTTTTGACAAATCAGTCAATTCCTAAACTTATTTTTTCTCAATGGATTCAAATTCTTCATCCATGGCTTTCCCTTAGTATGATGCTTTCGATGAGTTAATAGGTTGCTAATAAGTCAAGTTATCAACCAACTCATATAAAATTACAAGCTTCTTCTATAAGTTAAGTATGATAATCTTTTAGGTAGGACGGAATGACCCTAAACCTTTTATGTTCACTTAAGCTTTCAATTGTTTTAAAAAGATCTTTTATAAGCTCAAATAATGATGGATCTAGGTCTAAGAGATCATCAACACATTTATCATTGTTTTCTAGGATGTCATTCTTAGAATCTCCTAAGAATTCAACATCTCTGCTTTCAATTAGTCTATGGTCCTTGTAATAAAACTGATATCCCTTTGAACCTTTTGAATATCAAATGAATATACATCTTAAGGACCTACTATTGAACTTATCTCTAAACTGATGAAGGATCTTTACATGTGAAAAAGATCTCCACCTCCTGAGATGACATAGATTGAGTTTTCTTTCAATCCATATCTCATATGGTGTAGTGAATATAGTTTTACACGGTACTCTATTGAGTATGTAAACCGATGTACTTACTGCTTCTCTCAAAATATCATTCGCAGTAAGGTATCGATCAACATTGACCTTGTCATATTTAATAAGGTTCTATTGTATCTATCAACTACACCATTCTGTTGAGGTGTACTGAGAATTGTATTTTGCTTTGCAATACCATAGTCTTTATAGAATTCAAGAAATTCTGTTGAGGTATATTCACTACCTCTATTTGATCTTAAGATTTTGATTGAATGCCGTAATTGGTTTTCCACTTATTGCTTATATTCTTTAAAAGCATCTAGTGCCTAAGATTTATGTATCAAAAGATATAAATACATATATCTAGAGTAATCATCGATAAAGGTTATAAAATAACCCTTTCTATGATGTAACTTTACTATAAAAGGTGCACATAAATCTGTGTAAATAACTTTCAACAACGTTATTGCCCTTGTTGAGTCCTTGAGAAAAACTTTTCTTATCATCTTTCCTTGTATACAAGCTTCACACTTATTGAAAGTATTTTTCTCAAATTCAGACAGTAAGTAAAAGTTGAATAATTATCTCAATTTTTTAAGACATATATGCCGAAGGCGTTTATACCACATATTCACATCAACTGTAAATGCACACTCAATATAAGGAGAAGTATCAATTTCATTATCACAGAATTTAAACAGTCCATTTTCTACATCAAATTCCTAAGAGAATAATATTCTCTCATGTTTTCCCATAGTCACCTTAATAGGAATAAACCTGACCTCAAAACCTTTCTTTACTAAGGTAGAGACCGAGTCCAAATTGTGGCTTATAGTTGGCACAATTAGTAAATCAGTTAATACAATTGGTTTGCCTTGTAGATAAATCTTACATGACCAAATACCCAAAACATCCGAGAAAATATTGTTACCCATATACACTCGATGTTCGCATAGTTTATATTCCTTAAGATCCATTACCCCTTCTTTGGTGTTTGAGATGTGTCTTGTTGCTCTGAAGTCTATTCACCTACATCTCACTAGACGTTCTATATATAAACACTATTAAATTACGCAGATTATGTCCTGCTTCTCTTACCGTCCTCGTTATGGGTTGTTTCCTCCACCTTTCTTGTTGCGGTAGTCCCTCTTAAATTGTCTCGTGTTTTCACAGTTAAAACAATTAACCTAAGAAGCGGTTTCCTACAAATTCTTAAAATTTTGATCGCCCTTCTTATTATTCTTGCCAAACTTCTTGTTTGGTTTACTTTTCTTCTGATTGGGTTTGGAGTTAGATCCTATCTCATCTTGTACCACTAAAAATTTCTCCTTCTTGTTTTTGATCATATGTTCTTCCTCCATTGATAGTTTTACGGGTAATTCAGAAAGGTTAATTTCAAGCCCTAATCTGAGCGCAGTGGTGACCATGTTCCTTGACAGGGTCAGACTGTTTAATATAGTTGATATCTGCAACGGTTTTGGGATGACTGATTTTTTCATGGCTAAGTTCCTAGCCATTATTAACATGTGGTTTGCATGTTCTACTACATTATCTCCTTCTTTCATTTTGAATGAGTTGTACTTTTGTATTAACAACTGCACATGTAATTTGACAGTTGTGTCATACTTAGTTGTTATTGAGTCAAACAGCTCTTTAGCGGTCTCGTATTCTTCAAATACCCTAATAAAGTCATCCTCTATGTAGGTCAATATGACTGTCCTTAGTATGGTATCATCCTTTAAAAATGTTTTATACATTTCTTTTTGTTAGTTAGTTGCGTCTGGTGGGGGGGGCACATGGTTTCCTTTAGTACGTACTCGACACCCTCGAGTGTTACAGCAAGTGGGATTCTCTTCTTCCATTATTCGAAGTTCAGACCGTTAAATTTCTCAGTTTTTACCAACTCAAATACACATATTCTGAAACTCATTTTTATGTGTTTGATAATTATAACAATTAGTCGGTCTAAAAAGGAAATAAACATAAAGCAACAAGCACATATAGCAGAGATAATGTTACAACGATACATAATATCATAAAAATAAACTAAACATATTTTATAAGCAACTTGAGACACACATGAATGCCTTAAGAATTGAACTCATCACCAACGACTTGGCAGTCAAAGAGCCCTGCCAGATGAGCTAAAGCTCTGCATGCCTCCCTTCTTTGTCTTTGTTCATATCAAAATGCCATTTGAGTAAGTTTGGGTTGTCTTGCTACTCATAAACAGCTTTTGCAGCATAAGTATCACTTTAGGATGTGAAATATTTCAGAAACCTTCTTCTTCCCTTTAGTGCAATGACAGACCTAGAAAGCTTTTGAGGTCAGGCAACACCAGTTGGGAATTCGAGACGAGGCTGCTTGAAATTTGAGGTATATGCCGAAGACGTGCATGGACCTAGCCCTGCCAATTGAGATAATGATTTGCGTGCAGTGTATGTGTGTGTGTTTTATTTGGAGATTGGTTTAAGTTGTATCTTTTGGACCCTGATCTAATCTAGGAGAACACGCAAAGTCTTATGGCAAAGAGTGTGTCCCTCTGCCTCTTCTCACCTCCCAGCCGCTACCGTCCATCCTTTGTTCCTCCTATCTTCCATGGCAGTTCAAGGGATATGGCCATATGTTCACACAATTAGATCTAATTATCTTTCTTATGTATTCTCGAATGAATAGTGCATATATAGGTATATATATATATATGTATATATATTCTTTTCTATGCATATATGTATGTATATTTATATATGTATATATCCGTGGTTTCGTTTGGTTCGGTTTCCTCGGTTCCTTATACACCCCTAATACCAAGAAGATATCAAGGGCATGATAAGAAAACATTATCTTAAGGATTTGGCGAGAGATTTCATCAAGTTCAATGTATAACCAGCTATATAACGCGTCCTCTTGTGTCTTTTTAATTAAAATAACTCCTGCATTGGATTGAATATTGGAAATGGAAAGTCCTTTGGCAAAAAGATACATCCTCTGTCATAAGCATGAATAGTATCATGATCTTCTCTTTAACCTTCTTTCACTTTTTTGATTTGGTTCCCCATCTTCCGACTATTCCTAGTTTTGGTTTATAAATAGAGTGGAAGCCATCGTCGGCACCAAGAGCTATAGCGCACTTGGCTAGGGGTCGAATGCCAGGTTGAACGACATGAGTTCAATACCTGGGGCACTGCATCTGGCTTCGACAAGATGTATGATGTATGATGTATAATGCCATCGATCATTGGCTTAACATTTGAGGCCCAAAAAAGAAGGCGGTTTTAAGTTAACGCAAACAATGTTATTATCAATGGTACTTGCTCATACTCTTCGATACTTCTTAGCAATGTAAACATTTCTCATTAATCTAAAAGAAGAAGGTAAAGGTGTGGTTTAAGAACGAGAAAAACGTTGATGAAAACCCCAGGTTGTTTCAACACAAATCTGAAGAGAAAACTCAAATGATTGTCCTAAGACGAACAAATTTAGGTTATAGATGTTGGCATTTGTAGCCTGCGGAGACTTGAATCAGAGGCAACCCAGTCGAGGGATTCGTTATTAGGTATTGAATCTGTCAAGAGCGGGGTATAGTATAGACCTCTCCGTAATATACAGAAAAACTGCTGATTGCCTTTCTCAGCTATTACGTATTTGCAGAGCTCTGTCCACAGGATATCCGCTGGCCTGAGACGAGATCTGTTGAGGTTGCCTCTTCATTTTAATTGAAATTGTTGTTTTATTAATTAAAACCGAACTGGTCTGATGTTAATGATGATTTAGACAGTTGTAGATGAAGGCGACAGTTCAAAGTGAATAAGCAAAGCAGCTGATCTGAACATTTTGTCATGTAAATCTCGAGTTTATTAAAAGCGCTCTTTTGGTAACTAGTTCAACTTATATCTTTGTAACAATCAAATCAAACAGCACAAATAAAGAAAGGGGAAATCACTAAACACACTGTTATTGAAGGTGATATTGTTTACACTATATATGTGATGCACCAAGTTGAAGAAACAAGCCACACAAAATAAGGGATCTCTGAATCCGGGTTCATCAAGAACTAAAAGAACACTAAAAAGGCAAACCAGAACTCTCGTATTACATTTTGCATGACACCAACTGATTAAAAATCAGTTCATGCACTTCCCATCGTATTTCCATCGCAGATACTGCGAATAGATTTTCTTCATTAGACTATGGACCAATCAAAATCAAATCACATAGATCCATTTAATGAAGGAGGTGTGATCCATGGTCTCCTTAGGTATCTGTACAATCTTCTTCTGTACCACCCGAGCCGGCGTACCAACTACAGTGCACAAGGCAGGCACATCCTTGAGCACCACCGAGCCGGCGCCGATCTTTGCCCCGTCTCCGATCTTCACGTTGCCAAGAACCATAGCCCCTGCGCCAATCAATACGCCATTGCCGACCTTCGGATGCCTATCACCGGTCTGCTTACCAGTCCCACCTAAAGTAACATGGTGGAATATGGACACGTTGTCGCCGATCACGGTCGTCTCTCCGATCACGATGCCCGTAGCATGATCAAGAAGAATTCCGCTGCCAATCCGCGCACCTGGATGTATGTCGACGGCGAAAACATCGGAAATTCTAGACTGGAGAGCAAATGCAACGGAGGATTTCTCTTTCTTCCAAAGAAGGTGAGACACCCTGTGGGCTTGAAGGGCCAAGAATCCTTTGTAGTTGAGCAGACAGTGGGAGTAGGACGTGCATGCAGGGTCACGACCCCGGACTGCAATAAGATCGGCGACGACAGCTCTTCGGAGGTCCGGAGAAGAAAAGGATTCGAGAAATAGTTTGTAGAGGAGAGCGGTGGAGAGGGGAGAGGATAGCTTGTTGCTCAAGTGGAAGGAGAGGGAGTGAGGGAGACAAGGGTGGGAGAGGACGGTGGAGAAGAGGAAGCTGTTGAGGATGGGCTCGGAGTTTGCGTCTCGCTTGGCCTCCTGCAGGATTGCCTCCCAGACACTCCATTCCTCTTCGTGGGGCGAGTCGAGCGAAGGAAGGTAAGCCATGCAGGTCATGGTGCCCATTATATTGTGACGGCAGGGTGATCGAGAGGTGGATGGTGCTTCTTCCTTTGTTTCTGTGTGCAGCTGAACACTCTGCAGATGAGCAGATGAATGTGTTACTCTGTCAACTAGTGCAGATGTATATATAGAAGTTTTAGGGCTGGGCATTAGGCCCAGCCCGACCCGTTTAAAAACGTTCATGACCTGGCTTGAGTCTGATTCCGGCCCACGCAGCTGCTGAAAAGGCGAGTTTAATATTTGTTACCCGATTGGGCAGGGCCCCCCTAACCCGGACTATGAAGTGTATAAACATTGTGGTTTGAATACAGTACGCCATTTAATACAATCTAGAATATGTTAGATATTTCTATACTTGTAATATAGATTAACTTAATTTTATAAAACGTCTACATTATGTTTGCACATAGTATATATAATCAATAAATCGGCCGGCATGCATGGTTTAGAAAATTCGAAGGACAATTCAAGTCTGTGGAGTGTCAGGCATGGTTTGGGGCCATTTCAAGTCGAACCATGTGCAAGCATATTATTCAAAGAATCTGCATGCAGTCCAAATTCACATCCAAGCTTACCAGATTACACATTTTTATCTGGGCTAACGATGGATAATATCATTTGTTTTGTAGGCAGGGGAATTCGAACTCATGACAGTATTGCCCACGGTTAAAGGCTTCCGCTAGAAGAGATAGCCACCTTTTATAGCATCTTATGTTATAGAGAGAAGCCCACGGTTACAACTGTGAGCTATTATTTGAGCTTCACCTTAATTACCAAAAGAAACCCGCGACTGTGATTGATTGCTGCGATTGGCAGCTAGGGTACCTTGTGCAAGATCCCTTCCCCGTCTTTCCAACTCCCCACCTGACTCCCCAAAACTTTCCGTGTCATCAAAGACTCCCTAATCCTAATCCTTAGATCCAACCCGAAATTGAATAGGAGTCTGTTGATGGTCCGTCAACATCGTAGAGCAGTTTGGACATAAACAAGTGCTGGTTTCAGAGGGACATGCAAACTGAAATTTCGAAAAAACTGCCTTTCACTTTCTGTCTTTTCTTTCTCTGACCAAAGCATTATATATATAATATTCATATTATTGATAATAATTGGGGGGTTTGGAGCCACACATCAAGATCATGACCTTCGTCTTATGAGTCGAGTCCCCTCCCTTACGGGTGACCTAACCTCTGGTGCGCATAAAAAGCAATTTATGATGCCATCATGTACCTGCTTACACAATTCTGAATTTGGACATAAACAACGTTCTAAATAATTTGAGACATTGGGAATCTATTATTAATCTCGACAAAAGTTGGTTGGTCGGATGCACCTGTGAATACCTTCCACTAGCATCTTGCTTGTAGTAAAAGCTGTGGCCGGCGCCCTCAGCGTTTGCTCATGGGTAGGGCTTTGATTCTCGGGAAGGTGCATGCCGGTTATTATCCTCTTAGCATCTCATTGTAACCAAAACAAAAATATGACGCACTTCATCACGAGAAAGGTGAGGCCATCATCTCACCCGAAATTAAAAAATATCTGAAATTTTATGATACAAGAAAATGACTTTGTTGTTGTTGTTGTTTTGCCGTTTCTCATATTAAATGGGTCGACTACGTGAATTCTTTGTTTTCACATAGCTCTATCATTTTAACTCAACATAAACTAGATTATTTTTATAGTTCCTTTCTAATATTTTTGTAGTCATCCTCTTTCTCTTTTAACATTTTCAAAATCTAATTTTTTATATCTTCTTATTAAAACATTTCTTGATTGCATCTTAAATTATTTTCCCTCATTTTATCCTTTCGTTGATGCTACTTTCAATTTGTTGTTTTGTTGTTGATATGAAAAATCGCGCAGTCTGGTTTTTCAAAGAGTTGTATCGATCGTTTAACCTGAACAATGGCTAACCGAACTTCGCCTCACTCAAAAAAAAATTCTAGACATACCACCGAGTAAAAGGTTTTTTTGTGGTCTTTCCGTGACATGATGCAGTGATAAGATCTCGTTGAAGTTTTTTTTTGTCGAAGCAAATTGATTGAATCTTAATTTATAAGATTTTCAATGCCCAAATGCCTCTCGCATGTGGAATCCCTCCATTGCCAGGTAAAGGACATCTGCGCCTTCGATATATTCTCTAAACTAAACGATCTCTCAAGGAAAAAAGGAGCAACAAACAACTGCATCGTTTCCTCCATCAAAACGAAATATAGCTATGTGCTTCCTATATTACGAATTCAAATGGATGAGAGAGAGAGAGAGAGAGTACATGTGGATGTGGAGCAGGATTGCAAGACCACCTTGTAGATGGGTTCTGAAACTCATGAAAGGAAGCAGAGAAAGAGATTTGGTGGAACCGGATTCTTTCTGAAAAAGGAGATGAAAATCTCCGGCGATAAAAGTCCGACGACAAAACGAAGGCTGAAGGATTCACGAGTTGCGGGCAAGTGATCACCATCTTCACCAATCGGGACGCTACACGATCCCGTAATTTTTCTGTTTCCTTTTGTTGAGAGAGATGGAGATCGGAACCTCAGCGTTTGACATGGTGTGGGTCCATCATCGATGACATGCTGATCGCCGTTAGAATTGAATGAAGTTGGAGACGTATACTTTCAATTGGACGATTGAGATCTAATCGTCCCAGTTTGGACAAGGCTTAACATGGTCAATGACACAAAGGAGCTTCATCAAGTTATCGACTCTTTTTAAAATTAAGTGTTCACATCAACTCAAAATAGTATAAAAAAGAAATAAATTATGTTTGGATTGACATATTCCAAGTGTCCATTGGTCAGTTTGGTTTGGTAATTGAACCGAATAATCAAATTTTTATAACTGAAACAAAATCCTATTATATGGATAATCAAATCAAACCAAATAGAAATTTAAAATTTTCGTGTTCCATTGGATTCAGCTATTAACTTGAGTTCTGTGGGTGAAAGAAGGCTATTTGTTGGTTTTGTGGTTCAACAAAGACTTGCACAGGACTGCACCGACTGCATTAGCTCAACCGCAGGGCGTTTTAACTAGCATTGTTGTTGCTGGTGGGGAGTTCAATTCCCAGAGGCTTTGGTCACCTCTTGTAACAAAAAAAAGGAGACTTGCACAAGGATTCATCTTAGGGTTAAGAAGTTCATAGACTTTTGGGAAGTTCGGTCTGTTCGGGTTTGGGTCCCGAAAACCCAACCCAACCAAACTTTTAACTTTTCCAGTTTTAACTGCACTACGCTCACTCCTATTCTTAATATGGACCATAAATGAGACGACTACATAAGACCCAAAACCCGAAATCCCACCCTTGTACAAGACCCTTGGCTTGAAAAAGCCTTTAGGTCATCCTGCCAGTGGGCTTCCTTTCGATTCTTGATGGTTCAACGTATACACGAAAACTTTAGAGTGAAAGAAATGCACTTGCCCTCAGCAACCTCTCTGAACAACGCATTATCTGTTTGAAGGTACATCAAGAAAGCCCCACAAGCACACATGCTTGCAACCTCGAATGATGTTTAATACTTTATATGCATATTGGGTTAACATAATTTGGATATTTGGATTGGGTAATAAGGCTCACAAGCTGCACCATTGCAAGTGGCCCCATTAGATAAGAATCATTGTCTTAACGGATGGAATTAATATGAAATACGATTGATTAGAAGCTCCCTCTTAATATGAACTGATCTCTGTAAAGGCATCAAATTCATCCAGCCCTCTTCACCAACTTGTACAGTCAATGCCAACTATTGATGCTCGTGGTAACAACATGAACGCTAGTGCTTGCCTCTTTTATCTTGTGTAGGGATGGAAAAGGGGCTCATGTATGAATGACAGGGGATCGGGTTGAGGGAGATGATCGCATCCCAACCCATGCAAAACAGATCCAAGACTCATTAGAGATATGGTTGATCCTCAAGAGTAATGATGATTGACCCAAGTACCAGTTGGAAATAAGGACAGTCATTTGGAACTTTTCTGGTGGAACCAGTACTTCTGGTGTCAGTTCCATGATTAATGTAAACAAAGAACTTTAAGTGCAAGGGAAATCCATGTTTAGTGGAAACCATATCTCCACATAAAGTGGAAAAAGAAGTCGCACCTCTTGCAGGAAGACTGGCTAGAGATTTCTTGAGGTGTTTGTTTGCCTCTCAATCCAATTTCAACACTAAGTGTACCATCAACATTCACAAAAAGGAGAAAGAACTTCTACAACCAACAATAATTAAGCCTTTTTCCCATACAAGACAGATCGACTTCATGGATTTTTTATTTTCATAGAGCTCGATCATGTATCGTAATTATTATTTATAGTTTCCTTGTTTCCTTTCGGTACTTATAGATCATCAACACATTCATCATTGTTTTCTAAGATGTCATTCTTAGAACCTACTAAGAATTCAACATCTCTGCTTTCAATTAGTCTATGGTCCTTATAATAAAACCGATGTCCCTTTGAACCTTTTTGATATCAAATTAATATACATCTTAAGGACCTACTTTTGAACTCATCTCTAAACTGATAAAGGATCTTTACATGTGAAAGAGATCCCCACCTCCTAAGATGACATAGGTCGATTGAACCATCAACCTTCTATTTCTTTTTCAGAACCCATTTACAACCTATAACTTTCTTTCCTTTTGACAAATCAGTCAATTCCTAAACTTATTTTTCTCAATGGATTCAAATTCTTCATCCATGGCTTTCCCTTAGTATGATGCTTTCGATGAGTTAATAGGTTGCTAATAAGTCAAGTTATCAACCAACTCATATAAAATTACAAGCTTCTTCTATAAGTTAAGTATGATAATCTTTTAGGTAGGACGGAATGACCCTAAACCTTTTATGTTCACTTAAGCTTTCAATTGTTTTAAAAAGATCTTTTATAAGCTCAAATAATGATGGATCTAGGTCTAAGAGATCATCAACACATTTATCATTGTTTTCTAGGATGTCATTCTTAGAATCTCCTAAGAATTCAACATCTCTGCTTTCAATTAGTCTATGGTCCTTGTAATAAAACTGATATCCCTTTGAACCTTTTGAATATCAAATGAATATACATCTTAAGGACCTACTATTGAACTTATCTCTAAACTGATGAAGGATCTTTACATGTGAAAAAGATCTCCACCTCCTGAGATGACATAGATTGAGTTTTCTTTCAATCCATATCTCATATGGTGTAGTGAATATAGTTTTACACGGTACTCTATTGAGTATGTAAACCGATGTACTTACTGCTTCTCTCAAAATATCATTCGCAGTAAGGTATCGATCAACATTGACCTTGTCATATTTAATAAGGTTCTATTGTATCTATCAACTACACCATTCTGTTGAGGTGTACTGAGAATTGTATTTTGCTTTGCAATACCATAGTCTTTATAGAATTCAAGAAATTCTGTTGAGGTATATTCACTACCTCTATTTGATCTTAAGATTTTGATTGAATGCCGTAATTGGTTTTCCACTTATTGCTTATATTCTTTAAAAGCATCTAGTGCCTAAGATTTATGTATCAAAAGATATAAATACATATATCTAGAGTAATCATCGATAAAGGTTATAAAATAACCCTTTCTATGATGTAACTTTACTATAAAAGGTGCACATAAATCTGTGTAAATAACTTTCAACAACGTTATTGCCCTTGTTGAGTCCTTGAGAAAAACTTTTCTTATCATCTTTCCTTGTATACAAGCTTCACACTTATTGAAAGTATTTTTCTCAAATTCAGACAGTAAGTAAAAGTTGAATAATTATCTCAATTTTTTAAGACATATATGCCGAAGGCGTTTATACCACATATTCACATCAACTGTAAATGCACACTCAATATAAGGAGAAGTATCAATTTCATTATCACAGAATTTAAACAGTCCATTTTCTACATCAAATTCCTAAGAGAATAATATTCTCTCATGTTTTCCCATAGTCACCTTAATAGGAATAAACCTGACCTCAAAACCTTTCTTTACTAAGGTAGAGACCGAGTCCAAATTGTGGCTTATAGTTGGCACAATTAGTAAATCAGTTAATACAATTGGTTTGCCTTGTAGATAAATCTTACATGACCAAATACCCAAAACATCCGAGAAAATATTGTTACCCATATACACTCGATGTTCGCATAGTTTATATTCCTTAAGATCCATTACCCCTTCTTTGGTGTTTGAGATGTGTCTTGTTGCTCTGAAGTCTATTCACCTACATCTCACTAGACGTTCTATATATAAACACTATTAAATTACGCAGATTATGTCCTGCTTCTCTTACCGTCCTCGTTATGGGTTGTTTCCTCCACCTTTCTTGTTGCGGTAGTCCCTCTTAAATTGTCTCGTGTTTTCACAGTTAAAACAATTAACCTAAGAAGCGGTTTCCTACAAATTCTTAAAATTTTGATCGCCCTTCTTATTATTCTTGCCAAACTTCTTGTTTGGTTTACTTTTCTTCTGATTGGGTTTGGAGTTAGATCCTATCTCATCTTGTACCACTAAAAATTTCTCCTTCTTGTTTTTGATCATATGTTCTTCCTCCATTGATAGTTTTACGGGTAATTCAGAAAGGTTAATTTCAAGCCCTAATCTGAGCGCAGTGGTGACCATGTTCCTTGACAGGGTCAGACTGTTTAATATAGTTGATATCTGCAACGGTTTTGGGATGACTGATTTTTTCATGGCTAAGTTCCTAGCCATTATTAACATGTGGTTTGCATGTTCTACTACATTATCTCCTTCTTTCATTTTGAATGAGTTGTACTTTTGTATTAACAACTGCACATGTAATTTGACAGTTGTGTCATACTTAGTTGTTATTGAGTCAAACAGCTCTTTAGCGGTCTCGTATTCTTCAAATACCCTAATAAAGTCATCCTCTATGTAGGTCAATATGACTGTCCTTAGTATGGTATCATCCTTTAAAAATGTTTTATACATTTCTTTTTGTTAGTTAGTTGCGTCTGGTGGGGGGGGCACATGGTTTCCTTTAGTACGTACTCGACACCCTCGAGTGTTACAGCAAGTGGGATTCTCTTCTTCCATTATTCGAAGTTCAGACCGTTAAATTTCTCAGTTTTTACCAACTCAAATACACATATTCTGAAACTCATTTTTATGTGTTTGATAATTATAACAATTAGTCGGTCTAAAAAGGAAATAAACATAAAGCAACAAGCACATATAGCAGAGATAATGTTACAACGATACATAATATCATAAAAATAAACTAAACATATTTTATAAGCAACTTGAGACACACATGAATGCCTTAAGAATTGAACTCATCACCAACGACTTGGCAGTCAAAGAGCCCTGCCAGATGAGCTAAAGCTCTGCATGCCTCCCTTCTTTGTCTTTGTTCATATCAAAATGCCATTTGAGTAAGTTTGGGTTGTCTTGCTACTCATAAACAGCTTTTGCAGCATAAGTATCACTTTAGGATGTGAAATATTTCAGAAACCTTCTTCTTCCCTTTAGTGCAATGACAGACCTAGAAAGCTTTTGAGGTCAGGCAACACCAGTTGGGAATTCGAGACGAGGCTGCTTGAAATTTGAGGTATATGCCGAAGACGTGCATGGACCTAGCCCTGCCAATTGAGATAATGATTTGCGTGCAGTGTATGTGTGTGTGTTTTATTTGGAGATTGGTTTAAGTTGTATCTTTTGGACCCTGATCTAATCTAGGAGAACACGCAAAGTCTTATGGCAAAGAGTGTGTCCCTCTGCCTCTTCTCACCTCCCAGCCGCTACCGTCCATCCTTTGTTCCTCCTATCTTCCATGGCAGTTCAAGGGATATGGCCATATGTTCACACAATTAGATCTAATTATCTTTCTTATGTATTCTCGAATGAATAGTGCATATATAGGTATATATATATATATGTATATATATTCTTTTCTATGCATATATGTATGTATATTTATATATGTATATATCCGTGGTTTCGTTTGGTTCGGTTTCCTCGGTTCCTTATACACCCCTAATACCAAGAAGATATCAAGGGCATGATAAGAAAACATTATCTTAAGGATTTGGCGAGAGATTTCATCAAGTTCAATGTATAACCAGCTATATAACGCGTCCTCTTGTGTCTTTTTAATTAAAATAACTCCTGCATTGGATTGAATATTGGAAATGGAAAGTCCTTTGGCAAAAAGATACATCCTCTGTCATAAGCATGAATAGTATCATGATCTTCTCTTTAACCTTCTTTCACTTTTTTGATTTGGTTCCCCATCTTCCGACTATTCCTAGTTTTGGTTTATAAATAGAGTGGAAGCCATCGTCGGCACCAAGAGCTATAGCGCACTTGGCTAGGGGTCGAATGCCAGGTTGAACGACATGAGTTCAATACCTGGGGCACTGCATCTGGCTTCGACAAGATGTATGATGTATGATGTATAATGCCATCGATCATTGGCTTAACATTTGAGGCCCAAAAAAGAAGGCGGTTTTAAGTTAACGCAAACAATGTTATTATCAATGGTACTTGCTCATACTCTTCGATACTTCTTAGCAATGTAAACATTTCTCATTAATCTAAAAGAAGAAGGTAAAGGTGTGGTTTAAGAACGAGAAAAACGTTGATGAAAACCCCAGGTTGTTTCAACACAAATCTGAAGAGAAAACTCAAATGATTGTCCTAAGACGAACAAATTTAGGTTATAGATGTTGGCATTTGTAGCCTGCGGAGACTTGAATCAGAGGCAACCCAGTCGAGGGATTCGTTATTAGGTATTGAATCTGTCAAGAGCGGGGTATAGTATAGACCTCTCCGTAATATACAGAAAAACTGCTGATTGCCTTTCTCAGCTATTACGTATTTGCAGAGCTCTGTCCACAGGATATCCGCTGGCCTGAGACGAGATCTGTTGAGGTTGCCTCTTCATTTTAATTGAAATTGTTGTTTTATTAATTAAAACCGAACTGGTCTGATGTTAATGATGATTTAGACAGTTGTAGATGAAGGCGACAGTTCAAAGTGAATAAGCAAAGCAGCTGATCTGAACATTTTGTCATGTAAATCTCGAGTTTATTAAAAGCGCTCTTTTGGTAACTAGTTCAACTTATATCTTTGTAACAATCAAATCAAACAGCACAAATAAAGAAAGGGGAAATCACTAAACACACTGTTATTGAAGGTGATATTGTTTACACTATATATGTGATGCACCAAGTTGAAGAAACAAGCCACACAAAATAAGGGATCTCTGAATCCGGGTTCATCAAGAACTAAAAGAACACTAAAAAGGCAAACCAGAACTCTCGTATTACATTTTGCATGACACCAACTGATTAAAAATCAGTTCATGCACTTCCCATCGTATTTCCATCGCAGATACTGCGAATAGATTTTCTTCATTAGACTATGGACCAATCAAAATCAAATCACATAGATCCATTTAATGAAGGAGGTGTGATCCATGGTCTCCTTAGGTATCTGTACAATCTTCTTCTGTACCACCCGAGCCGGCGTACCAACTACAGTGCACAAGGCAGGCACATCCTTGAGCACCACCGAGCCGGCGCCGATCTTTGCCCCGTCTCCGATCTTCACGTTGCCAAGAACCATAGCCCCTGCGCCAATCAATACGCCATTGCCGACCTTCGGATGCCTATCACCGGTCTGCTTACCAGTCCCACCTAAAGTAACATGGTGGAATATGGACACGTTGTCGCCGATCACGGTCGTCTCTCCGATCACGATGCCCGTAGCATGATCAAGAAGAATTCCGCTGCCAATCCGCGCACCTGGATGTATGTCGACGGCGAAAACATCGGAAATTCTAGACTGGAGAGCAAATGCAACGGAGGATTTCTCTTTCTTCCAAAGAAGGTGAGACACCCTGTGGGCTTGAAGGGCCAAGAATCCTTTGTAGTTGAGCAGACAGTGGGAGTAGGACGTGCATGCAGGGTCACGACCCCGGACTGCAATAAGATCGGCGACGACAGCTCTTCGGAGGTCCGGAGAAGAAAAGGATTCGAGAAATAGTTTGTAGAGGAGAGCGGTGGAGAGGGGAGAGGATAGCTTGTTGCTCAAGTGGAAGGAGAGGGAGTGAGGGAGACAAGGGTGGGAGAGGACGGTGGAGAAGAGGAAGCTGTTGAGGATGGGCTCGGAGTTTGCGTCTCGCTTGGCCTCCTGCAGGATTGCCTCCCAGACACTCCATTCCTCTTCGTGGGGCGAGTCGAGCGAAGGAAGGTAAGCCATGCAGGTCATGGTGCCCATTATATTGTGACGGCAGGGTGATCGAGAGGTGGATGGTGCTTCTTCCTTTGTTTCTGTGTGCAGCTGAACACTCTGCAGATGAGCAGATGAATGTGTTACTCTGTCAACTAGTGCAGATGTATATATAGAAGTTTTAGGGCTGGGCATTAGGCCCAGCCCGACCCGTTTAAAAACGTTCATGACCTGGCTTGAGTCTGATTCCGGCCCACGCAGCTGCTGAAAAGGCGAGTTTAATATTTGTTACCCGATTGGGCAGGGCCCCCCTAACCCGGACTATGAAGTGTATAAACATTGTGGTTTGAATACAGTACGCCATTTAATACAATCTAGAATATGTTAGATATTTCTATACTTGTAATATAGATTAACTTAATTTTATAAAACGTCTACATTATGTTTGCACATAGTATATATAATCAATAAATCGGCCGGCATGCATGGTTTAGAAAATTCGAAGGACAATTCAAGTCTGTGGAGTGTCAGGCATGGTTTGGGGCCATTTCAAGTCGAACCATGTGCAAGCATATTATTCAAAGAATCTGCATGCAGTCCAAATTCACATCCAAGCTTACCAGATTACACATTTTTATCTGGGCTAACGATGGATAATATCATTTGTTTTGTAGGCAGGGGAATTCGAACTCATGACAGTATTGCCCACGGTTAAAGGCTTCCGCTAGAAGAGATAGCCACCTTTTATAGCATCTTATGTTATAGAGAGAAGCCCACGGTTACAACTGTGAGCTATTATTTGAGCTTCACCTTAATTACCAAAAGAAACCCGCGACTGTGATTGATTGCTGCGATTGGCAGCTAGGGTACCTTGTGCAAGATCCCTTCCCCGTCTTTCCAACTCCCCACCTGACTCCCCAAAACTTTCCGTGTCATCAAAGACTCCCTAATCCTAATCCTTAGATCCAACCCGAAATTGAATAGGAGTCTGTTGATGGTCCGTCAACATCGTAGAGCAGTTTGGACATAAACAAGTGCTGGTTTCAGAGGGACATGCAAACTGAAATTTCGAAAAAACTGCCTTTCACTTTCTGTCTTTTCTTTCTCTGACCAAAGCATTATATATATAATATTCATATTATTGATAATAATTGGGGGGTTTGGAGCCACACATCAAGATCATGACCTTCGTCTTATGAGTCGAGTCCCCTCCCTTACGGGTGACCTAACCTCTGGTGCGCATAAAAAGCAATTTATGATGCCATCATGTACCTGCTTACACAATTCTGAATTTGGACATAAACAACGTTCTAAATAATTTGAGACATTGGGAATCTATTATTAATCTCGACAAAAGTTGGTTGGTCGGATGCACCTGTGAATACCTTCCACTAGCATCTTGCTTGTAGTAAAAGCTGTGGCCGGCGCCCTCAGCGTTTGCTCATGGGTAGGGCTTTGATTCTCGGGAAGGTGCATGCCGGTTATTATCCTCTTAGCATCTCATTGTAACCAAAACAAAAATATGACGCACTTCATCACGAGAAAGGTGAGGCCATCATCTCACCCGAAATTAAAAAATATCTGAAATTTTATGATACAAGAAAATGACTTTGTTGTTGTTGTTGTTTTGCCGTTTCTCATATTAAATGGGTCGACTACGTGAATTCTTTGTTTTCACATAGCTCTATCATTTTAACTCAACATAAACTAGATTATTTTTATAGTTCCTTTCTAATATTTTTGTAGTCATCCTCTTTCTCTTTTAACATTTTCAAAATCTAATTTTTTATATCTTCTTATTAAAACATTTCTTGATTG
This sequence comes from Brasenia schreberi, assembly GCA_036023115.1. Taxonomy (NCBI): domain Eukaryota; kingdom Viridiplantae; phylum Streptophyta; class Magnoliopsida; order Nymphaeales; family Cabombaceae; genus Brasenia; species Brasenia schreberi. The sequence continues at coordinate 6,239,978 of JAYKKT010000066.1, forward strand.
CATCTTAAATTATTTTCCCTCATTTTATCCTTTCGTTGATGCTACTTTCAATTTGTTGTTTTGTTGTTGATATGAAAAATCGCGCAGTCTGGTTTTTCAAAGAGTTGTATCGATCGTTTAACCTGAACAATGGCTAACCGAACTTCGCCTCACTCAAAAAAAAATTCTAGACATACCACCGAGTAAAAGGTTTTTTTGTGGTCTTTCCGTGACATGATGCAGTGATAAGATCTCGTTGAAGTTTTTTTTTGTCGAAGCAAATTGATTGAATCTTAATTTATAAGATTTTCAATGCCCAAATGCCTCTCGCATGTGGAATCCCTCCATTGCCAGGTAAAGGACATCTGCGCCTTCGATATATTCTCTAAACTAAACGATCTCTCAAGGAAAAAAGGAGCAACAAACAACTGCATCGTTTCCTCCATCAAAACGAAATATAGCTATGTGCTTCCTATATTACGAATTCAAATGGATGAGAGAGAGAGAGACATGTGGATGTGGAGCAGGATTGCAAGACCACCTTGTAGATGGGTTCTGAAACTCATGAAAGGAAGCAGAGAAAGAGATTTGGTGGAACCGGATTCTTTCTGAAAAAGGAGATGAAAATCTCCGGCGATAAAAGTCCGACGACAAAACGAAGGCTGAAGGATTCACGAGTTGCGGGCAAGTGATCACCATCTTCACCAATCGGGACGCTACACGATCCCGTAATTTTTCTGTTTCCTTTTGTTGAGAGAGAGATGGAGATCGGAACCTCAGCGTTTGACATGGTGTGGGTCCATCATCGATGACATGCTGATCGCCGTTAGAATTGAATGAAGTTGGAGACGTATACTTTCAATTGGACGATTGAGATCTAATCGTCCCAGTTTGGACAAGGCTTAACATGGTCAATGACACAAAGGAGCTTCATCAAGTTATCGACTCTTTTTAAAATTAAGTGTTCACATCAACTCAAAATAGTATAAAAAAGAAATAAATTATGTTTGGATTGACATATTCCAAGTGTCCATTGGTCAGTTTGGTTTGGTAATTGAACCGAATAATCAAATTTTTATAACTGAAACAAAATCCTATTATATGGATAATCAAATCAAACCAAATAGAAATTTAAAATTTTCGTGTTCCATTGGATTCAGCTATTAACTTGAGTTCTGTGGGTGAAAGAAGGCTATTTGTTGGTTTTGTGGTTCAACAAAGACTTGCACAGGACTGCACCGACTGCATTAGCTCAACCGCAGGGCGTTTTAACTAGCATTGTTGTTGCTGGTGGGGAGTTCAATTCCCAGAGGCTTTGGTCACCTCTTGTAACAAAAAAAAGGAGACTTGCACAAGGATTCATCTTAGGGTTAAGAAGTTCATAGACTTTTGGGAAGTTCGGTCTGTTCGGGTTTGGGTCCCGAAAACCCAACCCAACCAAACTTTTAACTTTTCCAGTTTTAACTGCACTACGCTCACTCCTATTCTTAATATGGACCATAAATGAGACGACTACATAAGACCCAAAACCCGAAATCCCACCCTTGTACAAGACCCTTGGCTTGAAAAAGCCTTTAGGTCATCCTGCCAGTGGGCTTCCTTTCGATTCTTGATGGTTCAACGTATACACGAAAACTTTAGAGTGAAAGAAATGCACTTGCCCTCAGCAACCTCTCTGAACAACGCATTATCTGTTTGAAGGTACATCAAGAAAGCCCCACAAGCACACATGCTTGCAACCTCGAATGATGTTTAATACTTTATATGCATATTGGGTTAACATAATTTGGATATTTGGATTGGGTAATAAGGCTCACAAGCTGCACCATTGCAAGTGGCCCCATTAGATAAGAATCATTGTCTTAACGGATGGAATTAATATGAAATACGATTGATTAGAAGCTCCCTCTTAATATGAACTGATCTCTGTAAAGGCATCAAATTCATCCAGCCCTCTTCACCAACTTGTACAGTCAATGCCAACTATTGATGCTCGTGGTAACAACATGAACGCTAGTGCTTGCCTCTTTTATCTTGTGTAGGGATGGAAAAGGGGCTCATGTATGAATGACAGGGGATCGGGTTGAGGGAGATGATCGCATCCCAACCCATGCAAAACAGATCCAAGACTCATTAGAGATATGGTTGATCCTCAAGAGTAATGATGATTGACCCAAGTACCAGTTGGAAATAAGGACAGTCATTTGGAACTTTTCTGGTGGAACCAGTACTTCTGGTGTCAGTTCCATGATTAATGTAAACAAAGAACTTTAAGTGCAAGGGAAATCCATGTTTAGTGGAAACCATATCTCCACATAAAGTGGAAAAAGAAGTCGCACCTCTTGCAGGAAGACTGGCTAGAGATTTCTTGAGGTGTTTGTTTGCCTCTCAATCCAATTTCAACACTAAGTGTACCATCAACATTCACAAAAAGGAGAAAGAACTTCTACAACCAACAATAATTAAGCCTTTTTCCCATACAAGACAGATCGACTTCATGGATTTTTTATTTTCATAGAGCTCGATCATGTATCGTAATTATTATTTATAGTTTCCTTGTTTCCTTTCGGTACTTATAGATCATCAACACATTCATCATTGTTTTCTAAGATGTCATTCTTAGAACCTACTAAGAATTCAACATCTCTGCTTTCAATTAGTCTATGGTCCTTATAATAAAACCGATGTCCCTTTGAACCTTTTTGATATCAAATTAATATACATCTTAAGGACCTACTTTTGAACTCATCTCTAAACTGATAAAGGATCTTTACATGTGAAAGAGATCCCCACCTCCTAAGATGACATAGGTCGATTGAACCATCAACCTTCTATTTCTTTTTCAGAACCCATTTACAACCTATAACTTTCTTTGAGAGGTGTTTTTGTGATCTTTTTCTTTATCTTTTGACATTTTTATCATCTAGTTTCTTATACCTTAATCTTTGGTGTCTTTTCATATGTTCAAACCATCTTAAATGATTTTTTCTCATTTTACCTTCTATTGGTGTCACTCCTAATTTATTTATGATAGCTTCGTTATATATATATATATATATATATGCTCCATCTTTGAGTGATAACATATCTATCTCAACATCTTCAATTCCTAAGAAGCATATAACATAGTAGGTCTAAACATGTTCGTATAATATTTAACTTCATATAGAATACCATATACACCTGTGCATTTTAAATAATCTACATTAATTCTATGCATAACATCTTCAACAATTGTTTCACCATTCTAAGAAAACATCCTTAAGTAATTAAAAATTTTCTTATAAAGGATGTAACGTATGATAAGCTTAATTTTATGTCATTTGAAGTAATCAATGATCAAACTAGTAACTTCCGTTCTATATATTTTGTTTTTGTTCTACTAAGTCAGAAGTCTTTGCATATATTTTTCTCCATATTTTTAATTTCTTATTAACTTTTCTCTTAGAATCATCCACGAATACAATTTCATCTGCATATAAAATATACCAAGATACTTCATCTTAATATGCTTAGCTAACTCATTAATTACCAAGCCAAACAAATATTTATTTAAAGTTGATCCTTAATATAATTGAATATTAACTTTAAAAAAATTGTCCTTCAAGACTCCTCATACATGTTTGTAAACCATTGTGCATGTCTCCTATCATATTTATGCATACCAACGAAATATCTCGCTTTTACAAGATTTTCGAAAGAACCATGTGAAGGTTCTTTTTTGCTTTAAAATGTTCCAAAAAAAGTCTCAATAATAAATCTTCTTGACATGACATGAACCTAAATTGGTTTTCTCTTATATTTGATACTCATCTCAATCTATATTCATTCATTCTTTCTCGTAATTTCGTAGTACAACTTACCTCCATAATCCACACAATTTTGAATATCTCATTTATTCTTTTATATAAGATATAATTGTACTCTTCCTCGATTTTTGTATGCATCTTTTGGTTTTTCTATATTTCATTAAGTAATCTAATAGGTAAGAGATACCATCCTCCTCGATTTTTTTATGCATCTTTTGGTTTATCCATATTTCATTAAGCAATCTTGTAAGGTAGGTGATATGTCCTCCTATAAAATTTCATACTTCTATTATTTGAATATATTGATAGAAATTGCGATTTATATACTCTTTTGAAATGATTAGCTCTCCCAAACTGGTACTAATAATATTATTGTTTGCACTAAAATCTTCTCATCATCAACTTCAATGCATTTAACAAAAATAAGATTATTAATTTTCCTATCTATGGCCTTAACAATATTACAAATATTCCTTTTAACTTTTTTTGAGTTCGAAAATTTGATACAATTCCTCTCAAGTTTTAACTCATCGACAAATTTTCTCATTTCTTTCTTTGTCTTCTTATAGATCTCCAAAGTTCCTTCCTGTCTTGTTGACAACATGGAATTTCTACAACCATGAAACTCAATTTCAAAAGCATCGATTTCAAGGTCTAAAAGTTTCCACAAGTTCCATCAAAATTCACAACGCAAATTTTGGTTGCCACTCTCCTCATGGGCTTGATGAGCTTGCTATGGGGTCAGGGACCTGAACACAAGACGTTTAGAAGACCATGGCATCACCAACTTCGGGTGCCTCAATTGATAAAGGGATATAGTTACCTCACTGACAAGGACAAAGATTGCAAGAACACATTGTATGCAATGGAATCATAAATTTCATGTCATAGTTGTGTCTTATTTTCCATGATGATCCTTTGAGCCACTAATCCCATCCAATGTTATAAATATCGTATCATATGATACGATAAGCGATACAAGTATATTAATACCAAAACCAATATAATTAAAGTACATGTATTGTAATAGACATGTATTACACCTGTATCATAATGTATTATACATTGCAATACAAGTATTTATTATATTATGATATGTGATGATTTTTATAATTTTTATTTTTTAAGATTTTCTTGATTTTTCAATATTTTGATGTACCATATCAATACGATTATAGCATACAGGCACCCTATACAATATGGACACCGATACCCTAATTACAACATTGATCCCATCTCCCAATACGTATCAGCACCCGCAAATGCCAAAGAAGGTAAATCTCGCTACCTAGGTTCAACGATCCCCCAAACCAAGTTAGATCTTGCTATATAGGTTTGATTATCCCTTTACTGCATTGCATACCTTAAATCAGCCCTTTTCTTATCAGCTCCAAATGGGCTAAGGCTGCACCTAAGCCAGGCTCATCCAAGGCTAAGCCACGGTGACACATAGGTTGCTCGTCCTTTTGCTCACCCTGCTCTTTTACAAACAGTGCCATTAGTAACATTTTGGAAAGCAATGCGGCTGAGAAACATGCAGGGTCACAGAAATGCGGATGCTCTACCTAATCATGCAAGGAATAATACTTATACTGAACAAACAACAACAAACATCCAACATTTTCAATCTTTCTCTCTTGATAGTTGGTGGACCCAATGGCTGAAGAGTAGATCATCACTGTATTTCAAACATATTGTCCAACTTAATTATCAAGCCATAAATGATCTAATATATATACATATATATGCACTATTCATTTGAGAATACATAAGAAACATAATTAGATCTAATTGTGTGAATATATGGCCATATCCCTTGAACTGCCATGGAAGATAGGAGGAACAAAGGATGGACGGTAGCGGGTGGGAAGTGAGAAGAGGCAGAGGGACACACTCTTTGCCATAAGACTTTGCGTGTTCTCCTAGATTAGATCAAGGTCCAAAAGATACAACTTAAACCAATCTCCAAATAAAACACACACACATACACTGCATGCAAATCATTATCTCAATTGGCAGGGCTAGGTCCATGCACGTCTTCGGCATGTACCTCAAATTTCAAGCAGCCTCGTCTCGAATTCCCAACTGGTGTTGCCTGACCTCAAAAAGCTTTCTAGGTCTGTCATTGCACTAAAGGGAAGAAGAAGGTGTCTGAAATATTTCACATCCTAAAGTGATACTTATGCTTCAAAAGTTGTTTATGAGTAGCAAGATAACCCAAACTTACTCAAATGGCATTTTGATATGAACAAAGACAAAGAAGGGAGGCATGCAGAGCTTTAGCTCATTTGGCAGGGTTCTTTGACTCCCAAGTCGCTGGTGATGAGTTCAATTCTTAAGGCATTCATGTATGTCTCAAGTTGCTTATAAAATATTTTTAGTTTGTTGTTATGATATTACGTATCGTTGTTACATTATCTCTCCTATATGTGCTTGTTGCTTTATGTTTATTTTTTTTTTAGACCGACTAATTGTTATAATTGTCAAACACATAAAAATGAGTTTCAAAATATGTGTATTTGAGTTGACAAACACTGAGATATTGAACGGTCCGAACTTTGAATCATGGAAGAAGAGAATCCCAATTGCTCTAACACTTGAGGGTGTTGAGTATGTACTAAAGAAAACTATGCGCCCCCCACCACCAAACACAACTAACTAACAAAAAGTAATGTATAAAATATTTTTAAAGAATGACACCACACCAAGGACAGTCATGTTGACCTACATAGAGGATGACTTTTTTAGAGTATTTAAAGAATACGAGACCGCCAAAGAGCTGTTTGACTCAATAACAACTAAGTATGACACAACTGTCAAATTACATGTGCAGTTGTTAATACAAAAGTACAACTCATTCAAAATGAAGGAAGGAGATAATGTAGTAGAACATGTAAACCACATATTAATAATGGCTAGGAACTTAGCCGTGGGAAAATCAGTCATCTCAAAACCGTTACAGATATCAACTATATTAAACAGTCTGACCCTGTCATGGAACATGATCACCACTGCGCTCAGATTAGGGCCTGAAATTAACCTTTCTGAATTGCCCCTAAAACTATCAATAGAGGAAGAACATATGATCAAAAATAAGAAAGAGAAATTTCTAGTGATACAAGATGAGATAGGATCTAACTCCAAACCCAACCAGAAGAAAAGTAACCAAACAAGAAGTTTGGCAAGAATAATAAGAAGGGCGATCAAAATTTTAAGAATTCATAGGAAACCACTTGTTAGGTTAATTGTTTTAATTGTGGAAAGATGAGACAATTTAAGAGGGACTACCGCAACAAGAAAGGTGGAGGAAACAACTCATAGCGAGGACAGTAAGAGAAGCAGGACATAATCTGCGTAATTTCATAATGTTTATATATGGACCATCTAGTGAGAGGTAGGAGAATAGACTTCAGAGCTACAAGACATATCTCAAAGACCAAAGAAGGAATAATGGACCTTAAGGAATACAAACTAGGCGAACATCGAGTGTATATGGGTAACAATATTTTTTTGGATGTTTTAGGTACTTTATCATTTAAGATTTATGTATAAGGCAACCGATTGTATTAACTGATTTATTAATTGTGCCAACTATAAGCCGCAATTTGGACTCGGTCTCTACCTTAGTAAAGAAAGGTTTTGAGGTCAGGTTTATTCCTAATAAGGTGACTATGGGAAAACATGAGAGAATATTATTCTCTTAGGAATTTGATGTAGAGTATGAACTGTTTAAATTCTGTGATAATGAAATTGGTACTTCTTCTCCTTATATTGTGTGTGCATTTACAGTTGATGTGAATATGTGGTATAAATGCCTTCGGCATATAAGTCTAAAAAAATTGAGGTAATTATTCAACTTTTACTTACTGTTTGGATTTAAGGAAAATATTTTCAACAAGTGTGAAGCTTATATACAAGGAAAGATGATAAGAAAAGTTTTTTCCAAGGAATCAACAAGGGCAACAACCTTGTTGAAGGTTATTTACACAGATTTATATGCACCTTTTATAGTAAAGTCACATCATAGAAAGGGTTATTTTATAATATTTATCGATGATTACTCTAGATATATGTATTTATATCTTTTGATACATAAATCTTAGGCACTAGATGCTTTTAAAGAATATAAGCAATAAGTAGAAAAACAATTAGGGCATTTAATCAAAGTCTTAAGATCAAATAGAGGTAGTGAATATACCTCGACAGAATTTCTTAAATTCTATAAATACTATGATATTGTAAAGCAAAATATAATTCTCAGTACACCTCAATAAAATGGTATTGCTGAGAGATACAATAGAACCTTATTGAATATGACAAGGTCAATGTTGATCGATACCTCTCTGCCAATGATATTTTGAGAGAAGTAATAAGTATAGCGGTTTACATACTTAATAGAGTACCATGTAAAACTATATTCACTACACCATATGAGATGTGGTTTGGAAGAAAACTCAACTTATGTCATCTCAAGAGGTGGGGATCTCTTTCATATGTAAACATCCTTTATCAATTTAGAAATAAGTTCAATAGTAGGTCCTTAAGATGTATATTCATTTGATATCCGAAAGGCTCAAAGGGATATCGGTTTTATTATAAGGACCATAGACTAATTGAAAGCAGAGATGTTGAATTCTTAGAAGATTATAAGAATGACATCTTAGAAAATAATGATGAATGTGTTGATGATCTAGTAGACCTAGATCGATCATTATTGGAACTTATATAAGATCTTCTTCAAACAACTAAAACCTTAAGTGGACATAAAAGGCCTAGGGTCATTTCATCCTATTTAGAGGATTATCACACTTATCTTGTATAAGAAGTGTGTAATTCAGTAGATTTATATGAGTTGGTTGATAACTTGACTGATTATCAACCTATTAACTCATCGAAAGCATCAGACTAATGGAAAGCCATGGATGAAGAATTTGAATCTATTGAGAAAAACTAAGTCTAAGAATTGACTGATTTGTCAAAATGAATGAAAGTTATAGACTATAAATGAGTTCTCAAAAAGAAATAGAAGGTTGATGGTTCAATCGACCTATGTCATATTAGGAGGTGGGGATCTCTTTCACATATAAAGATCCTTCATCAGTTTAGAAATAAGTTGAATAGTAGGTCCTTAAGATGTATATTTATTTGATATCCGAAAGGTTGAAAGGGATATCAGTTTTATTATAAGAACTACAGACTAATTGAAAGTAGAGATGTTGGATTCTTAGAAGATTCTAAGAATGACATCTTAGAAAACAATGATGAATGTGTTGATGATCTAGTAGACCTAGATCAATCATAATTTGAGCTTATAAAAGATCTTTCTAAAACAACTGAAACTTTAAGTGAACATAAGAGGAGGGTCATTCCGTCCTACTTAAAGGATTATCATACTTATCTTATAGAAGATGTGTGTAATTATATATGAGTTGACTGATAACTTGACTTATCCGCAACATATAAACTCATCGAAAGCATCAGACTAAGAAAAAGTCATGGATGAGGAATTTGAATTCATTGAGAAAAACTAATTTTAGGAATTGCCTAATTTGCCAAAAGGAATGAAAGATATATGTTGTAAATGAGTTCTAAAAAAGAAATAAAAGGTTGATGGTTCAATCGAAGAGTTTAATGTATGGTTGGTTGCAAAGGGTTTTTCTGAAAAAGAAAGGATAAATTATGTTGAGACATATTTTAAAGTTGCGAAATTTGCATCCATAAGAATAATCTTAACAATATCTGAATATTATGATTTGGACTTACACGGTTAGATGTAAAGACAACATTTATAAACGGAGATTTGATGAAATCATATACATGCAGCAACCCGGTGGATTTATTGTTGAAGGCAAAGGAGATAAAGTATATAAGTTGAGAAAATCCCTATATGACCTCAAACAGTTACCTTGCCAATGGTATTTCACCATTCAAAATGTCATTATAAAACTTGAGTTTGTGACTAATAAACCTAATCATTGTGTATATGTTTGGAACACTGAGAGCCACTTCATCATCTTATCATTATATGTAGATGACATATTGTTGACTGGGAATGACAACGATATGATTGTCAAAACCAAGTCATGGTAAAACTCAAAGTTCGAAATGAAGGATATAAGGAAAATCATCCTATATCCTTGGTATAAAGATCTCTTGAGATAGAGAATGTAGACTCTTATGCTTGAGTTAGGAGAGATATATTGATTATATACTGAAGAAATTGAAAATGGGTAAATGCAAGTTTGTTGTTACATTTGTTGTAAAAGGGGTTAAACTTAGTAAAGTTGATTGTCCCGGTGAAGGAGACAATAAGCATAACGTTTCTTATGCACAAGTTGTAGGTAGCTTGATTTATGTTATGTTGTTTACAAGACCTCATATCAACTTTGTTGTTGGTATTGTAAGTAGATATCAAAGTAATCCTTGATGACAGCACTAGATAACTATAGAAAGGATTTTGCTAGAAACAAAGATGACAACAATTCACACTGAGGTCAAATATTCTTATTTGGAGGTGGTGGTGTTTTTGGGACATGTAAGAAACAGGGTTGTATAGCATTACATACATAGGAAGCTGAGTATATAGTTTGTTGTATGGCTACAATGAGTATTGTATAGCTACAACGAGTGTTGTTTGGATAAACCGCTTCATACGTGATTTAAAGTTAGAAATAATTGACGTGTCAGTTGTCATTTATTGTAATAACAACGCAACAAATACTCTTATCAAGAGTGGAGCAGATTGCTTAAAAAGGAAGCATATGATAGTTAAATACCACTATATTAATGATATGGTTATGAGATATATGTATTCAAGCATCAACCCTCTTAGAGGTTATTCAAACAGATTTATGTAAACCTTTTAGAGTAAAGTCACATCATAAAAAGGATTATTTTATAACCTTTATCGATAATTATTGTAGCTATATATATTTATATATTTTGACACGTAAATATTAGGCACTAGATGCTTTTAAAGAATATAAGCAGGAAGTGGAAAACCAATTAGAGCATTCAATCAAAGTCTTAAGATCAGATAGAGGTAATGAATATACCTTGACAGAATTTCTTGAATTCTATAAAAACTTTAGTATTACAAAGCAAAATACAATTCCCAGTATACCTCAACAAAATGGTATAACTAAGAGATACAACAGAACCTTGTTGAATATGACATGGTCAATATTCATCAATACCTCTCTGCCAATGATATTTTGGGGAGAAGTAGTAAGTATAGCTGTTTATAAACTTAATAGAGTACCGTGTAAAATTGTATTTACTACACCATATGAGATGTGGTTTGAAAGAAAACTCAACCTATGTCATCTCAAGAGATGGAGATCTCTTTCACATGTAAAGATCCTTCATCAGTTTAGAGATAAGTTCAACATTAGGTCCTTAAGATGTATATTCATTTGATATCCGAAAGGTTCAAAGGGATATCGATTTTATTATAAGGGCAACAGACTAATTGAAAACAGAGATATTGAATTCTTAGAAGATTCTAAGAATGACATCCTAAAAAACAATGATGAATGTGTTGATGATCTAGTAGACCTAGATCAATCATCATTTGAACACATAGAAGATCTTCCAGAAACAACTAAAACCTTAAGTGGACATAAAAGGCCTAGGATCATTCCATCCTATTTAAAGGATTATCACACTTATTTTGTATAAGAAGTGTGTAATTCAGTAGATTTATATGAGTTGATTGATAACTTGACTTATCCACAACCTATTAACTCATCGAAAGCATCAGACTAGAGAAAAGCTATGGATGAAAAATTTGAAACCATTGAGAAAAACTAAGTCTGAGAATTGCCTGATTTGCTAAAAAGAAGAAAAGTTATAGGTTGTAAATGGGTTCTAAAAAAGGAATAGAAGGTTGATGGTTCAATCGACAAGTTTAAAGCGAGGTTGGTTGCAAAGAGTTTTTCGTAAAAAGATAGGATAAATTGTGTTAAGACATATTCTCAAGTTGCGAAATTTGCATCCATAAGAATAATCTTAGCAATATGTGCATATTATGATATGGACTTACATCAATTAGATATAAAGAGAACATTTCTAAACGGAGATTTAGATGAAATCATATACATGCAGCAACTCGATAGATTTATTATTGAAGACCAAGCAGATAAGATATATAGGTTGAGAAAATCCCTATATGGCCTCAAGCAGTCACCTCGCCAATGGTATTTGTCCATTCAAAATGCTATTATAGAACTTGGGTTTGTGCATAATAAACTTGATCATTGTGTATATGTTTCGAACAGTGGGATCCACTTGATGACATATTGTTGATTGAAAATGACAACGAGATGATTGTCAAAACTAAGTCATGGTTGAACTCAAAGTTTGAAATGAAGGATATGAGGGAAACATCCTATATACTTGAAATAAATATCTCTCGAGATAGAGAATCTGGACTCTTACGCTTGAGTCAGGAGAGATATATTGATTATATCCTCAAGAAGTTCAAAATGAGTGAATGCAAGTCTGCTTATACACCTTTTGCAAAAGGAATTAAAATTAGTAAGGTTGATTGTCCCGGTGAAGGAGACGATAAGCCTAACGTTCCTTATGCACAAGTTGTGGGTAGCTTGATGTATATTATGTTGTATACAAGACGTAATATCATATTTGTTGGTCTTATAAGTATATATCAAAGTAATCCTGCATGATAGTACTGGATAACTGTAAATTGGATTTTAAGATATCTGAAAAGAACAAGAGATTTGAAATTGTGTTTTAAGCAGATAAACTAAAAGTTGTAGGATACTCAGATGTTGACTTTGCTGGGAGCAAAGATGATAACAAATCAACATTTGGTCAAATATTCTTATTTGGAGGTTGTGTTGTTTCTTGGTCATGTAAGAAATAGGGTTGTTTAGCATTGCATACACAGGAAGCTGGGTATGTAGCTTACTATAGCTGCTACAACTATTGTCTCGATAAGCCGCTTCATACATGATTTGAAATTGGAAATAACTGGCGAGTCAGTTATCATTTACTATAATAACAATTCAACAATTACTCTTATTAAGAGTAAAGTTGATTGCTCAAAAAGCAAGCATATAATGGTGAAATACCACTATGTTCATGATATGATTATGAGAAAAAAATATTTGTCTCATACATGTCAATAAATGATATGTTGGCAGACCCCTTGACTAAAGGCATAAGAGAAGAACTTTTCTCAAAATATGTTACAAACATGGGTTTGAGGTATGTTTGATCATGGTGTAGGGAAATAACCACACAATAGATAAAATGTTGTATAGGGAAATAACCACACAACGGGCAGGTTGTTGTGTAGGAAAATAATCACACAACAGGTATTGATTATAACAGCAATCAAGAATTGGCATTACTAGGTAAACTCTGGAAAAGTGGAAGAAAAACCAGTTTGTTAGTACACTTAGCTCGAATGATCAAGTGAGAGATGTTATAGGTGTTAAAGTGATCATTTTCAGTAACTCATCCCGGTAGAAGCTGGATTGGCCATATCCATCGTTACCGTGGCAAGAGTTATAGATGAGGTTTGTAACTGCCGAACCATTATCAAATTTTGTGGAAATAGTCTTGATATAGTTACTCCGGATAGAAGAAACCCAACGTAAGTCATGAGACATGGAGCAGGCAATGCGGTGCGTATAAAGGAAATAACAATATACAAAATATTGTCTCTCTCGAAATATCAAATATCACACGAACTTCATTTCCGTTGCAGATTATGAGGGAGATATGGAGTGAAAGACATCGGATTCAAGCAACCGGAGAAGGAGGAACCTTCAGTCTGCCTCGTCGATTCCCCGTTAAAGCTATCCCCTCCCCTCTCCACTGCTCTCCTCTACAAACTATTTCTCGAATCCTTTTCTTCTCCGGACCTCCGAAGAGCTGTCGTCGCCCATCTTATTGCAGTCCGGGGTCGTGACCCTGCATGCACGTCCTACTCCCACTGTTTGCTCAACTACAGCCCTTCAAGCCCACAGGGTGTCTCACCTTCTTTGGAAGAAAGAGAAATCCTCCGTTGCATTTGCTCTCCAGTCTAGAATTTCCGATGTTTTCGTCGTCCATACATCCAGGTGCGCGGATTGGCAGCGGAATTCTTCTTGATCATGCTACGGGCATCGTGATCGGAGAGACGACCGTGATCGGCGACAACGTGTCCATATTGCGCCATGTTACTTTAGGTGGGACTGGTAAGCAGACCGGCGATAGGCATCCGAAGGTCGGCAATGGCGTATTGATTGGCGCAGGGGCTATGGTTCTTGGCAACGTGAAGATCGGAGACGGGGCAAAGATCGGCGCCGGCTCGGTGGTGCTCAAGGATGTGCCTGCCTGTGCACTGTAGTTGGTACACCGGCTCGGTTGGTACAGAAGGATCAGAAGAAGATTGTACAGATACCTGCGGAGACCATGGATCACACCTCCTTCATTAAATGGATCTATGTGATTTGATTTTGATTGGTCCCAAGTCTAATGAAGAAAATCTATTCGCAGTATCTGCGACGGAAACACGATGGGAAGTGCATGAACTGATTTTTAACCAGTTGGTGTCATGCAAAATGTAATACGAGAGTTTTGGTTTGCCTTTTTAGTGTTCTTTTGTTCCTGATGAACCGGGATTCAGAGATCCCTTATTTTGTGTGGCTTGTTTCTTCAACTTGGTGCATCACATATATAGTGTAAACAATATCACCTTCAATAACAGTGTGTTTAGTGATTTTCCCTTTCTTTATTTGTGCTGTTTGATTTGATTGTTGCAAAGATATAAGTTGAACTAGTTACCGAAAGAGAGCTTTTAATAAACTCGAGATTTATATAACAAATTGTTCAGATCAGCTGCTTTGCTTATTCACTTTGAACTGTCACTTTCATCTACAACTGTCTAAATCATCATTAACATCAGACCAGTTCTGTTTTAATTAATAAAACAACAATTTGAATTAAAATGAAGAGGCAACCTCAACAGATCTCGTCTCAGGCCAACGGATATCCTGTGGACAGAGTTCTGCAAATACGTAATAGCTGAGAAAGGCAATCAGCAGTTTTTCTGTATATTACGGAGAGGTCTATACTATACTCCGCTCTTGACTGATTCAATACCTAATAACGAATCCCTCGACTGGGTTGCCTCTGATTCAAGTCTCCGCAGGCTACAAATGCCAACATCTACAACCTAAATTTGTTCGTCTTAGGACAATTATTTGAGTTGTCTTCAGATTTGTGTTGAAACAGCCTGGGTTTTTCTTCAACGTTTTTTTTTTCTTAAACCACACCTTTACCTTCTTCTTTTAGATTAATGAGAAATATTTACATTGCGAAGAAGTATCGAAGAGTATGAGCAAGTACCATTGATAATAACATTGTTTGCGTTAACTTCAAACCTCCTTCTTTTGCGGGCCTCAAATGTTAAGCCAATGATCGATGGCAGCATTCATCATACATGATGTGTGGAAAGGCGGTTGAATTCTCCACATAATACAAACTAATTATTGACAACTCTGAGCCTCAAAAGGTCATCATAGCTTGGGGATAATATAATTATGGCACTTGAAAGCAATAAACAACGATCCTATGCGTCAGAGACACGCATATTCACCTGTAAAGAATTCTATACGTTTTTGTTATACTGCAACTTTTGGACATACCGCTCCAACAAAAGAATTTTCCTTAGTAAGAATATTATATATATATATATATATATATATATATATATATATATATATATATATATATATATATATGTTATACTGCAACTTTTGGACATACCGCTCCAACAAAAGAATTTTCCTTAGTAAGAATATTATATATATATATATACGGTACAACCTCAAAAGCGAGGAAGAAGATATATTTAAATAAAAGATCGTTCTAAGAGATGATTGAAATTATGTTGTAATACCTTGTGATATGTGAAACAATATGACTATACATATAAGGGAAGTGGCGAAAGATGTGTTATGTGAGTATAAGAGAGGTGTAACAGCACAAAAAGAAGCTTCGTGGTGGAATGAAGTACTGCAAAATAAAATGAAGATAAGGAGGGCACGTTATAAAGTATATTATGCTAAAACACTAGTAAAACTTTAGAGGCTTATAAGAGAGCAAAGAAGAAAGTGAAAAAGGGCGTTAGGGAATCAAAAGCTAAAATTAGAAGGATTTATATAAAAAACTCAAATTGAAAGAGAGTGAAAGATATTTTTAGGATATCTAGGGCTAGAGATAAGGAAACTAAGGATCTTAATTTTGTTAGATGTATCAAAGAAAATGATGAGAAAATTTTAATGGTAAATGTTGATATAAAAATAGATTAAAAAAACTATTTGTATAAGCTTTTTATGAAAATAAAGATGTTAGTATTAGCTTAGGAGAGTTAGCCAAATCAAAAATATATATAAACTATAATTTCTATCGACATATTCAAAAGAATGAAATCAAAGAGACTCTTAAACAAATAAAGGGTGGTAAATCTGTAAGGCCAGAAGATAACCGAAGAATGAAGAAAAAATGCACTTATACTCATATACAAGTACAAGGGAGACATTTAGAATTGTGCAAATTATCGTGGTATCAAGTTAATAAGTCATACTATGAAATCATGGGAAAGAATTATAGAATATTGGATAAGACAAATATCGAGTACAACAGAGAACTAATTTTTATTCTTACTAGGCAGATCTATTGTTGAAGCGATTCACTTTTTTAAATCGTCTTATTGAATATTTTAGAGCAAAAAAGAAATATCTTCATATGATATTTACTGATCTAGAAAAAACTTACAATAGGATGCTGAGGGAGGTTCTCTGGAGAACTTTGGAAAAAAGAGGTATCCCATTGACATACATAAGCCTTATAAGAGACATGTACGATGGTGCAAAAACAAATATGAGGACTCATGAAGGAATAACAAATTTCTTTGAATTTAATATTGGGTTAAATCAAGGATCAACTTTAAGTCCATACTTATTTATAATGGTGATTGATGAGTTAACAAAACATATTCAAGATGAAATACCTTGGTGTATGTTATTTGCATATGACATTGTGTTAGTGGAGGAGTTAAGAAAAAGTTAATAGAAAATTGGAACTATGGAGAAAAACATTAGAAAGTAAAAGCTTCCGACTTAGTAGAAGAAAGACAGAATATATGGAATGTAAGTTTGATGACATGGAAATTAAAATTGGCATGCATTGCATCCCTAAAAAGAAAGTTTTAAATACCTAGGTTCAATTTTTCAGAGTGATGAAAGAATTGAGAAAGATGTTATGCATAGAATTATGCTTGTTGGTTAAAATGGAGAGAAGCATCAAGTATTCTTTGTGATAAGAAGATACCATTAAAGTTAAAAGATAAATATTATAGAGCACCAATTAGACCTGCCATGTTTTATGGTTCTGAGTGTTGGGCAGTTAATCATCAACATGTATAAAAGATGTTTGTAACAGAAATGAAGATGTTGAGATGGATGAGTGGTCATAAAAGAAATGATCGTATACATAATGAGGTTATTAGAAACAAATAGGAGTGACACCAATAGTGGTAAAATGAGAGAGTATCATTTAAGATGGTTTGAACATATAGAAAGAAGATTAAAAGAAGAACCTATAAAAAGGTATGCAAAACTAAATTTTGAAAGTATTCAAAAAGGTAGAGGACACCCACAAAAGTATTGGAAAGAAACAATAATGAATGATCTAGCTTATTGTGAGTTAACTGCTAACATGTTACATGATAGGGCTTTGTATAGCCGACCCCGTCTAGTATAGGAAAAGTTTTAATTGTTGTCGTTGTTGTAATAAAATTACCAGTTTTGAACGGTTTCATACTCAAATCAGGATTGGTGGTCATACAACCGTAACTGGAACCAACCCCGAGCGGATTCTATTATGGTTCTAGGTTATGGGCCAACCGGATCTGGACATGTCTAACCTCATTTATATTAATGAAACTCAATTTAAGGTCCTCAAACTTAACCATTGACTTGTATATATTAATGAAGCGTGTTGTCGAATATGGTTGATCAACTCTTTGTTATATCCTTCAAGTTGCAAGGAAACATAGTCATGATACATTAAGAACCTGGCCACCCTTAAGGGCAGGTTCGCCTTGGTTGCCAGCAGAAAGGATTCAAAATGGTGATACAATAGATGACTCCATGATCTAATATTTTGTTTAAGAATTATATTTTCTTTTTTTTTTCTCAAGGTCAATGTCGACGTAGTGCTTTCTTCTAGATGTTATACAATGAATTTATTTTATTTGTTTAAGATAGCTTTGTTTATAAGATAAGAAATTATGAAAAAATTAAAAAAGAAAGAGAAAGACCACAAAAGTTTCTTATAAATAAAGCTATCTTTGTCATTTTCACATACTAATCTGCATCCATTGAACATAGCCATAACTACACATTAACAAATAAAATAAATTCATTGTATAACATCTAGAAGAAAGCACTACGTCGACATTGACCTTGAGCGAAAAATTAAAAAATATAATTCTTAAACAAAATATTAGATCATGAAGTCATCTATTGTATCACCATTTTGAATCCTTTCTGCTGGCAACCAAGGCGAACCTGCCCTTAAGGGTGGCCAGGTTCTTAATGTATCATGACTATGTTTCCTTGCAACTTGAAGGATATAACAAAGAGATGATCAACCATATTCGACCCCACGCTTCATTAATATATACAAGTCAATGGTTAAGTTTGAGGACCTTAAATTGAGTTTCATTAATATAAATGAGGTTAGACATGTCCAGTTCCAGTTAACCCATAATTGAATCAGCTCGGGCAGGTTCCAGTTACAGTTGTAGGACCATCAATCCTGATTTGAGTATGAAACCGTTTGAAACTGGTAATTTTATTAAAAAATAAAAATAGAAAAAACTGAAACCGGCAGTTCTGAACAGCTTATTCCGGTTAAGGTTTATAGAAGGTGAAAGCGGAAGCAAACCAGATAGTCCATGGTTTCGGTTTTACCGATTTTGGGTTCGGTCAGTTCTTAACTCGGTTCCGTTTCGGTGTGAACCGGGCTGGTTAGGAACCGGCCTTGTCTAAATGAGCAAACAATTGGACTTCTCTTAACAAAACTCTAGGAATTCCTGTCCTCGAGAATGGTGATGGAATATATATATATACTGCCCCACCGGTTTTTATTACTAGGGAAAATTCTTTTCTTGGAGTGATGCATCGGTAAAAGCCATCGTATGTCCAAAAGTTGCAGTATAAAAAAAAACGTATAGAATTCTTTACAGGCGAATATGCGTGTCTCTGACGCATACGATCGTTGTTTATAGTTTTCAAGTGCCATAATTATATTATCCCCAAGCTATGATGATGAAAAACCCAGTTTATTTCAACACAAATCTGAAGACAACTCAAATAATTGTCCTAAGACGAACAAATTTAGGTTGTAGATGTTGGCATTTGTAGCCTGCGGAGACTTGAATCAGAGGCAACCCAGTCGAGAGATTCGTTATTAGGTATTGAATCTGTCAAGAGCGAAGTATAGTATAGACCTCTCCGTAATGTACAGAAAAACTGCTGATTGCCTTTCTCAGCTATTACGTATTTGCAGAACTCTGTCCACAGGATATCCGTTGGCCTGAGACGAGATCTGTTGAGGTTGCCTCTTCATTTTAATTCAAATTGTTGTTTTATTAATTAAAACAGAACTGGTCTGATGTTAATGATGATTTAGACAGTTGTAGATGAAAGTGACAGTTCAAAGTGAATAAACAAAGCAGCTGATCTGAACATTTTGTTATATAAATCTCGAGTTTATTTAAAGCTCTCTTTCGGTAACTAGTTCAACTTATATCTTTGTAACAATCAAATCAAACAGCACAAATAAAGAAAGGGAAAATCACTAAACACACTGTTATTGAAGGTGATATTGTTTACACTATCAATCAGTGTATGTGATGCACCAAGTTGAAGAAAGCCACACAAAATAAGGGATCTCTGAATCCCGGTTCATCAAGAACAAAAGAACACTAAAAAGGCAAACCAAAACTCTCGTATTACATTTTGCATGACCCAACTGATTAAAAATCAGGTCATGCACTTCCCGTCGTGTTTCCATCGCAGATACTGCGAATAGATTTTCTTCATTAGACCATGGACCAATCAAAATCAAATCACATAGATCCAGGAAATGAAGGAGGTGTGATCCATGGTCTCCGCAGGTGTCTGTACAATCTTCTTCTGATCCTTCTGTACCAACCGAGCCGGTGTACCAACTACAGTGCACCATGCAGGCACATCCTTGAGCACCACCGAGCCGGCGCCGATCTTTGCCCCGTCTCCGATCTTCACGTTGCCAAGAACCATAGCCCCTGCGCCAATCAATACGCCATTGCCGACCTTAGGATGCCTATCACCGGTCTGCTTACCAGTCCCACCTAAAGTAACATGGTGCAATATGGACACGTTGTCGCCGATCACGGTCGTCTCTCCGATCACGATGCCCGTAGCATGATCAAGAAGAATTCCGCTGCCAATCCGCGCACCTGGATGTATGTCGACGGCGAAAACATCGGAAATTCTAGACTGGAGAGCAAATGCAACGGAGGATTTCTCTTTCTTCCAAAGAAGGTGAGACACCCTGTGGGCTTGAAGGGCCAAGAATCCTTTGTAGTTGAGCAGACAGTGGGAGTAGGACGTGCATGCAGGGTCACGACCCCGGACTGCAATAAGATCGGCGACGACAGCTCTTCGGAGGTCCGGAGAAGAAAAGGATTCGAGAAATAGTTTGTAGAGGAGAGCGGTGGAGAGGGGAGAGGATAGCTTGTTGCTCAAGTGGAAGGAGAGGGAGTGAGGGAGACAAGGGTGGGAGAGGACGGTGGAGAAGAGGAAGCTGTTGAGGATGGGCTCGGAGTTTGCGTCTCGCTTGGCCTCCTGCAGGATTGCCTCCCAGACACTCCATTCCTCTTCGTGGGGCGAGTCGAGCGAAGGAAGGTAAGCCATGCAGGTCATGGTGCCCATTATATTGTGACGGCAGGGTGATCGAGAGGTGGATGGTGCTTCTTCCTTTGTTTCTGTGTGCAGCTGAACACTCTGCAGATGAGCAGATGAATGTGTTACTCTGTCAACTAGTGCAGATGTATATATAGAAGTTTTAGGGCTGGGCATTAGGCCCAGCCCGACCCGTTTAAAAACGTTCATGACCTGGCTTGAGTCTGATTCCGGCCCACGCAGCTGCTGAAAAGGCGAGTTTAATATTTGTTACCCGATTGGGCAGGGCCCCCCTAACCCGGACTATGAAGTGTATAAACATTGTGGTTTGAATACAGTACGCCATTTAATACAATCTAGAATATGTTAGATATTTCTATACTTGTAATATAGATTAACTTAATTTTATAAAACGTCTACATTATGTTTGCACATAGTATATATAATCAATAAATCGGCCGGCATGCATGGTTTAGAAAATTCGAAGGACAATTCAAGTCTGTGGAGTGTCAGGCATGGTTTGGGGCCATTTCAAGTCGAACCATGTGCAAGCATATTATTCAAAGAATCTGCATGCAGTCCAAATTCACATCCAAGCTTACCAGATTACACATTTTTATCTGGGCTAACGATGGATAATATCATTTGTTTTGTAGGCAGGGGAATTCGAACTCATGACAGTATTGCCCACGGTTAAAGGCTTCCGCTAGAAGAGATAGCCACCTTTTATAGCATCTTATGTTATAGAGAGAAGCCCACGGTTACAACTGTGAGCTATTATTTGAGCTTCACCTTAATTACCAAAAGAAACCCGCGACTGTGATTGATTGCTGCGATTGGCAGCTAGGGTACCTTGTGCAAGATCCCTTCCCCGTCTTTCCAACTCCCCACCTGACTCCCCAAAACTTTCCGTGTCATCAAAGACTCCCTAATCCTAATCCTTAGATCCAACCCGAAATTGAATAGGAGTCTGTTGATGGTCCGTCAACATCGTAGAGCAGTTTGGACATAAACAAGTGCTGGTTTCAGAGGGACATGCAAACTGAAATTTCGAAAAAACTGCCTTTCACTTTCTGTCTTTTCTTTCTCTGACCAAAGCATTATATATATAATATTCATATTATTGATAATAATTGGGGGGTTTGGAGCCACACATCAAGATCATGACCTTCGTCTTATGAGTCGAGTCCCCTCCCTTACGGGTGACCTAACCTCTGGTGCGCATAAAAAGCAATTTATGATGCCATCATGTACCTGCTTACACAATTCTGAATTTGGACATAAACAACGTTCTAAATAATTTGAGACATTGGGAATCTATTATTAATCTCGACAAAAGTTGGTTGGTCGGAGTCCAATTCCGGCCCACGCAGTCGCTGAAAAGGCGAGTTTAATATTTGTTACCCGATTGGCTGGGCCATTGTAGTTTGAATACAGTACGCCATTTAATACAATCTAGAATATGTTAAATATTTGTATATTTATAATATAGATTAACTTAATTTTATAAAACGTCTACATTACGTTTGCACATAGTATGCACTTATATATATAATCAATAAATGGGCCAGCACAGTATCTAAGCATGCATGGTTTAGAAAATTCGAAGGCCAATTCAAGTCTATGGAGTGTCAGGCAAGGTTTGGGGCCTTTTCAAGTCGAACGATGGTCAAGAATATTATTCAAAGAATCTGCATGCAGTCCAAATTCACATCCAAGCTTACCAGATTACAGTTTTTTATCTGGGCTAACGATGGATAATATCATTTGTTTTGTAGGCAGGGGAATTCGAACTCATGACCTTCAACTTGTGCGCCCAACCACCCCTAGCCAGGTGAGCAATTGGTCTTTGTGCAATGCATATATCATTTGTCGATTAAATTAACCGGCAGATTTTCAGTGGGGTCTTGAGGTGCCCGACTCTCCCCAGTTGAAAACAGAAATAAAAGTATTGCCCACGGTTAAAGGCTTCCGCTAGAAGAGATAGCCACATTTTATAGCATCTTATGTTATGAGCTGCGGCTACACGGAGAGAAGCCCACGGTTACAACTGTGAGCTATTATTTGAGCTTTCACCTTAATAGCCACATCAAGCTCATGACCTTCGTCTTATGAGTCGAGTCCCCTCCCTTCCGGGTGACCTAACCTCTGGTGCGCATAAAAAACAATTTATGATGCCATCATGTACCTGCTTACACAATTCTGAATTTGAACATAAACAACGTTCTCAATAATTTGAGACATTGGGAAGCTATTAATCTTGACAAAAGTTGGTTGATCGGAATTGATTGAATCTTAATTTATAAGATTTTCAATGCCCAAATGCTTCTCACATGTGGAATCCCTCCATTACCAGGTAAAGGACACCTCCGCCTTCGATATATTCTCTAAACTAAACGATCTCTCAAGGAAAAAAAGAGCAACAAACAACTGCATCGTTTCCTCCATCAAAACGAAATATAGCTATGTACTTCCTATATTACGAATTCAAATGGATGAGAGAGAGAGAGAGAGTACATGTGGACGTGGAGCAGGATTGCATGACCACCTTGTAGATGGGTTCTGAAACTCATGAAAGGAAGCAGAGAAAGAGATTTGGTGGAACCGGATTCTTTCTGAAAAAGGAGATGAAAATCTCCGGCGATAAAAGTCCGACGACAAAACGAAGGCTGAAGGCTTCACGAGTTGCTGGCAAGTGGTCATCATCTTCACCAATCGGGACGCTACACGATCCGGTAATTTTTCTGTTTCCTTTTGTTGAGAGAGAGAGGGAGATCGGAACCTTAGCGTTTGACATAGTGTGGGTCCATCATCGATGACATGCTGAACGTCCAATCGCAACCGTTAGAATTGGCTGAAGTTGGAGACGTATACTTTCAATTGGACGATTGAGATCTAATCGTCCCAGTTTGGACAAGGCTTAACATGGTCAATGACACAAAAGAGCTTCATCAAGTTATCAACTCTTTTTAAAATTGTCTTCACATCAACTCAAAATAGTATAAAAAAGAAATAAATTATGTTTGGATTGACATATTCCAAGTGTCCATTGGTCAGTTTGGTTTGGTAATTAAACCGAATAATCAAATTTTTATAACTGAAACAAAATCCTATTATATGGATAATCAAATCAAACCAAATAGAATTTAAAATTTTCCGTTCCATTGGATTCAGCTGTTAACTTGAGTTCTGTGGCTGAAAGAAGGCTATTTGTTGGTTTTGTGGTTCAACAAAGACTTGCACAGCACTGCACCGAGTGCATTAGCTCAACCGCTGGGCGTTCTAACTAGCATTGTTGCTGCTGGTGGGGAGTTCAATTCCCAGAGGGTGTACGTGTAAAAGGCTTTGGTCACCTCTTGTAACAAAAAAAAAGGAGACTTGCACAAGGACTCATCTTAGGGTTAAGAAGTTCATAGACTTTTGGGAAGTTTGGTCTGTTCGGGTTTGGGTCCCGAAAACCCAACCCAACCAAACTTTTAACTTTTTTCAGTTTTAACTGCACTACGCTCACTCCTATTCTTAATATGGACCATAAATGAGACGACAACAGTAGACCCAAAACCCGAAATCCCACCCTTGTACAAGACCCTTGGCTTGAAAAAGCCTTTAGGTCATTTTGCCAGTGGGTTTCCTTTCGATTCTTGATGATTCAACGTATACACGAAAACTTTAGAGTGAAAGAAATGCACTTGCCGTCAGCAATCTCTCTGAACAACGCATTATCTGTTTGAAGGTACATCAAGAAAGCCCCACAAGCACACATGCTTGCAACCTCGAATGATGTTTAATTCTTTATATGCAGATTGGGTCTACAGTTAACATAATTTGGATATTTGGATTGGGTCATAAAGCTTACATGCTCGAAAGACTCATCGACCAACGGCGTGATGACACGACTCCCCAAGCTGCACCATTGTAAGTGGCCCCATTAGAAAAGAATCATTGTCTTAACGGATGGAATTAATATGAAATAAGATTGATTTGCAGCTCCCTCTTAATATGAATTAATCTCTGTAAAGGCATCAAATTCATCCAGCCCTCTTCACCAACTTGTACAGTCAATGCCAACTATTGATGCTCGTGATAACAACAACAGACATCCGACGTTTTCAATCTTTGCTCTCTTGATAGTTGGTGGACCCAATGGCTTAAGAGCAGATCATCACTGTATTTCAAACATATTGTCAAGCCATAAATGATCTATCAAGATTCACCCATCAAATCAGTTAGATAGAACTAATACCATTGGTTAGTCCAAAGAGAGTGAAGAAAAACTCGCAGTCTATAATGGATCAGAAGTTTCTTGAAAGATGACAAAGATAGCTTTGTTTATATTGAGTTAACTTTATGTTTACATATTTACCATACTCCAGTGCCCTTTTCTCTCCTTATTGTACTCTTCGTTGAAAGCAAATAAATTGCATGTAAATCTTTTTCATTTGGGCTTAAAGTAGATGTCTCTTACGGCTCATTTCTTTGAGGATGAAAGCACTTGGAGATTGATGTGGAAACGGACTTTTTTAAATCAACGACATGTTTCCATGTTGTGTGCTTGCATAACTTGGTAAGATTTTCTTTTTGTACTTTGTCTATTTAAACATATAAATATGACCTACATGATTTATTTAAACACTAATGCGTACTATTTACATCATGTAAACATTTTTTGAGGGCTTTAAATGTCAATCACACATATATATATATATATATATATATATATATATATATATATATATATATATATATATATATATATATATATGTTATAAGTTTCAAGAGGAGGCCAAAGCCTAAGACACAAGCATGCATTCTCTGGGAGTCAAACTCCCACCAACAGTAATGGTGGTAGAGGACCCTGTGCTTGAGCAAAGCTCTTGGTGCACATTATATATTTTCTGAAAACCCCCGCATAATGACATAATATAATGAGTGCATCACTTGCACGCTCTAGCTCTATGATTTATGCATCTGCTTTTGAGGTTTCAAATCAAAATGGCACGCTTAGCTATCCTTGGAGCCAGTTATTCTCTTTTTTTGTGTGTGTGTGTGAAGGCGGGGCTGAGGCCTAACACACACATGAATACCTTAAGAATTGAACTCATCACCAGCGACTTGGGAGTCAAAGATTCCTACCAGATGAGCTAAAGCTCTGCATGCCTCCCTTCTTTGTCTTTGTTCATATCAAAATACCATTTGAGTAAGTTTGGGTTGTCTTAATACGCATAAACAGCTTTTGCAGCATAAGTATCACTTTAGGCTGTGAAATATTTCGGACACCTTCTTCTTCCCTTTACCTTCTTCTTCCCTTTAGTGCAATGGTAGACCTAGAAAGCTTTTTGAGGTGAGGCAACAACAGTTGGGAGAATTCGAGATGAGGGTGCTTGAAATTTGAGGGAGCTTGAATATTTTAAAAACTAAGATATTTCAGTTTTTTCTTTTATTGAAACGACATGCCGAAGCCTTACACACGCGTGCATGGACCTAGACCTGCCAATTGAGATAATGCTTTGCATGCAATGTGTGTGTGTTTTATTTGGAGATTGGTTTAAGTTGTATCTTTTGGACCCGGATCTAATCTAGGAGGCCACCCAAAGTCTTATGGCAAAGAGTGTGTCCCTCTGCCTCTTGTCACCTCCTAGCCCCTACCGTCCATCCTTTGTTCCTCCTATCTTCCATGGCGGTTCAAGGGATATGGCCATATATTCACACAATTAGATCTAATTATCTTTCTTATGTATTCTCGAATGAATAGTGCACACACACACACACACACACACACACACATATATATATATATATATATATATATATATATATATATATATATATATATGTGTGATGTGTGTGTGTGTGTGTGTGTGTATATATGCATATATGTACACATATATGTATATATATAAAGAGTTGCTGCACTCATTCATGCTAGACTCTTCTTAACAATATAGACCATTCATTTCTTTGAGTTAATGATCCAGATTCAAAAGGAAAAAAACTCTTTATATATATATATATACATGCATACATATATATACATATAAAAGTATATATAGATATAGATTTGCAGAGATTGCCAAGATAAAAAAGATGAATGATTTAAATTATCAAGAAGAGTCTAGCAACTCCCATTCTCTCTCTCTCTCTCTCTCTCTCTCTCTCTCTCTATATATATATATATATATATATATATATATATATATATATATATATATATATATATCCGTGGTCTCGTTTGGTTTGGTTTCCTCGGTTCCTTAAACACCCCCTAATACCAAGAAGATATCCAGGGCATGATAAGAAAACATTATCCTAAGGATTTGGCGAGAGATTTCATTAAGTTCAATGTATAACCAGCTATATAACGCGTTCTCTTGTGTCTTTTTAATTAAAATAACTCCTGCATTGGATTGAATATTGGAAATGGAAATTCCTTTGGCAAAAAGATACATCCTCTGTCATAAGCATGAATAGTATCATGATTTTCTCTTTAACCTTCTTTCACTTTTTTTATTTGGTTCCCAATCTTCCGATTATTCGTAGTTTTGGGTTATAAATAGACTGGAAGCCATGTGCACGAAGAACTATAGCGCACTTGGCTAGGGGTCGAATTTCAAGTTGAACGACATGAGTTCAATACCTGGGGCAATGCATCTGTCTTCGACATGCAGCGGGTCTACATAGAACCAAGGAGGTGTGGCCGCATGCCTGAAATTTGCAATATCTAAGACTATAGATCACAGTTGAATCCGTGGTTATGATACACAGTTTGCCCCACCTTAAACAGTTCCATGGGCTATTCTCTCCACCTAATTAATGCCAGTTTCTAGATTAGTCAGTGGCTCAACCCTTCACACACACACACACACACACATATCTATATCTATATATATATATATATATATATATATATATATATATATAGAGAGAGAGAGAGAGAGAGAGAGAGATAGAGAGAGAGATATGTGTGTGTGTGTGTACATGGTAGGTTCCTAACTGGTCTGACAGTTCTAACTGGAACCAAAATCGGGGATCATCCGGTTCAGTTCTGGTTTCACCTTTTATAAAATCAGAACCAATGGTTTCAGTTTTTCTCCATTATTTTGAAATTTTGCAATAAAACTATCGGTTCCGGACTCAAACCAGTGGTTCTGGAACTGGAACGAGAGATCCAAATATACTGATAGCCCTTGTGGTAAGAGTTTGTCTTACGTATAAGACTGTTGTTTTCTACAGTGGTTCAGATACTGGACCCATAATCCTTGCATTTGGCTGATTTGGTTCCCGGATATAAACAAATCTAGTCTCCCAGGTTCAGATTCAGATCCGTACCTGAATCGGCTTCCGCAATGTCATTTTCCATCTTTCTAAATCAATCATCTTACACTCGATACTCATAACATGACGATAGAGCTGAAGATGTCCTCTGTATTTTCCCTTTTCTGGCATGCCCTGGTATCGAACTCACGACGTGCAACTTCTCAGCTGAGCCCCCTAGCCATGCATGCTATCACGAGCAGGTCCTATGTGTTAAAAATCTCCTTTTTTTCAATAAACTTATTTTAGGAAAGAGATAGTTAAATGACATTAATGTCATGATATTCTTTAGTGCAATAATCATTTTGGAATATTATGAAGTAACTATCACTACCAACTTATCTTGATGATATTAACACGGACCTTGACTTTTCGGGTCGGGTCCAAGAGTGCCACCATTGGTGGGTGATCTATACCCTGACTTTTCCTTGTGATTGCAATGCCATTTAGTTTTGGCACACGAGTAGCCAAAGGAGGGTACAATTCTGTATCAAGCTTGTGCTTGTTTTGGTGAAAGGCAGTCGTGTGTTACGTACTTCCACAGCCACCATTTCCTTTTTCGTGCATTTTACATTCAATTGTAATTGCGAGAGAAAACCCAACTGGAAGGTGGCAGCGGCACTTGACCACCCTGTGTCAAAGCTCTTTCACAGTAAAACTCACTATGTAGAGAGAGAGAGAGAGAGAAAAAGATGATCTTGCCCATCTATCATGATCAATATTGCTTTTTATTGTTTTTTTGGTAACATGAGTATAATTTAAAAAAATTTAACCATTTTAAAAAGAAACAAAAGACAATGTTTAATGATGATACATGTAATATATATGTGTGTAAGAAATAGAGGGGAGAAAAACAGGAGGTTGCACACATCTCACAATCCATACCCATGCTCAACCTTCTCTTTTAAGGGAAAATGAATACTATTTAAAAGGTAACAAAGATGTTTGGAAAAATATATTGGTTGCCCTTGTTGCACTCATCCTCTCAAAAGTAAAAGTAGTCATAAGAATGTTGTATTAGAGGCAGATAACATCCAATATATATATATATATATATATATATATATATATATATATATATATATATATATATATATATATATATAACATGTATGTATATGTATATTCTTTTGTTTTATGGGGAACAAGTTTTATTTAAAAAGTTTTATGGTGTATTAAAAAATATAAAAGATACAATTATTATTGTCATACCTCTTAAAAATAAAGAATGAGCATGAGAATATTGTTTCATTTGTCGACAACATCCAATATTATATGCTAGCTTATATATATAATAATAATAATGTCATTATGTTTTATCATTATTTTTCGAAGGCATGAGTATAATAAAAAAAAAATTTTGAAAACCCTTAAATTTTTTAAAATTATATTCATATCACAAAAAATAATAGTTTAACATAATAAGTAGGCATGCTAATGGTGGGTGGGATCTAGTTTTCACACATGCACAGACATATATAGTGTGTCTATATATATACATACATAGAGGTTGTGGTAAATGGTCAAATCATTTTAATGTTCAAATCTAGTTTATCATCTCAACTATTCAATCTTTGATATTAATGGTTGGATGATAAAACAAAAAACATTAAATACAAAATACAAAAATATAAAGGTACTTTTAATTCAAATATCTATTGTTGATCATATCAATCAAATGATAGGAATGTTTGAGTACACTTCAGTAATGATGAGGTTTAAGCATTTACCACTATCTCTATATATATTCATACGTACATACATATATATATATATATATATATATATATATATATATATATATATATATATATATAGAGAGAGAGAGAGAGAGAGAGAGAGAAATTGGGAGATGCTAGACACTATCACATACCAAACTATTAGAGTGCCCAACAAAATTCAATACACAATTTGAGGCCGTTTAATGAACATGGGTGTATTAAATGCTACTCGAGATGACTATTTTGGTTATCACCGTCTGATAGACTATATGAACAGTGATGGTGATCAAGTAATGTTTAGCATGAGAGATTGTCTAGCAATTCTCTCTCTCTTTATATATATATATATATATATATATATATATGGGTCAGACACATGGATTTGCACCCAAATGAACTCGACCCAATTATGCTACACCCCTAGGTCAACACTAACTGTTCATAAAAGATTTTCATGAACTTATTTCCTTGAATAAAATATGGGAACGATTTCTGGATCTTCCATCCAAATGGCTTGAAGAGGTGGTGAGCTGATCTGGATTCAACTATTTCAGGCTCGTTTGAGAGCTAACTTACATACGTCACGCCACCCTAAACAGTTCCATGGGCTAGTCCACCCTAAACAGTTGCTGGTTGGGGGTTCAAGGGTGTTTGATCACAAGCCCTAGGCCGACAGAAGTGGAACTGTCGTAGGCCCAAACCTCATTATCAAGCGGTGCAGGATCCTAACGTTTACGGGGAACTGAGTCAGCTGTGACAATTCTGCAGGCCTGACCTCGTAATCAAACACTCCCGAGTGAACCCCAACCAAGGGCGTCCTCATCTCATCTGGTATGTCCTACTACCCAGATTACCTTTCTTTTTAACAGTCTGCACTAAAGCAACTTTACAGACTGCAAAATCTAGGTCCAATAGTGTCTGTCCTACACCAAGCCACCATTCTGCACAAAAGCTATCAGTCTTTACATTGCTGAAATCCTGAAGAACAAGAAAATCCATCAAAGAAATGGTACATCTTTAGTGTTACAATGAAGATGAACAATAATCAAAATAAGATCCAATATAAAGCCTTTCCCCACATTAGTCTAACAATATTACATGCTAGTTGAATGGTTGGTATATGCTAGCAATATTACAACAATTTCTTACTTTTTGAATTTAAATATCAACCAATATTATATGGTAATATATCTAAATAAATCTCAGTCGTATAAGAAAGATGAATGATTGATATTTAAATTTCTTACTTTTCGAATTTAAATCTCAAACATGTATCTCTCAGT
Organism: Brasenia schreberi; assembly: GCA_036023115.1. Lineage (NCBI taxonomy): Eukaryota > Viridiplantae > Streptophyta > Magnoliopsida > Nymphaeales > Cabombaceae > Brasenia > Brasenia schreberi. Next base: position 6,271,051 of record JAYKKT010000066.1, read on the forward strand.
TTGGATAAGTGAGATTTATTTGGATATGCTAACATATAATCTTACTAGCATGTACCATGTATGCTCTTGCACACACATATACATATATCTATGTATATACATACACACATACATATATACATGTGTTTGTGTGTATATATACGCCCTTTAGATATACGAGTTGCCCTTGGGCCTTATGAGGAAGGACAGAGTACGAAGAAGGATGCTATTCTCAGAAACCAAGGATCTTCTTAGACACCCAAATTGTTAAGGGTGGTGCGCATGACGTATTTGTTTCAAAAGCATCGCCCGTTGGTGCTTGCAGGAATCAGTTTAGCAATCGTGTTGTCTTGTGTTCCTGCCTGAAACAGGTCAACTCGAATACTTGATCGACCAATCTTCTTCGTGTCATATTAGGTCAACCGAACACGGAACTTGTGATCGTGAATTATAACCGGGCAAGCCAAGAACACGACTCTTTTTCCTTTTCACTTTGGGTGGACACGGAGGCAAATTTCGTGTTCCTGTCGTTCACAATAGAGATTTCAGGTAATGCAGGGCAAGCAAACCATGCACTAAAAACATGGTCCATGCAGGCGCCAGATCAGAAGCATATTCCACCCTTTTCAAGGGATAGGCAGCACACCCCAACTACTCCAATCTTCGGTATTGTAAATGGATTGGATCTTGGATATGTCTGACCCGACTTGGAACATAATCAGTTTGGATTCGATATCTCAGAGCATATCTGGTTATTTAAATTAATAGAATTGAAGCAAAACATCATTTCGGCTTTCTAGATTTGGTTAACCCATATGAATATGAGCCTAAGTTGACTCATCAGTAGAAAAAGTTTAGGTATGGGTATTGATAACAATACCAAGAAAAATGGAGAATTTTCAATATCATGAGTCGGGGGTGTTCATGAAACCATCAGAACCGAACCCAACCGACGGTTCGGTTCAGTTCTAAATGTTTCGTGGTTTGATTCGGTTTGGTTTTAGTTGAAAAGAATTCTGGCAGTTTGGTTCACGGTTCCAATGTTGGAACCGAACCATGAGAACCGTAAACACCACCTAATAATGAGAGTTCACTAAAGTTCATCGAAAAAAGGCTTACTACCCATAACTTCGTACCATCATATGCAGGCAACCAACAATGAGTTAAAGGAAGTAGTGAGGCTTGAACTCAACGTGAATCGGCTTGGATGGTGTATATCAGAAATTACAGGGTCTTTCAAGAGTGTGGGATGTCCATCCCACCTTGGCACAATGTTGATTTGCCATAGGTGAAAACGTTCCTTAATTTTTTGAAGTGTTCAACATCTAACAATCACAAAGCTTTATTAAGATATTATTGTTGTTGTTGTTGTTGTTAAGTAGCAATAATATTAATATGATTGAATCTAAAGTCTTGTCTTACTCGGCCATTATTTTAGTATGTGATTTAATATTGTCAATATTGTTATGACCTAGTTTGGAGTTTAATATTTTATTTTATGGTGAGTTTGTATGATGCATGGAGACAATGCTTTGAGAGTCTAAAAGTATGTCTCACTCAGTGGTTCATTTAAATTGCTAATGCACGATAACCAACCGGCACGCACTTGGGTGTTGGTCATTAGGGTAAAATAATGAGAATGTACTTTTAGCAAATCAACAAGCCCGAGAGTTTAACAATAATAGAGAAGGCAACAAACCTTAGATTCTTGCTCAATTATTTTTACGATTAGTTCTTTCTTTTACTTTTCAATAGGTCCGACCGACGAGTCTAACGAGTCGAATCGGAGCGGGTCGTGGCTTGCTTGTTTAGTCAACATCTTGTTCATGTTCAGCTCGTTAGCTCCTTTGAGCTGAACATGAGCTGAGCACAAAGCCAACTGAGATGAGTTGAACACAAGCTGTTCAATACAATTAAAGGTTTACCTTTGATACAATCTTTTGTTCAGATTTTGATCATTTGATTACATTATGCACATCCAGTTCATTAGCTTAGTATTGTTTTGCTAGCATCTATGCACATAAAAGTTCTATATACTTAGACTTAAAGAGTAGACATGGCCGATTCAAACTGGAACCACACCGGTGGTTCCGGCACAACTAGCACAAGAATCAAAGAATCCTTGGTTCGGTTATGGTTCATGGTATCAAACCGGCCTGAAACCAAAATCAACGGTTTCAAACGGTCGCTAAATTGGTTTTACATATATTTTTCCACACTTATTAACACAAGCTCATCAATAGCTCAACTGTAAGGACCAGCCTAACATTGAAGATAAGGTTAGTGGGGAGTTCGACTCTCAAAGAGTGATTTTTGCCTTCCTTTCAGAAAAAAAAATTGAAACGAATTCCCGAAGTGGTTCCGCAACCAAAACCAGAATCACCCCTGGGTTCGGATCTACAATGACTGGTTTTGATTTCCGTCCAATTTCCGTTCAAATAAAGGTGAACCGGTTTCGCCGGAATGAAATATGATTTAAAACTTCGATCCCGAGCCACCAGTTTCGGTTCCGTTTTCAATTCGATTTTCAATAAGATGGAATCATAAGCACACTGAGGAGGTTCCATCTTCAGTTTCGGTTTTGGGCCCAGTTCCCCCGTTTCAGTTCCGGAGATGGTTCGTGTCTGACTCGAATCATCGGGCTGGTCCATACCAGACACGAGATGAGTACAGCGAAGCTAGATTCAGACACGAAAACAGAACCGGTCCATCCTGAAAATTCATGTTCATTCACCCAAATTGACACAAAATATTGAACTTGTGTTTGGGTCGACCTATTTATGACAAACACAATTATGACATGAAATACAACCCAAAACAGAAATACCTAACAATCTGAGGCATAACATAAAAGACCAAATACAAACAATATTTTTGAAAACCATGTTCGTGTCTATACAAAGTAAAAACAGACGAACATATTTGTTATTGACATGGTTCCGTCACATACACGAAATAGCATAACCTGAACAGGGCTGAAACACGGAATTTCCACCGCACATGAAAAGTCTGCACATGTTTTCTTTCACCTGATTCGTATTGGACCAGATCTAATGTATAAGAATTGAACCCACATAATGCTATGCTTAAACGGTTTTGGATAAACCAAAATTGATAGTTTCAAACCGTAGATTCCAGTTAGCTCAGAACCTAAACCGTAGGATCAAGTTGGTTTTAATTACGGTTTTAGAATTACCAGTTTCGAGAACGTTTCTTTTTGTTCCTTAAACTTATAATTTTATTAAAAGATAAAAAATCATTAAAAAATCAAAAAGTTTAGAATTGATGATTTAGAATTGTCTGGTCTTATAAAAGGTGAAACCGGAATCGAATCGGATGGTCCTCCATTTTATTTTGGTTCTGATTTTGGTTCCACCGGTGAGACCGGATAAGAACCGGCCTTGTCTAGATATGCCTTCAGTTTCTCATCATTCATTGGGCACAACAGACGTGAAGGACTACGAGGACCACAATGTCAAACACAAGTTGCCCTCGTTGAAGCCCAGCCACTATTCGTGTTTCAGGTAGTGAGCATATCCGTTTCATGTTTAGGTCAACCCATATACAAACTCCATTTCTTTAGTGTTATTGGGTGGACACCAGCATAACACCGAACACGCATACCTTGAGAGGAACACAGATTTTTTGAATCGGGTCGTGTCGGGTTTCGTGTGGGTGTGCTATATTGATAGCATAGTAGCAATTTCTTGCGTGTCATTTTATGCTTGTGTCAATCATCCCTGCCAACCCGAAAATAATTCGATTTAATGCTGTGTCAGCTCGGGAATAATTTGAGAGTCTCGTATTTAATGCTGCTGTGGTTGGACCCGGCGACCTGTCCGTGACTGCCCCGAAGTGATGTCATGTTTCCTGAACCGCCGCCGTTACGTCGCCGTCTCGATGTGGACAGCGTAATCAATGCCCCGACCCGGACCCGGTTACCCGTTAACTCATTTAAAGGATGTGCCACGTGGAAAGCATCTATTCAACACGGGTATTGAATGCGGATCTGGTCATTTGCAGGTGGGGCCGGCTACGTAAAACTGTTCCACACAAGGATGCCACCGGGTTGGATCCTCGCTTTAAATACTGAAGCAGACCCAAATAACTAGCGGATTTGTGTGTGTGTGTGTGTGTGTGCGCGCGCGTGTGCGTGTACTTGCAAAATTCAATATGGATGAGAAAAAAAATTCAAATTCTTGTGAAGTGTTTAGGGCCTGTTTGCATTGTGGAACTTGAGGGTGGTGCTTGGACCTTGGTACTAGAACTGTATGTTTAGACTTACATGAGCTTTTAATAATGATTTCAACAAACTATGGTTTCATGTTTCATTCAAAAATTGTATTAATGCTTAGCTTTTCATGCGACGGGATACGAACACAAGAAAGAAGGAAGTGCTTGAGTTTTCATGTGAATCTCATGATCCAGTTTTTGTTGCCAACTTCCTTTTAAGCATAAATTTTTTACTTAAATTGAGTTTATGGAACCATAGTTTCACACCAACAAAAAGATCGAGTTTCTTACAACTTTATATCAACCACACCTTGAAGAAACTTCTCGTTTGAAATTTTGTTCTATTTGTGCTTGAAATTCTGTAAATTGATTTCACGATATTGTTAGTTCTCCAACTTTTTCAACTTCTTCGAATCAGTTACATTTTACGAGTCCATAAACCCACAAGAGTTGCACGATGCAAGCAATCCCATAGGATGAATTCAAGAGAAACAGTCCTTAAATTCTTTCGTTTGGACCCGACATATCCAAACTTGTTCAGGTCAGGGTTTGGGTACAATAGGTAGATCCGTTAGTTTGGTACAAATAGTTCGGAACTGCAAGATGAATATAGCACGTGAAGCCAGGCAGGCTTATTGCGTTCTTGATACCAAACACAGGTTTTAACCATGTTTAAAATCCACATATTTTTCAATTTTAAACATTAAAATGATATGTCTTGAGGGTTTGCTTTATATTTTTCTTATAGGATCCAAATATATTTTCTCTCATAATTGTGCTGGTATCAACGACCCAATGTGGTCTTTTTTCTCGAAAGGCAAGCGGGTTGGGAAGACCCCTACTAGGTACATTTATGATGAAAATTGTATTTATAAATTATAAAAACGTTGCATCCAGAAGTTTGACCTGGTTGCCAGTGGATCGGGTCGTGTCCGACCCATTGATGGACCCTGCCCATATTTCTGGGCACTCAAGGGGTTCCCGTCTATACTTGAAAGATCGAGGGCTTTTTAGTAACTGTCCCATGCAGCAAATTCCCCCGCGGGACTCAGACAACCTCAGCTGTTCGAAAAAAGTTTGGCAAAACAAAATCGAGAACGTCCTTTAAAGCTTTCAACGATGACGAATGCCTACAGTTAAAATGACAATATTATCCTTCACAACGTCGTAACTCTTGTTGGGTACTTACTCCACTCAACCACGAGCAATACCTCACCTGGCTAGGGGGTCGACCCACAAGTTGAGGATCATCGGTTTGATACCTGTGGCGTGCATCTAGCATAGGCTTCCTTAAAAAAAAAAAGCAATGAGTATCACCCAAATCTTATAATATTCATCCTAACCGTAATGCCATAGCTCACCCGAATCGTATTGATTGTATGAGAGCTTTTCTCACATTGAACGCATGTTTAACTATCTCATCTGGATCCAAATCGGTAGCTCACCAAGATCGGGGACCAGTGGCGGACCCGGTATACTTGTATTTTGAGTGAAACTATGTCGTCAAAACACTTGTATTTTCTTATATACAATGACAATGACAGACTTGAGACTTTTTCGTGTAAGGCACATGTCTTATCTTGTCCTAATGTTGGTTCACTACTAACCCACCCACTCAACTTGGCCTCCCTCTCGTGTAGAGGTCATGAGTTTGATATGCAGCAGGTACATGCGGAACTTTGGCCTCCCTCTCCATTGCAACCATAAACAAACTTGTAGATTAATGTTTTTTCTAATGGGATGATTAAAACAAAGGTTCTCTTGCATTGCTTGAAGTAATGGTGCCTTACGATGATATAATTCATGAAGGTGAAGAACTAACTTCATCTTTTCCCTTTTGATTTGCTTATAGAGCACAATCGGCTTTTATATAATTCAGATTGAGCTTAGGGTGAGCAACTCGACCTTCGCTCGAAACTCCACCAAACACGACCGAGCCATGCTCACAGGCTTCGATCATTGATGGCTTAGCTTAGGCCTTGTTGATTGGGTTTACCATGCTCCAAAGAGCCATAGCTTGTGGTAACATTAGCAAGTTCTTATCAGTGGGTTGCGCGGTAAGAACAAGCACACTAGTACTTAAGTCCGGAGGTCTAATAAAAGTGAAAGAGTTTGGGTAAGCCCGGAGGTCTATTATGTAATAAAGTGAAAGAGTTTGGGTAAGCCCGGAGATTTGCTATGTAATAAACTGAAAGAGTTTGGGTGTTTTGGTCATTATTGAGCTTGCAGTACTTAACCATTTAACCGCCGCACCGTACGGTGTGGACTGGATATTACCGTAAATATGACAACTAAATGGGGTACAAACGAAAATTCATTATATTAAAATAAAAGTGAAAATCGCCGCAAGGGGGAGGAAGGACTGTGAGAGGAGGAAGCTCAAAACCAGATGAAAGGAGAAGCCGACGCCTCTCTCTCTCTCTCTCGTGCGCGCGCTGTGGCGACCCAGTGTTCTTAGGCTGCAGGTTTTTCTTTTGTTTTATTGAATCTTTTGATGATTTGCTATCATTTATTTAATTTTGTTTCATGTTTAGTTCGTGTGAACAAGAAATCTCATGCAAATCTCTGTATGCGTGTATTTGTGCGCGCGTGTAAAACTTCACGAAGAGTTTTTCGCTCTCTTTGAATCGTTGAACTCTGAGTCGATACCTGTGTGTGTGCATGTGCTTTGAAGGGAGGAAATGCGGGATTTATTTTTGTGTGAGTGTGTATCTTTGTCTGTGTGTATGGGTGTGTTTTGAGGATAGGAAATGCAGGATTCATTCTTGTGATTTCTCCTCTTCCTTCGGCTTCGAGTTCCCGAAGCAAAAGAGAAGATCATTCGTTCAGATACTTTCCTTCATTCAGAATGGTTCCTACTTATGTTTGCTTAGGTTCTTGTTGAGTTCCTGATGAGTCCATGATTATCTTTTCTCTTATGTGTTTTGGTAAATCGGACTCGGCATTTGGTAAATTGCTCGAAGCTGTGGTCGATGCGGAAGTTCCTCGCGATCTTCTGAAACGGAACTTCTCTTGATTTATATCATGATCAGGCAGATACTATCGACCGATTTTCATCTTTTCGTGGCGGAAGATCTTCCGTGGTAGGAGTCTTCATAAATCAACTGGATTAGAAAGCTTGACTTCCGGTCTTTCGGTCGTCCAGGTTGTGGAATTCTCGGGTTTCTGGGAAAATCAAGCGTCTGATCAGAGTTTACAAAGTGCAGAAGAAAATGTGCTTCAATTTCGTCCATTTTTCGGTGTTTTGATGCATCATCTAAAGGACTTGGTCGGTTCTCTTACCAAAGACGTGACGCGTTTGGCTTTCCTTCTCAGCTTCGGTGTTTAAACGCCTTGTCAGTGAGTAAGTCTCGAATTTGGAGGTGAAAAGCTCGGAAATCAGCAATTTCAAACGCTCGGATTGTTTGGTTTGACTGATTCTTGGGGTGGCTTTTGTGAAGATTCGTCTTGCCAGTTGCTGGGGAGAATCCCATATGTACGTTTGAAAGCAAGAGTGGATCGCCTTCGTCTCTTTCGATCACAAATATATTTTGGAGATTTATGCTCCGTAGGATACCTCAATGAGATCAAAACAAAAACTTTGATTAGGAACTTGGTTGGAGGATCTCTGTTTACCAATTTATAAATAGTTGTGGAGTTAAATATTGATTATCGTGTAACTCATTTGGATTCCGAAGCTTTCCCGAGGTTGGTTGCTTGAACCTTTCGTCAACACAACTTGCTTTGCACCTTGTTCCTTCTGCTGCTACTTGGAGGTTCCGTACTATATGGAGCTCGCAGTGTCGGATATCTTCTCTGAAGGTCGGTCTTTGCTCGTTTCCGCTTCGTTTTAAAGATTTTCGTCTAAAGCTCAGATTGAAGTGCCAGGGTTTCCTTTGGTCTCTCCGGCAAAACATTTCATTTACAGAAATTGTTTGATCTCCATTTGCCTATAGCGAGAATCGGAGCCAGTGTTCATAGGTCTCTGCCCGTGGAGCTACCGGATTTTATTGTCATCCGCTTTTTGGTGAAGAGGCAATGTTAAGTTGTATTTTGCTGTCTTTACTGGGCTTAATACATAAAGCTACTGGCAATGATAGTACCCCTTTCCAATGTGCTTCAGTTGATTGGAAGTAACTTTCTGGATCCTTTACACCTTTCTGGCGGATAAAGGTCTCAGGTGGGAATCTTTATTTTCCTCCCTTTCAATAGCTAATTGAGTTCCTCTTACGGTTGACTTCTTCGTTATACAATTCAAAGGAGGTGGTAGAATCTAGTTTGAAATGGTTTCAGACTACGGTCGATGGTTTCCTGAGGTGAACGGTGTGAAGGAGGTCGTGAGGCGGTGTTATTAAGGGGGTGCAATGAGTTCCAACATGCAGTTCAGGTGCGGAAAGCAGGAAAGAGGGTCGGATGTTACAGAGAAGGTTGTGGTCGCAGTTAGGGCGTCGAAGGAGATATCAAAGACGGCACTTCTTTGGGCTCTTACTCATGTTGTGCAACCGGGGGACTGTGTAACTCTCTTGGTGGTGGTTCCTGCGCACAGTTCAGGTGCTACTGTGACCTCGTCACTTTTTCTTCTTTGTTTCCTGGAGGATTTTTTTTCCTCTATATTTTGTCAGAGTTGGCTGGTGAGTAGATGCAGAGTTAGAGAAGTGGCTATCTTGCTTTAGGGTTAAATGATATTTTTTTCAGATTGTCATGTTTTAATTTTAGGTAATTGTTTAATGTGTAGAAGGTCAAGGTGTTTTTCTGCGTCTGGCTCAATTTCATGCTAAATGCATGGTTACTGTCTGTTGGTGATGTTGATGAACTTCACATATTCAGGGACGTATTACCTACTAACTGTTTGGTCCTTTGAAGGCCCTAGAGAAGACGAGATTTTTATATAAATACCCTTCTTAGATGTTGCCTTTCAACGTGATGAACGGGCCTTGTGGTTTAAGTAGTCTACCTTCGATGACTTGTGCCTGATGAAGACAAGAAAGGGTCCATGTGCTCTGTAATTGCCTCTCATATCTGCCTGGCCATCGACCTTATTGCAGAAGAAAAAGAAATAACTTTGGCGAATTACATACATCTGTCTCAAGTAGCAGGAAAATGCTTGAGAGAGAACTCGCTGATGCCTGAACTGAGTTCAGCAAGAGAGTGTTTTATGTGGTTGACTTGGACGACAACAACAACAACAACTAAGCCTTTTCCCATACTAGACGGGGTCAGCTACATTGATTCTTTGTTTCCACAGATCCCTATCGTGTGCCATGTTAGCAGTTAACCCCCAATAAGCTAGATCATTCTTTATTGTTTCTTTCCAACACTTTTGTGGTCGTCCTCTACCTCTTTTAATATTTTCCAAATTTAGTTTTTCTAACCTTCTTACCGGTTCTTCTTTTGATCTTCTTTCTATATGTCCAAACCATCTTAAACGATGTTCTCTCATTTTATCCTCTATTGGTGTCACTCCTAATTTGTTTCTAATAACCTCATTATGTATATGGTCTTTTCTTGTATGACCACTCATACATCTCAACATCTTCATGTCTTTTGTACATGATGATGATTAACTGCCCAACGCTCAGAACCATAAAACATGGCATGCCTAATTGTTGCTCTATAATATTTACCTTTTAATTTTAATGGTATCTTCTTATCACAAAGAATACCTGATGCTCCTCTCCATTTTAACATCTCCATCAATTCTTTCATCACTCTGAAAAATTGATCCTAGGTATTTAAAACTTTCCTTTTGGGGAATGCAATGTGTGCCAATCTTAATTTCTATGTCCTCTGAAATAACCAAATGATCAAACTTACATTCCATATATTCTGTCTTTGTTCTACTAAGTCGGAGGCCTTTGCCTTCTAATGTTTCTCTCCATAGTTCCAATTTTCTATTAACTTTTTCCTTAGACTTCTCCACTAATGCAATGTCATCTGCAAATAACATACACCAAGGTACTTCATCTTGAATATGTTTTGTTAACTCATCCATCACCATTATAAATAAGTATGGACTTAAAGTTGATCCTTGATGTAACCCAATATTAACTTCAAAGAAGTCTGTCGTTCCTTCATGAGTCCTCACACATGTTTTTGCACCATCATACATGTCTCTTATAAGATTAATATAATGGGATACCTCTTTTTTCCAAAGTTCTCCAAAGAACCTCCCTCGGTACCCTATCATAAGCTTTTTGTAGATCAATAAATATCATGTGAAGGTCTTTCTTTTTTTCTTTAAAATGTTCTATAAGACGTCTCAAAAGGTGAATCGCTTTCAATAGTAGATCTGCCTGGCATGAATCCAAATTGGTTCTCTGTTGTACTTGATACTTGTCTTAACCTACGTTTGATAATTCTTTCCCATAATTTCATAGTATGACTCATTAACTTGATACCTCGATAATTCGTACAATTTTGAATGTCTTCCTTGTTCTTATATATGGGTATAAGTGTACTTGCTCTCCATTCCTCGAGCATCTTTTGGTTTTTCCATATTTCATTAAATAGTCTTGTGGGCCAAGTGATTCCTATTTCTCCTAGTATTTTCCAAACTTCTATAAGAATATTATCAGGTCATACCTATTTACCACCCTTCATATGTATAAGAGCCTCTTTGACTTCATTCTTTTGAATACGTCGGTAGAAATTGTGGTTTATATACTTTTCTGACTTGGCTAAATCTCTTAAGCTAATACTAACATCTTTATTTTCATTAAAAAGATTATAAAAATAGTTTTTCCATCTATTTCTTATATCATCATTTGCCTCTAGAATTTTTTCATCCTCGTCTTTTATGCATCTAACATAATTAAGATCTTTAGTTTTCTTATCTCTAGCCTTAGCTATCCTAAAAATATCACTTTCACCCTCTTTTGAGTTGAGTTTTTTATATAAGTCCTCCCAAATCTTAGCTTTTGCTTCACTAATGGCCTTTTTTGCTTCCTTCTTTACTTTCTTATAAGCTTCTAAAGTTTCACTAGTTTTCTTAGCATAATGTAATTTGTAACATGCCCTCTTTGCGTTGATTTTATTTTGTACTACTTCACTCCACCACCAAGCTTCTTTTTGTGCCGGTACACCTCCCTTAGATACCCCTAATACATCTTTTGCCACTTTCCTAATATTTATAGCCATATTGTTCCACATATCACACGGTGTGCCAACATAATTCCAAACATCTCCTTGAAGGACTTTCTCTTTAAATATATCCTCTTTCTCACTTTTGAGGTTCCACCATTTAGTTCGAATAGCTTGATGCACTCTTTTCTTCTTTGTCCATTTTTTTATTCATAAATCCATAACTAAAAGTCGATGTTGGGTGGTTAAGCTTTCTCCAGGAATTACCTTACAATCTTTACAACACGCTCTATCTTTTTTTCTATAAATAAAGTAATCAATTTGTGTTTGTGATAAGTCACTCTTATAAGTAATTAAATGTTCATCTCATTTTTTGAAGATTGTATTGACTATAAAGAGATCAAATGCTATAGCAAAATTTAAAATCTCCCTACCTTCCTTGTTTATATCCCCAAAACCAAAGTTTCCATGAATCCCTTGATATCCTAATGCCTCTTTACCGATATGTCCATTTAAATCTCCTCCTAAACAAATCATCTCCCTTTGTGGAATCTTTTGAAATACCTTATCTAACTCTTCTCAAAAAAATGTCATTATACTATCTTCTAGTCCTACTTGGGTGCGTAAGCACAAACTATATTAAAAACCTCTTCTCCTAACACTAATTTCAACGTCATGATTCGGTCACCATATCGTTGTATGTCTACTACACTCTCCTTTAAATCTTTATTTATGATAATACCAACTCCGTTTCGAGCCTTTTCTTTACCTAAGTACCATAATTTAAAACCTGTATCCTCTATCTCCTTTGCTTTTTCTCCAACCTATTTTGTCTCTTGTAAACATAGAATATGAATCTTTCTCCGAATCATAGTATCTACCACCTCCATTAACCCTCTCTGCAATTGATTCGCTACATTCATGCAAAAATGTAGTGGCCCTTGCTTATTTCTTACTGCATTCGGGCTCTGCATCACGTCGCTAGGCGGGGATGCCCCAAAGCAATGCTCATAATTTTTGTAATCCATGTTATAAAAATTCGACGAAGTTTTACGCTGGCTGTCGGAAGCCTAACACAACCCTCCTCCTTTATCCGGGCTTGGGACCGGCAATGCAAGGGTGATCCCTTACATGGGTGGAGTTTGTGGTTGACTTGGAACAAGTTAAAATTATAGGCTCTTCTCATATTATTTAATTTATGGAAAAGCTTTTTCTCTCTTGTTCATTATTGTCTTTTGAGCAACGGTTAGTCTTTCAGGTAGAAGGCTATGGGGCTTCCCTAGGTTCTCTGGGGACTGTGCAAGTGGCCTTAGGAGATCCCAGCTGGGAACTTCTTCTGAGCACAAATATGAGATCACGGATTCATGTTCTCAAATGATGCTACAGCTTCAGGATGTTTACGATCCAAACAAGGTAAACAAGTTTCTCTTCCTACCTATTTAGTCCCCATGTCCATTATAAGTTTAATTAGTCCCAGGTCGATAATGAGTTTTAAGGGCAGTGATCATTTTTCTTTGATTCTTATGACGCCTTTACTAAGTCTCCAATAACATTCATCTATCCAAGTCTTCCACAGACAGAAACTTTATGATAATGAATACTGCTTCATGTTAGCTCACAAATATTTGTTGACTAAACTTTGACATTATGCAGATAAATGTCAAGATAAAGGTAGTTTCTGGGTCTCCTTGTGGTGCTGTGGCTGCTGAAACAAAGAGAGCTCATGCAAACTGGGTCATATTGGACAGGTAGTATATTCTGTATCTTCTTGTTCTCTTTGATGTGTGCCTGGATATCTTCAATGCAGTGCAACATTGCGGTTATGAAGCGCTCCCAACCAAAAGTACTGCGCTTGAATTTGGTTGGATCACAGAAGAAGGATCTTGAAGAAGCAGGTCCATTACCTTCTGAGCAAGATGAGATGCCTGGAAAACAAACCAAGAAGAAGAGTGATTCTTTAAATTCCATAAAAGGACCAGCTGTCACTCCAACTAGCAGCCCTGAGCTAGGGACACCGCTTACTGCAACTGAAGCTGGTACTTCATCAGTTTCAAGTTCGATCCAGGAGCTTCACCATTCTTTATCTCTGAGATGAATGGTGATTCAAAGAAAGAGGAAACTATCAAAGAAAATCAAGAACTTGATGATACTCATTCAGACACAGACAGTGAAAATTTGTCCACATCTTCAGCAAGATTGCAGATTCCAGCCCTGGATCACAGACTTACTTTTACATCAACAATCTTCTCAACGTATAGAAGAAAGATTAGAGAGATCTCATAATAACCCTCAATCGTCTACAGCTAGAGCTTTGCTAGAAAAGTTCTCAAGGCTTGACAGTGAAGCTGAAATTGAAATCTCAAGCTGTAGGACTGACTTGGATTTCAGCGGAAATGTAAGAGAAGGTTTAGGACTGACTAGGACTGACTTGGATTTCAGCGGAAATGTAAGAGAAGCAATAGCATTATCTAGAAATGCCCGCCTGGTCCACCTCCATTATGTTCAATATGTCAACACAAGGCTTCTGTTTTGGAAAACTCTCCAAGGTGGTTCAGCTATGCTGAGTTGGAGCTTGCTACTGGTGGATTTTCGCAAGCCAATTTCTTGGCAGAAGGAGGATTTGGATCTGTTCACAGAGGGGCTCTACCAGATGGGCAAGTCATTGCTGTCAAGCAACATAAATTGGCTAGTTCTCAAGGTGATCTTGAATTTTGCTCAGAGGTAGAAGTGTTGAGCTGTGCTCAGCACCGAAATGTTGTTATGCTGATTGGGTTCTGTATAGAGGATAAGAGAAGGCTGTTGGTTTATGATTTCCCAGATTTATATAGAATTTATTCTCTGTGGTGTTTTAATTTATAGGGAGTGAGAGGGAGCCATTAGAATGGCCTGCTCGACAAAAAATTGTTGTCGGTGCTGCTCGTGGACTGAGGTATCTCCATGAAGAATGTAGAGTTGGCTGCATCGTTCATCGCGACATGAGGCCAAATAACATTCTTATAACTCATGATTTTGAACCATTGGTATAATCTTTTTCCTGATTTGCTTGACTATGCAGATTGTTCTCTTTTATTTTGCATTGATTGTAAGCTCTTTCCATTTAGTTTAGTTTTTGTTTCTGTGGATTGGGCATCCTTCATGTTAATAAGAAATTTGTATTTTGTTCATGTCATGACTAAAATCATTGTTTTAAAATGCAAACATTGGTAATGATGAAATCTGTGACTTGTTTGCTTGTCATTTAGGCACAGCTGGTGAATTTGACGTTGGGCACAGAGCAACCCATCTTGCCCAGCTTACAACGACATACAGGGAATAGATAATTGAGTTTGAAATGAACCAGTTCAAACGAGTCCATGAAGTAAAGGGACAGTTGTATGCAGCGTATTTTCTTTATGGGCGTGTCTTGGTATTAATATGTTTTCCTCTAGTACGTACAAAGGAAGTTCCCTTCACCCAGCCACAAATAAATTTAGTGAGTAGATAATTAAACTTGGAATAAGTAACTCTTTGCAACTCCATAACTAAATGGACACTTTTATATACAGTGGACTTTTTTAACGTCTTGATAATAAGTACGGTTTCCTGCTCTAGTACTTGGGAAAAAGCTAGCTAGACCTGTAATGAACAGCGCCTCTATTGCTCTCTTGTGTTAGTTGCTAGTGTTTTCTTGCATCCGTTTCTTCATGTTTATTGTCAGCATTTACTTTGATTATTGCTTCCCTCTTGCTTAGGATTCTATGTTATTTGCTTGCTGATGAAATTCTTTAGTTATTGATGAAATAAATATTTCAAAGGTAGGAGATTTTGGCCTAGCAAGGTGGCAGCCTGATGGTGACCAAGGAGTTGACACGCGAGTTATAGGTACCTTTGGGTGAGTAATCAATTTTGTGTGCTTCCAGATGAGATTATTCAGGATGTATACAGCATTACTGATAACTGGAGTTGCAGGCCGCAAAGATTGTGTAGGCAGACCATTCCAGTGCTTGAATGTGATTTTCTGTTAAAAGTTATTATCATACTTTTGAAGCAACTACTGACTCCTATGAATGTCTAAGTTGCTTCCATACCATGTTCCTAACCGTTAAATATGCTATGTAAAATCAAGGTACCTCGCACCAGAGTATGCACAAAGTGGCCAGATTACAGAGAAGGCTGATGTATACTCCTTTGGAGTTGTCTTAATGGAACTTGTTACTGGACGTAAAGCTGTCGATATAAATCGTCCAAAGGGTGAACAGTGCCTCACAGAATGGGTAACAGCTTTCATGTGTATATTTTACAGAGTAGATTATGGTTTCTTTCATACAGTTTCGAGTTCCAAATGTTCTATTTAGTATGTTTGGCTTGAGATTAGGCGTATCTCGAGTATCTGGTTACTTGCTTTTCAGGCTCGCCCCTTGTTAGAAGATCATGCTATTGACGAACTGGTAGATCCTCGTTTGGGGAACAGATTTTCTGAACACGAAGTTGGCTGTATGCTTCATGCGGCGTCATTATGCATCCAAAGAGATCCAAATACAAGGCCTCGGATGTCCCAGGTGAAACACATTGAAATTGATCACTCTTTCATCATCCCTACTTACTGAATAATCTGAATCACACAGTTGGTTTTCATGTACCCATGGATTCATTTACAATTGCTATCATATCTCTTAGGTTCTTCGGATATTAGAAGGTGATGTGATCATGGAAAGCGATCTCCAAGCAACACCTTTCTCTGACATGACTTCGATCGGAAGCACAAGTAGAAGAGTGCAGAATGGACACCTTGAATACGGGGGACCGTCCTCAACAGGAAGTGCTGTGAGCTCGAGGGCTAACATGTCACACAAGTCTAACAGATCGGCTTATTGGGAGCATGAAAAGTTTAGGCATGTATCTTACGATGGTCCTTGAAGCTAAACTCCATGTAGAATATGCTTAATGTGCCCCCTTTATGCCTTTGTTGCTTGAAGTGGATGCAGTAACCGCTGCTTGGGCTCACCCGAGTCAGGCGCCGTGAATCCTGAGCTTGGTTTGCAGTGGGTAAGCATACTGGTCGTATGTGTAACTTGTACTTTTAGCTTCAATTTTGCTGTTACCATGGTTAGCAGAAATGCCCTAACAGTAGCTATGTAGAGGCCCTTCTGATTTCCATTTCTGTTTTAGATTGGCAACAGCCATTAGAGTTCTTTTGAGTTGGAGCCAGATTATTCAAGTGATAAGTTGATAGGATTGAATATCAGTAACAGGAACCAGTTCTGGGCGGTTCTAGACTCAAATCTAAACCGATCTTTCGTATAGGGGCAATAGTGTAATTTCACATGCCGGTATTTTATAAACAGTGAGGACAATTTTGTCTTTTGTCTGTCAAGGGTAAAACTGTTTTTATATTTAAAAATATCTTATTTTTTTGTCATTTAGCTTAGTGTCGTTTAAAAAGAATGCTAGGGCAGAACAAACTTTAAGTATGTTGGAGGTTTTTTGCCCACCGTTTTTTTAAAACCGCAGGAGAGGAGGGCTCTCCATCACAATGCATTCAGGCCTCTATGCTCCTTTGCCCTCGGGCGTTTCTCGTTTTTTGTGCTTCTCAGCCTCGGGCCTATTCCGGGCTAACCTAAATCGGCCACGTCTAGATTCACCTAAATATGTGGAAAGTCGTGCCAGAAAATGTGCGTAACAGTTGAATCTGTAGGCTACCAGTGTAGCCCACGGTGATTTGGCCCATAGATGAGTGGTCTTACATCCAAATCTCATTTGCATTTGATCAAATGGACTAGGTCGATAAGCATGACACTAGAACGATAAATCTTGAGTTTGCGATTTTTCATTTACTTATCATGTGAAACTGAATATTAAGTTGATCTGATACTCTGAAATGATTCATAAAAGGCCTTGAATCTGAGACTGATTTACATTTTTTCATTTGACCAGCAAGTTTGGTTAGAGAAAACCTTCTCCAATTTTTTCTTCATAAAAAGAATGGAAATTATCCACAAAACTTATTCATCAACAAGTAATATCATCCCCATCTATCATCAGATTATACGTAAAAATAAATGTATAGGGTCTTGAAACCTGTTTGAGTTCATATTTGATCTTTCCATTCTTTTATGAAAAAAAATGGAAATTTTCCATTTTTTTTTATGAAAAAATGGAGAACTAGAAAGACTCCAGTTGTTGATTAACAAAACTTATTAACCAGAAAGAAAGAATGAAACAATAAAGAGGGGCCTTAAAGATGCTCTCCTTCCATAAGATCAAAAAATGAGATCTGTAATAGAAGCACTGAACGTTCAACAGATAAATACAAAAGGGAGAACTAGAATCTTCCAATTCATAAGTTTGCTAGTGATCCAGTTTAAATTCTCTTTTCGAGAAAGACTCCACTAACCACTTCTTTTAGATTTCTGTCTAAAATGTCATTAGACATCTTTGGTCTTTTCGTTAATGCTGTACGAAGAACTTTCATGTGTGCTTTAGAGTGCTTGATTCTATTGCCAGGCCCTAGTACTAGAATCTGATTGCTTGAGAAATCATGGTTTCGTGTTTGATTTGCTCATGCTACTTATGCTTGGGTTTTCTTGTGAGGTATGGGTAGTAACAGGAGATAAGAGGTGATTGGGTTTTCGGGTAAAAACCCTAGGTTTGGTTCTTGTGGTCCAATTTGACTCGAAAGAAACAGATAATAGCAATCAATTTAAGTTCAGGGGTTGTTTGCCTTATAGAACTTAAAAGGAACTGCTTGTCATTGACCTTTGCAGAACTTAATCCCTGAAACTCTATGAATAGACACACAAAGTTCCCTTGCATTCCCTGTCATCTTATCTAAAAGGTCTCCCTTGAACAAATTGTTTTTTGAAAATATGGGTTGCATTTGCATCATCTTGATGCACGCCATAAATGTTGGTTCCACGGCGTTCATTGGCCCTCAACGAACTGCACCTGCCACAATCTTCATTTGGACTACTGGAAAGGACGTCAACATACACCCTACTGTGCCACGCTTTGCGTTGCCCATTTGGCAGGGCGCTATGAGCTCATGTCTAAGGTGGTGATTTTGATTTTGGGGGCATGAATTCGTTGGCTTTAGCCTCCTATTATTTTTTCATATATATATATATAGAGAGAGAGAGAGAGGGGGGGGGGGGGGGGAATGGAAATATAGAAACCTCCACCCAAACTCCATCCAAACTAATTACAACTATTTCATCAAGACCCATGGTGGTTGAAGTTAAAAATCAAAAAGTAAAAAAGTATATATACTTCTTCAGAGGCACTTAATTACTTCACATGTGCTTTTTCACCTTTTATTTTTCAATTTCAACTATTTATTTTCCTCGATCAAATGGTTGAGATTGTTTCATATGATTAGTTTACAACCCATTTTAACCGTTTAAATAGAAAACATGAATAGTTCAAATTCACAAAGTTAGAAGTTGCTTTGCACTCTCCTTTTTGAGTAGGCGTACTTGAAAAGGCATAAAGTATCTTTCATTTTTTCTAACTTTTCTAATTTTGATCACACTCCTTTTCATTGAAAAGGAAAGGATTGTTTTTCATGCGCTCCAATCTATTTTACCATCTCAATCGGTTGATGTAAACGGTTGATATGACAATACTTAATTTAAATCTTTTATTGTTTGTCTCAAAGATCAATTCGTGTAGATTTGAATATAAATGGGTTTTAGCATTTACCTCTCTCTCTCTCTATTTATATATATGTGCTATTTTGTTATAAGAATCAGTCATTATGATGGCAAACAAGATCTTAAAGATATCATCCATCGAACCAATGGTAACAAGCACCACTGAAATTCAACCAAGTTTATACCATACCTTGTGATCACCAAGGGACTTGCACCAGGTATGCGTGCTTGTATAAGTGGATAAGCAAAAAACCCAATTAACCGCTTCATAAGTGTTCCAGAGCAGCTTTATCGATTTCGATATATTTCAGAACAATTTGATCTCGTGCTTGTATAAGTGGATAAGCAAAAAACCCAATTAACCGCTTCATAAGTGTTCCAGAGCAGCTTTATCGATTTCGATATATTTCAGAACAATTTGATCTTGTTAACCATCCTTTAATTCATGGAAATTTGTATCAAGGGTCTGACAGAAGGAAATTGCGCCAATGGGAGCACAAAGAACAAGCCTCGCTCTTTTGTAGCCAAAAAGAAAAAGAAAACCATATATTGAAGGAAAAGCTATTTTATTCAAACACCATGTACCAATGAAAATTATCAATTTTCAGGCCAAGATTCATATGGTTGTTAGTTTAGAGAGGCCATTGAAAAGAAATGGAAAAAATGCCCAAAGATTGAGGAAGGATAATCTGACTCGTCCTATAAGCAAAAGACCATAGGTAGGACGCTTTAATCAATAATAACATCATACAAACATTCCTCATAATAAAGAAAGAAAACCGTGAACGCATTTCTACAGAAACGAAATGTTTATAATGGTGAATTTGGGGGGAAAATGCCAAGATGAGAGATGGCAGTCGCCGTCCTCATGCCAAGGTAATTAATTACCAGGATCATAATGGTGGGGTGCCAAGAGCAACTATGGGAGAACAATCAAAAGAGGCAAGACATTCAACAGCTTAGCATGATCCACGAACAGCGAGAGCAATGTGAGGATAATTTCATAGAAGGTGCAGAAACAGACGGCACACAACAAAATGCGCACAAGGCTAACAATTGATAAGAAAAGTTCTGAATTTTACTGAAAAGTGCAACACTTCGGCTGTAACACTCGATCAAAATTGAAGGCAAAGTTCAAGCAAGACAGTACTTGTATGCCAACACTTGAATTTACATCATTGGAAAGGAAGCAATGGTATCTTAGATACAGGAAACCTCACTATTCCAGTGGATTCTTGCATCAACTCCTTGAGATACGGAATTCATGAAAATAAAGCAACAGGCACCTGATCACCATAAAATCCTACTTCCCACTCAATGTGGGGAACTGTCCGGGATCTTCGATAGAAGGTGCAGCAGATGTACGGCCATGGTTGCCAGCAAAGCCTCCTCTAAATCCTCCATGATCACCGCGTCCCCTGCCACGACCTCGCCCTCCAGGACTATAATACCTTTCACCTTCAGCTGGCTTTAAGAATTCATTAATACTAACAGCCTGCCAGTGCAAATAAGAAAACGAATAAATAGAAGCTAACCTTGACGCACAAGATAATTAGAAGAACTGCAATTAGGAGTGTATACTTGTGAAGATACATAACGGATACTAAAAAATATCACTATAAGAAATATTTAGTGTTAATGACCACCCTCAAGAAACTGTGTTAATGGCAGTTTGGAAGTGGTATTTGCTGCATGGACTGATGAATCAGTACAGTTCTCAGAGGATCAAGTGTGAGGCTAGCTGCTTGGTGTGCACACAGGCAGGCGCGAGACACAAACATGCACACTGCATACCTTTTTTATCCTGTCATCCTTATCTGCGTTTTCCTTCCGTCTACCCAAGTCCTTCTCAGATCCCTGATAGACATGAAAGCAAATGCAAAACAGGTCACCGATGCGTACACTATGCTGTTCATGCAAGGAGATGATGGGTCCAGAATGCTTAGACTTTTGCATAAGTTGAACTTACCAGCTTAATAAATACATCATCGTTGTTTTTCTTAAGCAAAAGCGGCTGCATGGACTCAAGCTCTTTATCTGGAACAACCTTCCTCTCTTCTACCTTCATTGCAAGTAAAGCTTTCCTCTTTTCCTCACGAATTTTTTCATACTCTTCCAGAGTCATTTCCTTTGAAGAAACATTTGACAGTGCACTTGATAGGGTAAGATAAAAATGTAATTCAACTGAAAGAAGTAAGAAGAAACATATCACGATGCAACCAAACTTTCAAACACTATCAGTGGACGGAGCAAGTGCTTGGCCCAGTCATACTGATATACATTTGTAGGCAGAGACTCAGAATGCAATGGTTTAAGGAGCATTTCAAGGCCTCAGAAATCAGGCAACATGGGATTGTGCGGATGTCATCATATATAACCCAACACAAATAAGGTACCTAATTTCATCCATTGTTTTCGTTTTCCATGGATCCTAAAGGCTAAGTGCATAAAAATGATGAATATTTGGTCCATCATAGAGATCATGTGAGGAATCCTTGATTCTCTAATCCAATGAATTTGAGTTTTCTGCATGAGCAACAAACAACACAATTACAAGTCATGATGGACATCTAGCCAATCTGGGGGAATCAAGCCAAAAACCCTGGCATAATCATCGAAGGAGGACTCTGGAGATCTCTCATAGCTATATTGATAGATTGTGGTGGTTGTTTGACAGTAATATTGCGGTAGCGAGGCTGGAGCAGAGATAGAATATTTAGCGATAAGCTGTCCTTAACAGCACAAAAATATACAACAGTTAAAATATAACACAGAAAGCATATCTCCAACACATTTCCCAAACATAAACCAATATAAATAATACGCAATATCAAATTAAAATAAAGATATTTATGAGAAACAAAGTAAATCACTTGCAAGCATCACACAAAATGCAAATTAGTGAGACTCATCAGGGAAAAATATTGTATTGCACCAAGAAGTGTTGCATGGTTGCAAATGCAGCCATCAAAATCTCCACAAAGATTATATGAAAATAAATCAAGAAACAGAAAAGAAGTCATAAAATTCGTTTTGGTGATTGAGGGAATTAAAAGGAAAGAAAACACAGAATAGCGTGATAGTATATTAAGAATATTTAAAAAGAAAAAGAAAAACAGATTCTCCAAGAAGGCTGTGGTTCGTCGTTACAGGACAGGATGTGGATGGACAATTTCATCTATTCCAACGCAGTTCAACATGATGTGAAAACACCATGTGTTGTCCAGAAAATCATAGTGCAAGTCACAAAGCCACAACTTGTTCAAACATTCTAATGAAAATCGTTATGCCCTGCGCAATTAATATTAAGAACTTAAGCTAATACCCAACTTTGCAAGTTTTCACTAGAACTCTCTGTGAAGAGAAGATAGACTTCATAATGAGACTTAACAGATTGATTCTTGACAGCAGTTGAAAAGACATACACAATGTACAAGAACAAAGGTACCTTATCCTCTGGCTCCTTTTCTTCTGTTTCTTTTGAAGCATCTCCTTTGTTTGGCTCAGCAGAAGAATCTTCATTCTCTCGTTGTTTCTCAGGTGTCAGGCTCTTGTCTTCAGTTGTAATTTCCTCTGTTGATCTGACTTAATATAAAAAGCAAGATGTAAATTATAGACCGTTGAGGTTCATATACAGAAAAATTGACCAATATACACCGTGATCCTCAACAGCTAGAAGGTAAAGATGCAAACAGAAAGGATAACAAATATGTGCTTCGAACAGTGGCAAGACACTCAACTGGACTAAGACCTCATCAGTTGGAGTTCCCCAATTTCCTCGACCTGAACCATCTCGTTTAAGCTCAGCACCACGACCCGTTCCACTACGGCGCTCAAACTGCCTCCGTGGACGTTCAGAATCACTGGTCTCTTCATTTCCATAACCACCTCGTCTGCCACCACGATAGGGAGCACGAGGCCCACCATAGCCATCACGACTCCGTTCAGAACGCTTTCCGTGTTCTCCATCTTCAGCAACAATAGAGCCTCCTGAGAACCCACTATTGTAGGAGCCTTCATTGGTATTGATATCCCTAACCTGTCCACCTCCACGCCCTCCACCACGTCCAAAACCACGACCACCTCGGCCACCACTACGCCCAGAAGGGGGATCACTCTTGACCTCCTTCACTGAAAATCATGCAGACCACAAACAAGTAAATAAGACACATATGAATGGTAACACGTATGTCACATAGGTGCAGGTGCGGGTGTAGGTACAGCACACGGCAATTCTCGAAAAGCATGGGTGCAGGATACAACTACATATACATAATGTACACATGAATACATGTATGTATGTATTGACTTATATATTGTTATGTATAATTGATATTATCTCATACATGATACAACTAAAATAAAATTACCATCCATAAGTTAGTTCCCTAATAAGGTAGTAACCAGTCAATATAAAGTGATAGTCGGTTAATATTCATGAAGCAGCTTACTGTCGTAGCAATGAAAAATATCCTAAACATAAAAATCTACTGAGTCCGACATGGGAGAAGAACGGCCCTCATGCGTCGGAATGTCTATATTACATAGGATAACACCAAAAGTATAGAAAATTTTGCAGCGCATGAAGATGTTAAGTAGATGGAAATTCATTGAAAACCAATGGCTTGAATTAATTTAGGTAGACCGGGTGAACATTAGAAAGAGAAGGTAACAACCTAATAAATCATCATAGCCTACGTTGCATGGATATGGGTACGGTACTGGTACTTGATACGTGTGCAGGATATGTGAATTTAAAAAAATCTAAGGTTCAGGTACATCACTATTAAAAAGTATAAAAATTCCAATATACCTTATATATAATTAAAATTATATGAAATTAAATATGACAATTCATAACTATGTCACACGGGTGTGGGTGCGGGATACGATAAATTCCAAAAATTTTGGGTGTTGTGACAAGTGAGACATCAATTAACATAAGTATATGACAATAGCAAGTACACAACTTTATATTAAAACAAAACACATAAAGTGTAAACAACTACTAATTTCATCATAATACACAAATCAATCTTCACTATCCGGACCCATTTATCCAAAAAGACCCGAACTTCAAAATCGATACCAGATTTTGAAGCGTGAAATATCCACACAAAAAGAAGTGAAGAAGGTCCGTGTTGAGATATTTTTCTACGTTCATCGGCGGAGTTTCATGAGAGATGATGGAATACAAGCTGAAAGAGCATTTTGGAAACTATGGTGAAGTAACACAGGTGGTCATTATGGGAGATAAGGTCACGAGTTGACTAAGAGGCTTCAGTTTCATCGTCTTCACGGATTACTCCCTCTTTGATCGGCTTTTCCAGGATAAATACACTATAGACGGCAAAACTGTGAGTTAAAAAAAAAAATTGTATTTTTTTTTGCCATGCCGCACCGACTCGGTGTCGTGTCGGTATTGCACCCGTGTCGAGGTAGACACTCCACCTCTTAGAAGTGTTTGTGTGACTTAGGTTCATAATTGACAACTGTAAAAAGATAAATTTAAGTAAATGAATCATATCAAAACTAGAACACTAAACAACTGGCAAACATATAATCTCATCCGTCTAGAGTAAGAGGCAATTGATTATCAAAATGAGAAACCATGCATCAGCACAAGCATACTCATTTTTTGAATACTTGCATAAGTTCATATTATGAAAATAAGGAACCACATAGTAGAGTAAGAACAAGTGCAAACATATGTAGGATATACACATGCTAATTTTTATTTATTACATCAATTTTTATTTTCATATTGCTTGAATCTTATATCAATTTCTTCCTGTGCAGATTCACACAAGTCACAATTTTTTCTCACGTTCAAAGGAAATTCAAGCTGCTCCTTGTTTATGTGAGTCAAAAATACCAAAACGGCCCTAGAGAGAGACCATCATCCCTATGAGAGAGAGAATATCACAGATGGATGGCAGTGTATCGCCACCGTCCTATGAAAACTATGCCTCACCGAAAGATAGAGAACCCATTCACCGAAGAGAAGAGAGAGATGATACCGTGAAAGGAGAATGAGATTAAGGATTTCACGATTTTAATTTGAGTTTTGGATCAAGTTAATCTATTTGGATATGAGTCGACCTAATTCATTCTTATAAAATAAAAAAACCTGAGTACCCAAGTACCAGTACGTGTACCGGTACCCTGTACGCCACCCTAAGTGGCGTACTTGTGCTTCAGTTATCATAACCATATAGAATCTACATAATAAAACTATGGTAACATAACATCTAAGAAAACGTTGAGTAGTTCATCTGATTGAAATACTCATTCGTTGTTCAATAGCATGCAGTAGACTCAAAGTTGCACATTTATTTCAAACCTATGATGCACGGGTACCGGTACACAAACTCTTATTTGGTTTAGTTAAGTACCTGTATCCAGTACTTCGGATCAGGTCGACCCATAGTATTCATAGCACTCAGTACTTCAGATCGGGTCAATCTGATCCAAAATTCAAAATAGGAGATCCCTAATTTCTAAACGTGTTTATGTTGCTGTGGTGTTTTCTCTCTGTGCTCATCAGCGGCCAGTGACGAACATCATTCATCACCGATATTCACTCGTGGGATCTCCAGTGACAATCAACCATTCATCACCGGCAAGAGATTTTTTTCTCTCTCTGATCATGTTTTGTTCTGTGTTGGTGCATTGTTACTTACACTTGAATCAATGGAATGCCATTACGAATGTATCAATGCTCACTTTGATGGTTCAAAAGTTAGCTAAGAACAGAAGTCATCTAGGTGTTTCCATTTCCGTATTTTGTTCAAATGAGGAAGTCCTCTAGAGACTAGAATATATTGAATTTTGCCAGGAAATGCATCTTGTTCTTGCTTTCTATTGTCCTTCGTATGATAGTTTGTTACAAAATTATGTTTATTTTTGTGAATAGGTGATATGGGTCTGAAAAAAGCTGAATTGTTAGGACTTCATTAAAAACAGAGTTGGATATCGAAATTATGAACGAAGATCATTTCTTTCAGGATCTATCGTGACTATTGAGTGGATATGCTGGTTAACTGTTATATGTATATAGTTGAAAATGTTGTTGAATGAAACATTCTTGTTTTAATATGATATACTTGTGTATTGCAGTTATATTCATTTGTGTAAATTAATCCTTTTTCTTATATTTTTTAATAGTAGCGTACCCGTACCTTAGACTTTTTTGAAATGCACGTATAGTAAACAGGATGACCATGAAAGCTCGAAGAAGAGACACCTGTCCAGTCCATTTGCAACCACGCAGAAGAATGCACGCAAAGAAGGAAATAAGGAACCAAAAAGAGAAGACGAAAAAAAGCTGTTGATCCACTAGAAGCAAACTCACCGACAAGGAAAACTAAACTAATACGACTCAAAATTTCTACTCACCGGCCTGGGCAGGAGGCATGGGCTTCGTCGGGAGTTTTGCGACAGCCGGTGCCACAGACGGCGGCCCGCCAGCCGCCTTCTTTCCTCGTGCCAGCGGCGTAACAACGGCGGTCGTCGCCTTCGCGACGAGCTGCGAAGGATCGTCGTAGTCGTTGTCGCCGAGCAGATCGAACGGATTCGCCGTCGCCATCCTCCTCCTAGACAGAAAGAGAGCCAGAACAGAGAGCGAGAGGAGAGATGCAACCTTCGATCTCGAAGCTGGATCGATCCCCAAGGTCCCTAAT
The DNA here is from genome assembly GCA_036023115.1 of Brasenia schreberi. Taxonomy (NCBI): domain Eukaryota; kingdom Viridiplantae; phylum Streptophyta; class Magnoliopsida; order Nymphaeales; family Cabombaceae; genus Brasenia; species Brasenia schreberi. The sequence goes on from JAYKKT010000066.1 coordinate 6,297,632, forward strand.
TCGCTCGAATTCCGTTCGTCATGGCGTCGCACGCAGGCATCGCCTCTGCTGGAAGAGTTAGGGTTTCCTGTGAGAAAGAAACCCTAGCCGCCAGTGTGGGTAGTCTATTTGTGTTGGACTATTTTTCATTTTTTTTTTGTTTTATATCAAGGTTCAAATACCCTATTGTCCCTAGCTTTCTTGGTCAAGGACTGATATGGGTGCCCATTCTCATCTTATACCCTTGCAACTAATAATATGGTTTGTTGGTGAGTGAGTGGTACTGATGCTTACGTTTTTTTTTGGTATGAAATATGATTAAAACGGGAGAGACTTGGTTTTTGTGCGATGTCTATGAGTTTAGTTACAATCACTCAGTTCTCTTGTTGTTGACTTCTTTTATTGAAATTCAAGCTACCAACAAGGGGTTTCAAATTTGATACACAACTAACTTCAAACTAGGAGCATAAAAAATAAGGTTGAGTTCTTTTAAAACGTGGTATAAGAACCAATGAAATTGTATTAAAGTGCTAAAACTTGACCAAACCAAAAATGTCAATATGTTTGGTTTGGCTCCATTCAATTTTAATAGGAAAAGAATCTCGATAAACTATTGACCTTAGATTTGAATCACTTGATGGCTTATAACCTTTTGAGTTTTTCTTTGTGAAATCTTAAATATCTTTCAATTTCTTTTTTAAAACATATATGTCTCCTAAGCTTCTCTTTTTTGCTCCTCACCTTTTCTCATTTGCTCCTACTATTCCTTTATTCCCTTGTATAAATTGTGAAGAGCTTCATGGAAAAGGGTTGATCATTACAAAAATCCACCTAGCATTCTTCTGTTCCCCCTCTCTCTAATATATATATTACATGTGTGAGTGAAGCACCTCAAACGGCATTGTGATTGTGTTGATATAAGTTGCTAGAGTTCTCACGTTAGCCCTCTAGAAGGAACATAGAGTAGTTCATTCAAAATCGGGTGAGGTATAGAGACCAATCAATGTTTAGCCAATTATTCGAGAGAAGATCATCATGATTGAGGCCCTTATTGCTTTCTAGGGTAATTCCTAGGTATTCGGTTCAAATCGAGTCACAATCACAAGAACCTCCCAAGTTTGGATCACCTTAGAACAAAAATAGGTTTGAGCAAGGATAACTTGATAGGGTTGTGGTACTTTTATTGTATCTCCCTCAATATAGTTTTGATTTAATTCAATTCTTAGTATATTAAAAATCAATCTATTCTAATAAGAATTAGATTTTTGGTAATTTTCTAATCTTATCACGATCTAGTTGACAACTTGATTATAGACCTTCTCATATGATCTACTTGTTTCATATATAGCTTTAACATTTGAGCATTGATACATATGATTCTTCATTTCTCAAAAAAAATACCCAAACACCTTTTCATAGAATAAAGCCTGATGATTCCAACTAAAATCAATTGAGTTGTACCATTTTCTTAGGAAAGTATGCTCAATCCACTAAGACCTTGAGTACTTAGTTCATTCAAACTCATATTCAAGTGATTCTTAATTCATTGGAAAGTGGAGGAAACAAGATTCTCACATGCAAAAAAATGGGATGTTAGGTTTCTAGTAGGTTACTAGTTGTGTACTTGATCACACAACTAAATGCAGGAAAACCAAACTTACCAAGGATAAGAAAGATAACAAAAAAGATATTTTTATTAACTTTAAAAAAAGTGGATTACAACTATAAACTACAAGTAAGAAAGAAAAAAGAATGAAAAGCAAATTAAACAAAATAGATAAGTTGATGATGTGCCTACGATGATGCTTCTAAGGTGAGCAAAGAACCCCTTTTATAGTCGAGGGTGAGCTAATTCTAGATTCTTCTTTGCTTCTATAGATATCCCCTTGGCTTTTCTAACTTTTGAAATAATGGTTGATAACTCTTATAACTAATTGTAGAAGACGGTGAATGATATACTTCTTTACTCAATTAAATTCTCCTCATCGAGCTCAATGAGTTTGAATGCACTCGAGCTTGATTAAGCAGGTGAATGATCTCAAAGTTTTATGAACTTTATATTATAACATATATATTGATGTATAATATATGTAATATATAAAAAACTTGTTTGTTGACCAGGTTGAGCTCAACTCAATCTCAACAAAGTCCAGTGAGTGTGAGTTTTCTTCCAAGCCAAGCTCAAGTAGTTCATGAGCAGTTATGCTCACTTGCACCGGTATAAACCCTTCTACACCCTATCCTCACCACCTTGTTTCCCATTTTGATACAAGAAATGCAATGTAATGCAAGATGAAAGAGGAGGGTTTGTAGCTGACAACCAACATGAAGCTCAACTGGATGTTTCAAATGCATTAGAGACAGAAATGAGATCACTAGTGATTAAGAAAGTTCTGATTTTCATGAAAGGTGGAATGGGACCTGGATCGGATGGTCCCCAATTCCATTTTCAGTTCCAGTTTGTTCTTGATCTGGTTCGGTTCCAGCTGGATCCACCTGGTAGGTTTGTTACCAGCCATATGGTTTAGCACTTGTTGAAACTTCCTCAAGTGACCAAGTTAACCAACAATCATAATACACACATCCATATATATATATATATATATATATATATATATATATATATATATATATATATATATATATATATATATATATATATATATATATATATATATATATATATATATATAGAGAGAGAGAGAGAGAGAGAGAGAGAGAGAGAGAGAGATAGATATAGATATTTGAGTCAAGAAAAGGTTGAACCATATTTTGAGTCAGGCACCCTGATTGTGTTTTAGTGAAGTTGATAGGTCCAAACCTATAATCAGATGCGGATCTTCTCAACGTGAAATTGGTTCCTGAGCTAATCTTGCTGGTTATTTGAAACAAGAAGAGTCGTGCTGGGAGCACATCATGCAATGATCAAGGACGGGACCTTTAACACAATCTTAGATTTATGATGAAAATCTCCTTGCATGAAGAGTTCTTGGGGATGGAGCAAAATAGCTCACATTTATATCATAACTCACGAGTTTAGTCAAGGGTTGTACATTATTTTTTGTTCAATTTGTTGTGAGAAGGCTTTTAAAATAAGGTAATTGGTTGTGACTTTGAATGAATATCTCTTGGTGAAGAGATGTCACATGGCCCAAAACTTGTGGTTGTAGGAGTGTTCGAGTGTTTGTAGTGGAGATTCATATTTGCAACTCTTTAAATTGGAGGAACTCCCCGCTTACATCAATGTGCCACCATTTTCAGATGGTACCCTATATGGTTATTTCAAATACATTTTGTAACCAAATCTGGGCTGAAAATTCTTACATAAAACATTCGCTTAATATAGAGTTTGCCATGCACTTGATTTTAGTACCAAACATGTAAATGCAAAGAAGATACGATCACTAGCAGCTAGATGTAACAGATTAAGGCGAGCACAATGAATCTTCATAATTCGAGCTTTGTTTGGAAAATTACGGAGGTATTTGGTTATGAAGCTTGAGACTACTTACTGGGAACTATAAACTAAGTTAGCCTCGTAATCAAACTCGGGTATTGACACTAACAACAAAGATTATAAAACTCCGCTTTTTACTTGATCATGAGGCTGGTGACAATTTTGGAGGCTCCACCTCATAATAAGATGCCCCTAAAGAGCTCCATCCGTGTACTCACTTCTAAGCTATGTTGCACGGGTACGTCAATTTGGTCGATGTACTCGTATCCAGTACGTACTCGATAGGAGTATGCATATCGGTATGTGTGGTACGTACCGATACCACATATAATGTACCGGTATGCGTATCCAATATGAGTACGTCAAGTACTCATATCGGGTAAATATTGGATTCGGGTCGATCCATACCTGATCCAAAATTATTGTGGACTTCGTTTCTTTACGGAAGCAGTTGGGTTCTCGGTCTTGGATGGGAGTTCTTTGGGCTTGAGATGATATATTTAGGTAATTGAAATCATAAGGGTGAAAACTTTGCTTAAGACAAAAAACACGCTAGTCCCATGCCATAAAATTTGGTTGCAATCTCTTCGAATACAAAGTATAACCCTCGGCATGGATTAATCATCAAGCACATATTCAAATAGAACATTCATCTCAAAAGATTCAAATACTTTAAACAAATTTTAGCATGAACCGTGTTGGGAACACTTACTATATCTAGGACAACCAAATATCATTTGCAACTACTTGAATCAACCATCAAAGCCATCTTGCACTCATGCTCTTACACTTCCATAGCAAAAATTGGTTCACTTCCATCGTCTTGGAGAACTAAACTAAAGTTCGAGTAGAAAGAAAAACCAATAGTTATAAAAATTATATCGTACGATACGCGATACATATGTATCAATACTTAGAACCAATATGACGTAAAAAACAAGCTTAATAAAGGTTCTTTGTGTACATTTTTTAATTATTATGACTTTTTTATGCATTTCGGTAGCTATTATTCTTTGGTTACCTCCGTGACTTTGATATTTATTTGCAAGCACGTGCTCTTTAAAATATAGAATGTTTTATAAATTTTTTATTATATTTTTTAATAGTGACGTACTTGTACCTTAATTTTTTTTAAAAAATTACATACCCCATACCGTACATGTATTGAGTACCTATATCGTACCCGGGTTCTGGTACCGTAGTATCCATGTAACATAGCTTCTCTAAGTGACCAAACCCCAACTTGGCCGGATGATCTTAGAGGTATCTTCAGAATCGTCTCAACTATCACAAATCCAAAACACCTTCAACGGGTCGCGACTAAAACCGCTAAAGGCCTGCATGATAAAATTTAATTTATCGGGAAGTTTTCTTAGCGTCCTTTATATTATCGTTACATCCACAGCAGTAGTGGAGTGAGCCAGTTAGTCCCGGGAGCGTACAACTCGTGGGAAATAAATGGCGTTATCGTAGAGCCGGGTGTGCCTCCACGGATTTCGGGGCGCGCGGCGAGTTCTGTTAGATCCCGGCGATGAGGCCGGTAAAGATTCAGGCGATGGCAACCGGTGTGGGTTCCTCTTGCTCCGTCTACCGCTCCACACTCACCCTTGCGACGCTCACGCTAATCGTGTACATCGTGCTCTCCCTCAGATCTCTGCATGTCTTTCCTCACGGTCGCTTCGATCTCACGCTAAATCTGACCAGAGTACTTCTTTTCTCTTCTTTCCGACCTGTTTTCTGCTATTTCTTTCATCCCTTTTTGAAATTCACCATTTTCATACTGGAGTGTTGATGTAAGGCCGTTGCAGACGCCGGGAGCGACGTCGACGGTGTTTTTTCGACCGTCTACCACTCGCCGGAGGTGTTCCGGAGGAACTATGCGGAGATGGAGGGGAATTTCAAGGTTTTCATATATCCGGACGGGGATCCTAACACCTACTTCCAGACGCCGCGGAAGCTCACGGGGAAGTACGCTAGCGAGGGATTTTTCTTCCAAAATATCAGAGAGAGCAAGTTCCGCACGAACGATCCGGATAGCGCGGATCTCTTCTTCATCCCGATCTCTTGCCACAAGATGAGAGGGAAGGTAATATTTTTTATTGTCCTTCGTTCTCCCATTCCGTTTATTGTTCAGCTTTTCGCAAGAAATTTGTTCTGCAAAGGGAGGAATTCGATCTGTCATATTAGTATGAACTTGGTTAGTTGTGGTTTTGGTCCCTTTTTCTGTTTTATGGGATGTTGTTTGCTACGGAGCAAGTGGGATTTGTAGTTCGGATTCAAGATATAGATGAAGTGCACTCCTTTTGGGCAAATTTTCGTAGCGATTTTACTGCTTTCTGCGTCTAGTAAAAGAAATATAGCTTGTTGTTTGATACTAAAGAGGAATTAAGCTTTCATTGACTCATTAAAGTGTAACGAGCGCAAATGCTTTTCCTCCAGGTTTTATTTCTGTTCAGGCATTACATATATCATTCCAGTGACGGAAAAAACTGTTCTGTTGGGTTTATACTTGAGCCGTCTGATAATTTGATTTCTTGCTTTTCCTTTTCCCTGTTTATTTCCCCCAAAACTTGCCCTTTCTCTTATTTGTACATTTTGTCCTTGGATTTAGCTTTCTGTCAGCTTTTCATTAGAAAACATCAATAAATACCTCAAGAAGATAAACAAACGATGCAATGAAGCAGATCTTACAAGTAGGGCGATGAGCTGGGGAAGATATTGCATTCATGTTTTCTTGAGCAAATTTACCTGAAGCAACGTATGTGGTTTGTACTATTTGTCAATTACAACAACAACAACTAAGCCTTTTCCCATACTAGATGGGGTCGGCTACATGGATTCTTTGTTTTCATGGAGCTCGATCATGTGCGATGCTTGCAGTTAACTCAACATAAGCAAATCATTCTTTATTATCCTTCAAATACTTTTGTAGTCTTCTTCTTCTTCTTTTAACTTTTCACAATATATTTTCTTATACCTTCTTACGAGTGCTTCCTTTGGTTGTCTTTCTACGTGTCCAAACCATCCTAAACAATTTTCTCTCATTTTGTGATCTAATGGTACCATTTTCAGTTTGTTTCTAATAACCTCATTACAGAGATGGTTTTTCCTTTCCTTATGTGACTACTCATCCATCTTAGCATCTTCATTTCTGACTTGGACATCTTTTGTAAACATTGATAATTAACTGCCTATTTGTACTCAAAACCATAAAGCATAGCGGGCCGAATTGTTGCTCTATAATATTTACCTTCCAACTTTAGTGGTATCCTCCTTGCCACACACACCTCTCCATTTTAACCAACCTATACTAATTCTATGTATAACATCTCAATCAATTTTTCCATCACTTGAAAAACTGATCTTAGGTATTTAGAACTTTCCTTACAAGGGATATAATGTGTGCCAATCTTAATTTCTATATCATTTAAAGTAACCAAATGATCAAACTTACATTCCATATATTTTGTTTTTGTCAATTGTCGTAATTAAAGCCTCATTAGAGATGAGGCGTGATTGACATTTGCCTAAAGTAGTTGTTGTAGACTGTAAGTGACAATGTTCTTGTATAGAGAAATCATGTGCTACTGCAGAGTATTATTGTATTGGAAAAGTGGAAAGATACTTGAAATCTCTTTATTTAGATTCCCTCCACAACTTTCTAGCAGTCTTGTGATAGTAGATGCATGTTATAGTCTTTGCTTGCTTATTAGGCTTCTTTAGTGGGGAATCCTGGAGGAATTAGACTATCTCATGTTAATATTACTAAGTTCATGGTTGTAAGTATCTCCTAATATAGCACAATATGTAAAAATGAATAGCCATGGTGGAGATCAATTGAATCACTGTACCTGATGGCTATCGAAAATGATATTTTTTAACAGTCTCATATCTCTTTGTACGCCCTGCCTTTCCTGTGTAATAGTCCAACTATTTACCAAGGATGATAATGATAGGATCTTTCTGTGTGTACGTATGTTTGGGTATTTATACATAATTGTTGCAGTGTAAAGCTATTTTTTTTCTCATTGTGGTCTGTAAAAATGTCTTTTGATCTTTTGTTTCTAAGAATCAGAAAGAAATGTACTACTGCTCTTTATGTTAGTTTGTTCTTTATGCATTTATTTTGGCATGACTTCTGACTTGTTTGCAGGGCATATCTTATGAGAACATGACTGTGATTGTCAAAGAATATGTGGATGGGCTTATAAGCAAATACCCTTATTGGAATAGGACCCTTGGTGCCGATCACTTCTTTGTCACTTGCCATGATGTTGGAGCTAGAGCAACTGAAGCGGTTCCTTTTCTTGTGAAGAATGCCATTAGAGTTGTTTGTTCTCCAAGTTATGATGTTGGATATATACCACATAAAGATGTAGCTCTTCCTCAAATTTTACAACCATTTGCTTTGCCTGCTGGAGGGAATGACATTGAAAACAGGTGAGTTCCTGTTAGCTTAAATTGCGTACTAGGTTGAGAATTTTATTATAAATGTCTTCCAGGTTCTAATACCTAAATGCAGATCGCATAATTCAATGTACAAAATAGGTCTAATCGTTACAGTTGGGAAATTCTGCAAAGTTTAACATGCACATAATAGAGGACTGTTTGTGGGTTGTTGAAATTTTTGTGCTGAGTTCGTCTGGTGCTGTGGTTGATTTAGATGAAGCGAGAGTGTTTGCCTTTGAAGACATGATCTAGCTGATGGTATTTATTACATTTGATGTAAGTAGGTCATTCACAGGGTTGAAGTAGATACGATTTTTATGAGAACCCTGCCACAAATACTTACAAGCTGATTTTATATTCTTGTGAAGCAAGATACACAGCTTTTTGGGAAGGAAAAAGGTTCCCTTTATTGGCACTGTTACATAGGTACTGAAACCGGAGTTATTATGGATATGATACATGAAACATGCTCTAGCATGTTCTATGTTTCGAAAGAACAAAGACTTTGTGTCAAATATGTTAGCTTACTACCTGAACTCACAACTACATATGAATGGTGCACCTGATGTTCCCTCACTTTACCATCAATGTTTAAAGAAATAGATGTAGCGACTGACTTAGATGTGGAACCAATAAATAATAAAATGAGGAAAAATTATAAGATAATTTAGACATGTGGAAAGGTGACCGGAGTAAACCCTGGTAAGAAGGTGTGAGAAACTAGATGGTGAATATGTTAAAAGAGAAAGAGGAAAACCAAGAAAGTGTTGAAGTAAACAATAAAGAATAATATAGCTTCTTTTGAGTTAATTGTTAGCATGACACATGATCAAATGCTATGGAAACATAGAATCCATGTAGCCCACCCCATCTATTATGAGAAAAGGCGTAGTTATTGTTATTGTCGACATAACAATTGACAACATCGTGTCTTCTATAGTGTTTCTTTTAATTATATTGTCAAATAGAACCGGGTGTAAAATTTTAATCAATTAATAGCTTTGTTTGTCATGAATTCTTATTTTAATGGCCTCCCTAAAGATAAATTAATAGCTTCTATTGTCATGCTATCTTCTTTCGGACTCCTGCCTCAAGATTACATTATCTAGCTTCCTTGTGGCATAGATGAGTTTTTATGACAGAAACTAGGACACAAAGAGCGTGATACATAGTGCATTACAAAATGGAAACTCATGAGTTGGAAAAATCATAATAAAAGAGAAATGTCATAAACAAAAGCCAAAGCTTGGGAAGATTTGTAGAAAACACAATACAAAAGAAATTGAGAAAACTTCATTTAATATAGCTAATGTTGGAGAATGGAAAATACAGCAATTTATTGAATACACATCAAAGTTGATAAGGAGAACGCTACTATGACAAGGAAGGAGGTCGAAACAAGATGTAAATTTAATTCATATGCATCTAATAAGAGAATGAGTATTCAAATAAGGGATGAACAGATTCTGTTCATATGCATCTAATGAGCGCATGAGTATTCAAATTAGCTTAAAAGAGATAACTATATCAAAGAGTATCTATAAACCTAAAGGAATGAAGTTAAAGAGACTCTTTAGCATGTGAGGTCAAACAAGTCTGTAAATTTAAATGGTATTCTAATAGAACCTTACCTTTCTTATGTAAGTCTTTTTCCCACACTAGGTGGGGTCAGCTAGAGGGTGCAACACAAGGATTTCGTAGGAGGTCACCCATCCTAGTACTTAACTTCAGTGTTGGGATAAGATCCAACGCATTTATATACAGGAAATGTTGCACCCCTTGAGACCAGCCATTTTAGGGTATGGCACTTGGCTTAAAAAAATATTTAATGTGATATGAACGATGTGGATGGAATAGAACAAGAGTATAGTGATACCCAATACAAGAAGAGAGGAGATGTTCAAAATTACATCATATGGATATCAAGTTAACGAAGTATGCCGTGAAACTGTTGAGCAAAGAAGGTTGAGATAAAGTATCTTGTGTAACGGAGAACCAATTTGGGTCTATGCCAAGTAGTTGTCTTGTTGAGGCTGTGCATTTATTATGATGTCTTATAGAGCCCTGTAGGGCCAAGACGAACTTTCACATGGCGATTTAGATAGAAAACTTGGCAAGGATATACATGATGGTATTCCAACCTCTATTAGTACTTACATGGGGAATAACTGATCCTTTTCATATTCATATTAGGTTGCACCAAGGGTCAACCCATCCCATATCTTCTTACTCTGTTTATGGATGAACTAAATGAAGTGCCTTGCATGTTATTTGCAAACGACATTTGGTGGATAAGCAATGGAATGGATTAAGATTTAACTTGGACTATGGAAAAAATCCCTAGAAATAAAAAGCTTCAGACTTAATAGAACAAATGTATAATATGTCAGGCGAGTCTAATATATTGATTGAAATAGATGACACATCATTTAAACTTGGTACTCATTGGATTGCTAAGAAATATTATTATAAGTACAAGGCTTAGTTTTTAAAAGAATAGTTGAGTTGACATAGATGCCATATATAAAAGTAATGTAGATTGGTTAAAATAAAGAGGTACCTCATGTACTTTCGTGTACTGGTAAAGTTGAAAGGCAAATATTATGAGGCAAGTATAAGATAAAAAATCCTCTCTGTGCTAAGTATTGGGTAATAAAGAAAAATGTATGTTGGTAGAAACAAAGATATTGAACTGGATGTGTAGCCATATGGGAAAAGGTTGTACCAAATTACCAATAATGAGGTTATGAGGAAAAAAGTTTGGTAATGTCACAAATAGACGATAAAATAAGAGACCATTTTGGTTATGTCACATGGGTTTGGGTACAATACACGGATTTTAAAAAAAATTTAGTGGGGGATCACCGCCATTTATGTAAGACTGTAAGGGTCCTCCCTGATGTGGACCATCTGGCGGTTCTTGATAGGTGATCAGGGACTGAGCTGACAAGGCTCCTTCGTTGCTACATGGTGGACCCCCTTGCTTGACAAGGCACCACCCATCAAGGGAGATCAGATGGTCCACATCCAAGAGTACACTCCTGGAGGGCCCACAGCATACACACACACAGAGACATATATATATATATATATATATATATATATATATATATATATATATATATATATATATATATATATATATATATATATATATATATATGATACATTCATATCATGTATATAAATACATAATATACATAGATTGAATACATCACATCCATAAATATAAATATATATTAAAAATGTTTTATTATATTCTGTCTATTAATTTATTTATATATAACAAGAGAAAAAAGGGAAAGTTTAGAAGTTCAAAATAAAGTAGGAAAATGCGGCATCTTCCTGTGCTCTTTTATCTTTAGTATTTCTTTTTATCTCCACCACTGCTATTTGTTTGTAACCATCGACCTCATGTTCCATCTGCCCCACTGCCACTCTCTTTTTCTCTCCACCTGTTGCTCTTTGTACGGTCCTCTCTTTCTTTCCTTGGTCCTCCCTTTCATTGTCGTCCCCCACTCACTCCCTCTCTGTTACCCACTCCCTGTCTGAGCCTTAACACCTCTCTCCCTTTGCCAAGATTGCCATGTCTCTCTCTAGGTGCGTTGATGATCGGTGTTGGTGAATATACAGTTTTTTTCTCCTGTTTTACTTAAAAATGTTCAATGGACATGTTGACCTATTTTTTTTTTTTTGAATATGGACCTCGGTGAGGTCAATGGGCCAACGCCTCTGAGCATTGAGTTTTCTGTATCAGACATTGCAACCATACCTGAGTCGCCCCCATATCTCTTGAGATACAGGACCTCTTTGCGGTGTCTATGTGACATATTGTTGGTGGGTCAGACATTTGAAGAGGCCATTTGGAGCTCCAGTGAGAACTTGTGAGCTGTCTGGTGAATACTTAGAGCGAGAGGAGGGCCTCTAAAGTTATAGATGTGGATAATAGCACTTGATCTTTCTTTTTTGGAGTTAAATGCTAACATCATGTAAGATCAAGGCCAATTGTGACTCAGAATCTGTACAACTTACTCCATTTAATCTGGGTGGGTTTAGTTGGTGGGAATTAACTTATTTGTGTAACCTTTTCTCAGAAAAGGTTTCATTACTTTTGCATGAACCAAGAATAAAACAACCTGATAGATATGCAGATATGACAGATTAATTGCCTTGTTGATACATTTCATCTTTATGCTGCTGTTGTGCTTGTACCTGTAGATGCATTTCATCTTATGCTTATAACTGTTTCATTTCACATGTTTGATGAATACGAATCTTTATTTATCTTTCATTTCTTGATTCATCCGTCTCTTTCTTTTCTAAAAGAGCACGCCAACGCTGATTGTTTCGTCTCTTTGTTTGCAGAACAGTGCTTGGATTTTGGGCTGGCCATCGCAATTCTAAAATTAGGGTTATCCTAGCACGTGTATGGGAGAATGACACTGAGTTGGCCATAAGCAATAATCGCATAAGTAGAGCCATTGGGGAGTTGGTTTACCAGAAAAGGTTTTATAGAACTAAGTTCTGCATATGTCCTGGTGGCTCTCAAGTCAACAGTGCTCGGATAGCTGATTCAATTCATTATGGATGTGTTCCTGGTGAGTCTTTGATGCATAACATGACATGTTTCCATTTGAGTTCCTAGCGGAAAAGTTTAGTGCTCCCTCTTTTGTGCCCCCATGTTGGTGGTTATACATGCTGTAGGCTTTTGTTACATATGATATGTTTGGGTCTTGACATAACAAGACTAGCTTCTTTGCCGCATTTGTCCCTGATTTGATACCCTCACTACAATCTGTTAATTACGCCTTGCTGGCAATGTAGAGACTATTGTTTACTCTTTATTGCATATGGGACCTCTCTGCAATTTGTTCACTACACCTGAACAGACGGGGAGGCCTTTACTCTTTGCTACAGTCAAGCTTGAAGGAAGCTTTAACAATGTTCTCATAAGTTTGGATTTAAAATCAGTTGTAAAAAAATTATCTATATCAACTGAATGAGATAATAGGCAGTGACTTTTAGTGTTGACTCTGCATCTGATTCCCCTAAGACACAAAATATACATGCATAGTACATACATATGTATATATACATATGTACTATGTATGTATGTGTATATATATATATATATATATATATATATATATATATATATATATATATATATATATATATATATATATATATCAGAAACATGTGTTATATTTTTCTGGGTGAAACTTATGAACCTACTCTTCTTTCTTTTAGGATTATGCATGATTTGGTGCATTTTGGACTTATGATAGGTTGGAGTTCAGGTCAATTCAGCAACAGATCATATGAAATAAACCTAATACAAGTCATAAGGTTTTCCTTGGAAATGTCTCTGCGAAGCAAGATATTTAGGAATTATCAGATAGGATTGATTTATCTAATGGATGAAATTTTGAGGCCTGTCTTGGGTGCTTGGATATATGACTTGTGTTTGAAGTTGTTAAATTTATAAGAGAAAGTCAACCAACCAGTTACATGAGAATGTACGTTAGTTGCTTTTCAAATAGGTCAGCTATATCTATCCAATTTCTTTGTTGCATGGCATTTAGCAATTTCTTTAGAACAAACGACCATAACAACTAAGCCTTTTCCCATACTAGATGGGGTCAGCTACAGGATCCTTTCTTTCCATATAGCTCGATCCTGTGCAATTTCTTTAGAACGTTCATGAAAACAATCGTGAACTAGCTTTGGTATTTACGAAACATGATGCTCAAAGGACCGTTTTTCTGTGTTTCAAGACAATACCAGAAGGGATCCATTTTAGTGTGCATGTTATAATTAGTTAAATGGTTATTGCTATTGAATGTTCGAAAACATGTTTCTTGTGAAACAAAGCAAAAATAAGAAACACATTGGAAAAGTGGAGCTTCCAGATTTGAACCTTCAGTCATTGTATCCTTTCTATGCCAGTACCCATTAAATATGGAAACAGCTGAACTCAAATACATGACTAGAAATGCTTGTACAGCCGTGGATATTCACCACTTACTACACTACAACAACAACAACTACAACAACTAAGCCTTTCCCCATACCAGATGGGGTTGGACCACTTACCACACTAACCTACATATTTTTGTTGATAATGTTTTTTCCTACCTTAGGGATCTGTACCGATTTTTTCTTACTTCTCCTGAATTCTGCAGTAATTTATACAACTTCTATTATCTGCCCTTTAGTCACGTTTGCTTCTCCTTAATTCTGCAGTAATTTTATCCAACTACTATGATTTGCCTTTGAATGACATCCTTGATTGGCGGAAGTTCTCTCTGATACTTGAAGAGAACGATGTCTATCAGCTAAAATCTATCCTTAAGGCAGTATCAAATGAGGAATTTGTTTCTCTGCATAAACATTTGATTGAGGTAAACCTTCTACCTTCCCCAGATGTGTTATAGAGTTTTCTGTAAATCATTATATTAAACTTTTATTTGAAGGCAACTGATCTGAAAATTTCGTTGAAATGAATGCATTTTCATTATGTGCATGATCTAAGTTAGGTTGTTCTAGAACTTTTGCTACTGGATAACCGTCTTATCACCATACTCTTATTGTATGTAAGTGGATGCCATTATCTGCCTATGCTGGGAGATGCAATACCTTCCTATAGATTCCGCACAGTTATTACCTTCCTATAGATTCTGCACGTCTATACAAGATGTAATACCTTCCTATAGATCTTAAATTTCTTGAATTGATTTTCATTTTTGTTTCTAATCTTTAGAACACCGTCACATGAGCATGATTTATTGAGAATCTTCAGAGTCAATTGCAATTACTTTCAGACAATATCTTAGCCAGCTTTCACATGTTCAGGTGATTACATAAAACCGCTATATTAAAACATATAGGAGGGAGATAGATGCACGTTTATTGTACTCTGTAATTTTATTCGTCCTTATGGTCGAAGCAGGGACATGCTAGGCAGGATATCTTCACTGGCATGATTCTCTTTGGCTGCAACGATAGTGAGACACCAAAACCGAAACCCTAGCCTTTTCCCACGGATTCTTAGTTGCTGTTGAGCTTGACGGTGTCATGTCAGCATTTAGCTCATGTTTTGTCGTGAAATCACTCTTTTAAATTGTCGTTTCTATTATTATTTGATTTCCTGTTTACTTTATCAACAGATCCAAAAACACTTCGAGTGGCATTCACCTCCTATAAACTATGATGCGTTCCACATGGTCATGTATGAACTCTGGTTAAGGCGGCATGTCGTCAAGTACTAAAGATTCATTGGGTCCAGGGCATCAACCTTTAGTGTTTAGATGAAGGTCAAGAATCCAACTACAGCATTGCTGGCACAAGATTATATGGTTTGCTTTGTTCTGACATTGCTACAAAACCAAATCAATTGGATTTGGAGCTGTGGCCCATCAGATGAAGTGCAGGACTATATGGCTACAGCAATGTGGTTTATATTCGTGAATCATTCTGTTGCTGGTCTGGAGGAAGTAACACTTTCTTTACCTTGACCAACCCGCAGTCATCGAATCAGGTAATTAACTTTTTGGTTTAAACAAATTTTCTTTTGTGTTCATGTGAAGATGAATTAGGATGTGCAGTATAATGGACACCACAGTATCGGAATTACTGGAATGATCTGGAAATGTAATTCTTTTGGAAGTTCTTCATTGATTTAGATATTTTTTTTCACCCATTAACGATGTATTATGTTAAATTGAGTCTCTCACTCTGCTATGTATGATTCCTTTTCCAGTTTATATTGATAGTAACATATGCCGATGGTGTCATCGGGCACCTGATTGGGATGTGCTTGGAATCGGTTTCGGTTTCTGGTATGCAAGTTCAACTTTCAATCCTACCTTGTGGATCTCTCTGCTTATATATATATATATATATATATATATATATATATATATATATAGAGAGAGAGAGAGAGAGAGAGAGAGAGAGAGAGAGAGAGACTAGTATCATTCTATACCAGTATATCCAAAACAAATATGAAGCATCCATATAAAGAGATTGAAAGTTTAACATTTTAATTAAAAAAGCAAAAAACTCCAATTAATTTTTCTAAGTGCTTTGATTTATTATATACTTGATTGCATCTATATTTTTTGCTTCTTAAATTCAAATATCAATTATTATCTCTTTAAATTAACGGTTGAGATTTATTTGGATATGCTAGCCTGTAATGGTGCTAGCGTATACACGGTTTTCTCTCATATATATATTTGCTTGTATCTTAAGTCAATTCTAGATCGCCAACCGAACATCTGGCTCCGGAAATGACAATTACATTTGTGGTAGTACTGTCTGGGGGAATTGCACGCTGTAGCTGCTTAGTTTCTCTTATACTGTTAACCTCTCTCCTGTGCCTCTTCATCATCCCCTTCATTTATGACGGCACACATGCACAAGCGTGTGCGCACATATACAAATGGAGAGAGAGAGTGTATTGTCGAGAAAATCTACTTCTCTCCTAAACAACAGTTGCAGTGTGTTGAGAAACATGATAAGGTTGGCTTCTCCAACGACCTCCTATCGACAGCAATAGGTTGGCTTCTCCAACGGGTGGACCGTGGGGATCATGCTATCCTTGTTAGTAGTGTGGCTTAGGAAGAGGGTGAACTTAGGTCTGGCTACCAAGAAGCTTCACCTATGTTATGGTAGCAGGAATAGAGCACCGAGGAGTTGGATTCACTTTAAGAGGGAGAGAGAGCTTGTATATCGTAGAAATCATGAAACAGTAATGTAAACTTTACTCCTGCCATTGTAAAAGAACGAAATGTACAGAAAAGACGGAATTCTATAATGTAAACCCCTAGTTTCTTCTTCCCTCTTCTTATTTATACTCTCGTCTCCCCTCACACCAGGTCTTTCTTAGCCGTTTCTGTCTTTCCATCAAGCCATTACGCCATCCGTACCAAAAGGTCGTAGAATCTGCACGACTTAGTAGTGATGGTGCGGGCTGATTTCGGCTCACGAATGAGTTTGGGTGGAGGTCACACTGTTTGGCTGCTAAATTTCGAGCCCTAACACACACACAGAGAGAGAGAGAGAGAGAGAGAGAGAGAGAGAGAGAGAGAGAGAGGATCCATTACTGGTAAGTAGAGTAGCCTGCTTATAAAGGTCTGCAGTTCTACGTGTTTCCAATATATTCGATGGCAACTTCTGTTGTTCAAAGAGCCCATGCTCGGTACTGAAATTCTTGTTGGAGTATGAGGGGCATCTATTAAGACGCATGCACCATTAATAACCTAATAAGCACTTACAGATAGGTGGCATATCATCTTTTTTTCGAATCCGTTAAATTTAATGGCTGGACATGAGTGAGCAGTACCATTGGTGGACAGATCCAATCACAAAATAAAAATAAAAGACACTTTGGCAGACTATTCTCTTTTCTACCTATTGAAAGTGCTTGCACTTTTTTTGCAAGAGTAATGTTTAGAGCTATCAATGCCATATTCTTTTTTCAATTGATGGGAAAGTCCCTACCACTCATGCATGCTCCTTGTTAGGAACTCGTGACACTCGACGGTGAACTTCTTAGCCACATCTATCTGTGAAAGTACCAAGTCCTATATTGCACATTTAAATGTATAATAATATTATTCTCAGGAAGATAGAAGAGATTCGGTTTCTTTTGACTTATAATGCCTAGCGACATACATATATACATACACACACACACACAGACACACACACACACACACACATATATATATATATATATATATGTGTGTGTGTGTGTGTGTGTGTGTGTGTGTGTGTGTGTTCCAGAAGAATATGGTCTCCTTGAATTGAATCCATAGCCACTTTAGTTTCTACCTGAAACTTAAAATGCATTAAACTTCTACACTTTCCCTTTTTTGGTACAATGAGGAGGCTGAAGCCAGATGCACACCCTGCGTATAGAACTCATGACCTTTATCCTGTGAGCCTACTCCCTAGCCAGGTGAGCTATTGACATTTGTGCTAAACTTGTATGCGTTAAAAAGAATGCGAACTAAATAGCCTTTAGATCATATCCACAAGTTTTTCTGAATCCTCAGTCACTCAGAATGCACCAAACCTGTATATTTTTTGGGTACAATGGGGAGGCTGAAGCCAGATGCATGCCCCAGGTATAGAACTCATGACCTACCTAGGTGAGCTATTGGCGTTCATGCTAAACTTATACATTAAAAGGAGGTATTTGCGAGTAAAAATGCATTATGAATCTTGTCAAATATTAAACCATGTCGAACTTGCGCTGTAGCGAACTTATAGTCGACTCTGACAGGCACTTACGTGTTGGCAGAGGCCGGCTGTAAGAATAGTCTACGGTTTTAGACCATGGGTCCTTATTCTGAGTCTTCACCCTCACCCAAAATAGCCCACAAGTTTAACCGTAGGCTCTAATACAAGTCCACGGCAACCATTAGCAATTGAGCTCACCTTAGAATTTTTTCTATGACCTCCATTGCACATAAAAAACCTTCGGAATAAAAGTTTCGTGCATTTGGGACCTTAAATAACTGAAAAGCCTCCCCTTCAGAAAATTAACAAAGAGATAATTCAAAAAGTTGGCAGCACTCGGATTAAATTTTTTTAAAACGATGACTATGTGCTTAAGATTAAAGAAGTATAAACTGATAGCTAGTGGAGTACTTTAAGGAGCATATCTCAAACGCAATTGGATTTAAAAAAAACAATTATAATGAACTGTGGAAGAATTCTGAAGTTCCAACTTACGTTACTTCAAAGGAAAGGGCGATTCTTCCTAATGATAAGGATTAAGAAGAAAGTATTGTGCAACCAAGCAGAGTGGGTTTTGGTATTCCCAACAAGAATAATTGAATAATGAAACTTGGCATCGGACTAGGATAATCTTCTTAGCAAGTATAAAAGGATTAATGACTTCAGTAGTAATATTGCATGGGGGAGAAGTCTTGATAGCCGTTGTGCGTGTGTGTGGTACAGAGAGAGAGAGAGAGAGAGAGAGAGAGAGAGAGAGAGAGAGAGGGAGAGAGAGAGTTTATCCAGCTACTGGTTTACCTAATACAATAGTGGGGAGTCCATCGAAAGAGCATTTGACATTGATGACCACCATAATACAACATATATATCTTATTGCGGAGAAAAGATTGAGGTTTTTTAGGATTCCCAGGTTTTAGATGGTCAAAGGAATCATGACAAAAAGGTTTGGTGCCTACACTAAGAACGTCTTGCAGTTTCCAAGATGACATGGTTGCAACCTTTTCTTAGTCTAGCTTCTTAATCAACAACAACAACGAATAAGCCTTTTCCCATACTACATGCGATCAACTACATTGATTCTTTGTTTTCACAAAGCTCTATCATGTGCTATGCTAATAGTTAACTCAATATAAAATAGATCATTTTTTTCCCTTTCCAACACTGTTGTGATTGTCCTCTTCCTCTTAACATTTTCACAATCTAGTTTTTCATATATTCTTACAAGAGCATCCTTGGGTCATCTTTTTACATGTCTAAACCATCTTAAATGATTTTTCCTTATTTTATCCTCTATTGGTGCTATTCCTAATTGATTTCTAATAACCTCATTGTATATACAGTCTTTTATTGTATGACCACTCATCCATCTCAACATCTTCATTTATGTCACAGACATCTTTTGAACATGTTGATAATTAACTACCAACACTCAGAACCATAAAACATAGTAGGTCTAATTGCTTATATATAATATTTACCTTTTAATTTTAATGATATCTTCTTATCACGCAGAATACCTGATGCTCCTCTTCACTTTAACCAACCAGCATTAATTCAATGCGTAACATCTCCATCAATTTTTCATAAAAATTCTTAGGTATTTAAAACCTTCCTTGTGAAGGATGCATTGTATGTCAATCTTAATTTATATGTCCTCTGAAGTACCCAAACGATCAAACTTATATTCTATATATTTTGTCTTTGTTCTACTAAGTCAGAAGCCTTTACTTTCTAATGTTTCTCTCCATAGTTCCAATTTCCTATTAACTTTTTCCTTAAACTCATCCACTAACACAATATCAACTACAAATAACATACATCAAGGTACTTCATCTTGAATATGTTTGTTAACTCATTAATGGCCAATATAAATAAATATGGACTTAAAGTTGATCCCTAATATAAACTAATCTTAACTTCAAAAGAAGTTGTCATTCCTTCATGAGTCCTCACGCATATTTTTGCACCATCGTATATATCTCTTATAAGATTTATGTATGTAAATGAGATACCTCTCTTTTTCATGGTTCTCCAATGAACATCTCTTGACACCTTATTATAAGCATTTTCTAGATCAACAGAAGATCTGATGGGAATGAATCTGAATTGGTTCTTTGTTGTACTCGATACTTGTGTTAATCTACATTTGATAATTCTTTCCCATAATTTCATAGTATGACTCATTAACTTATACCTCAATAATTCGAACAATTCTGAGTATCTCTCTTGTTCTTATATATAGGTATAAGTGCACTCACTCTATTACTCATATATCTTTTGGGTTCTACATATTTCATTAAATAGTCTTATGATCCAAGTGAGCCCCATATCTCTTAAAATTTTCCATATATCTATAGAATATTGTTTGATCCTATAGATTTACCAACCTTTATATATTTAAAAGCCTCTTTTACTTCATTCTTTTGAATATGCCGATAGAAATTGTGGTTTATATACTTTTTGATTTGGCTAACTCTCTTAAGCTAATACTACCATATGTATTTTTATTAAAATACTTCTAGAAATAATTTTTTCATCTATTTTTGATATTATCATTTTCCACTAGAATCTTTTCATCATCTTTGATATATCTAACAAAAGTAAGATCCTTAGTTTTCTTATCTCTAGCCTTTGCTTTCGTAAAAAATTCTCTTTCACTTTCTTTTGAGTTAAACTTTTTATATAATCCTTCCAAATTTTAGTTTTTACTTCACACCTTTTTAAATTCTTTCTTTGCTTTCTTATATGCATCCCAAGTTTACTAGTCTTCTAGGCATAATGCAATTTGTAACATGCCTTCTTTGTCTTGATTTTATCTTGCACCACTTGACTCCACTACTAAACTTCTTTTTGTATTGGTACGCCTCTCATAGATACGCCTAACACTTCTTTGCCACTTCTCTAATATGTATAGCCATATTGTTCCACATATTAGAAGGTATAAGCATCTCCTTGAAGAACTTTTTATTTAAATATATCTTCTTCCTCATATTTGAGGTTCCACTATCTAGTCCGAATAACTCTATACACTCTATTGTTCTTTGTCCACCTTTTTACTTAGAAATCCATTACTAAAAGTTGATGTTGAGTAGTTAAACTTTTTCTTGGAATTACCTTACAATTTTTATAACACGATATATCTTTTTTTCCTACAAAAAAAATTAATCAATTTGTGTTTGTAACAAGCCACTCTTATAAGTAATTAAATGTTAATCTCATTTTAAAAAAAAATGTACTGGCTTTGTCTAGCTTCTCAATCAAGAAATAATTTTGCATAAAGATATTGCCCAATATAAAAGTGTGCGCACATGTGCATCTGCACCCGCACAAATGCATATCACACACATATATATATATATATAATATTAATTCATTCACCCTCCCAAACTTTAACTCTTTGATCAATGAAAATTAGAAATGAGTAACTGATATTAAAACATTAAAAAACAAAAAAGTAATTTTGTGGCTTTGATTTGAATCATTCATCTTTTTCTATCAAGAAGACATAATTTTGGAAGGATGTTATTCCAGCAAAACCTTAGACATCACACAAACAGATAATAGCATACGTGCACACACGTGCATACACATATATAATATAGCATAGTGTATATGTATTTATAAAATTTTCTCCCTTGAATGAATTGGAGAACAAGAAAACAGAGGATATGTTCCTTCGAAGGCATTTTGTGCTATGCAACTAACGTTATTCTGAATCTCTGATATTCAAGTATGGGCTCTCCACCACTATCTGGAGTCACGTCATCCCGGGTGAGGACCTACAAAATTAATCGCATTCTTTTACAGGGAAAAGTCAATGCTAAGAACTAGTTTAATTAGAAAAAAGATCCTACTCTCTCTATATATAAACTAGATTTTCTTCATCTCTAATGAGCGTAAAAGTTAAGAGTTTTTAAAAAAATGAAAGACAATGTTATTGTACTTATAATGCTTCGAAAGGTAATGGTCAAACATAAACGAACAACGATATTAATGGACATGATCCGATTACTCTCTCTATATTATATATCCATCTATCTGTCTATCTATATATTGTATGTATATATTTATAGCTGCATTTTCACGTCTGAGGTTATCCACCACATTGTTATTTGACAGAGAAGAAAACGAAAGGGCTGACAGAACCCACCTTTCACATGGCATACCTTATCTTCCATATGCCTGTTCCGGACATGTTTTCACTTCATATAAGTTTCAACTTTGCCCTACTTCAGTAAACGCACCTGATTGCCCCTCGAGATCGACCTGTACCATATTAACACAATTATATTGGAATCGTAAGTCAGTTGGCAGTTGATACTTGCCTCCTTTTAAGAGGAGAGTAAGCTGTCAAGAACATGCATCCAATTCAGCATTTTTCATTTTGATTCACTCATTGGTTCTTAAGAAAATCAGTATGAGAATTCCATCATACATGTCATGTCACCTTTTTCTCGAATAGAGAAAGCCTGTACCAGTCTCCTGTTTCTGTGTTTTATTAAAAAACTAAAGAGATCAAATACATACGTCTAATTCTCTCTCTCTCTCTCTCTCTCACACACACACACACACGGAGGTTCGTTTTATAAATGGTACCATCAATTTTACATTCTAGCCAGAATATAATCACCACCGAAGGACATTTTGCTTCCTGTTGAATTGGGCATAATGTAAGCGAGCAACTTTAAAGGGTTGTACGAGTGTGCATGCCTCCGTGTACGTACCCCCGAGAGAGAGAGAGAGAGAGAGAGAGAGAGAGAGAGAGAGAGAGAGAGAGAGAGAGAGAGAGAGAATAATCACATCTAACTAAATCTGCAGGGGTAACATGACACTTAAACATCTCTATATACACAAGAATATCAAAAGCTCACATACAGTTTCATGCAGCACAACTAGTTAATTAAGTACCTGCTTTAAAAGTATTAAAAAAGTATCTGTTTCAAAAAGAAAAAGGGAGAAAGCATTGAGAATTAAATCCTACCATCATATCACGATGAAGTGCCAAATCCTATTTAAAGGCTGCTTAGAATTTGGACCTTCAGGGACCTCAACTTATACACCATTTAAATATCTCCATATTTTGATATAATAATTAAGTCTCTAAGCAAATATAAGCATGGTACCATGCCTAAGGCTATAGGACAATAATACTTTCACACTCGAGTCATTTTTATTAACAGATATACCCCTTGACTCAAATGTCATGCCCAACAATACATGATCACACTTTGGGCACATCATTTTCTGATTTCAGAGGCAGATCCCACTAGATGCAGACTCCAGTATCAAACCCCTGACCTGCTATGAGAGATCCAACCCCCTTTTTCTACATGTCACTCTTTTTCACTACAAAGACATGCCCATTTTGGATGCAACAACAGATTCTTTTGATCAAATGATGCACTTTTAGCCTTCAAGGGGGTGTTTGGTTACGAGATTGGGCCTGTAGTGCTATCACACTAGACCCAATTCCAGCAATCCACCCTAAGTTTATCGGCTTTATAATTGAATAAAAAGTGGAGTCATACTACACACTAATACTTGTGTTTGATTATGAGGTCAATTGGGCTTACTGTTTCAATTTGGTAAAGGTTTAGACCTTATAATTAAATGCCTCCCAAGAAGCATACATAATGGATTGGCTCTATGTCAAAACGTTAGGAGGTCGATAACTTTGCGTACAGGAGAAAAGGGCACACCTTTAATTTTCTTGAAAAGGATGCATAAGAGATGTTTTCAACCAAAGTACATACCTTTTGGTTATTGCAAAAATCTCCAATAAAAGTGTCACAATGCATTGGTTAGGGCGTTGAGTCTCTGATGCGAGGTCAGGAATTGGATAACCAGGTTTCTTCCATTAGGAGCTAAACCAAATTAACTTGCCTATAAGAAGAAAAGTCAACATCTAATTAAAACGCTAAAATCAATCCAGAGTATGGCTTTCATGACTTTTTTTCATAAAATCAACTCAACCCAGAGTATTGTATCAGCAATGACACAAACCTGTGCATATTCATACTCAACACAATGCCCACAGCTAACATTTTTGCATGTCCATTCACGACGAACTGTTGTCGACAACCAAGCTAACAATGTTATAAGGTCAACTCTATGACAGATTTCTTCAGGTCCAGAGTTTGAATTCATTAAGTTATATATATTTGCAAACAAATATCTGTGAAATCCTTGATCCCCATATGCTCCCAAACGCTGCCTGATTGCCATCAACCCATCATGAATTAAGGACAAGGAGCCAGCAATGCTTGGTTTGTTCAAGAACTTGATCCTCTTGAGCAAAAGTCTCGAGTTCCAACCTCGTCGATGGAGAAAAAACGAATGATGGGAGAGTTTTACCCCCACAGCGGGCCGACCTGACTCGAGCAGGATTAGATGGGGTCCTCCAGGCTTCAACATATACTTCACCAAAGAAACAGATAAAGTCAAGCTGCCCCATGTAGACATGGCCAGTTCTGGTTACTTTGGAACCTAGAACCACATCCAAACCCGCTCCGAACCGGTTTCAATTACAATTCTAGAACCATCGGTTGAAGTGATTCTAGCTTGAATCCTATAACATTCAGAATCAGTAAAAAATATTTTAAAATTTAAAGATTTAAATATTTTTTAAAATATCGAAACCAACAGTTTGGAATCATCGGTTATAGTTTTAGACCAGTTCTGGTTTTACGAAAGGTGAAACCAAAACCGAACTGGGTTGTCCCCGGTTTCACCTTCGGTTTCAGCCAGTTCCTGGCCCTGTTCGGTTTCAATTGGAACCACGGGCCCATTTGAAATAAAGAAGCTCTTTATTAAAAGCAAAAGAATATAAAGAAAAGAACAACAATGCCAACCTCTGATTACTAGATTTTTTCTCCCAGTTACCCAACGTCATCCAATTGGCTGCCTCCGCCTTAACACCCTTCATATCATTGGCCACCTTTTTCCATCCGTGACATCCCCCCGGTGCAGTGAGCGATTGCACTAAAATGAAGCAGTGCCTGCCAATGAGAAAATATCCACTAAAAAAACTGTGTCCAACCAATTCAGTGCCGTCCTTCGCCTTTCTCTCTCAATATATAAAGCACTTCTCCTCTCTATCCGACTTGACTTTATGTGTCGGTGGCCTGTGAGAATTTTGGGTGAGAATGGTTAGGAAATGCTCACATTGTGGCAACAATGGTCATAATTCCAGGACTTGCAATATTTCTATAGGAGGGGGTTTCAGGCTTTTTGGTGTTCAGCTGCAGGTGGCATCTTCCTTAATGAGGAAGAGTGTCAGCATGGAGGTGCTTTCACCTTCGCATGCTAATTCTGTGGACGACAGCCATGGAAGTGCCAATGCTGATAATGGTTATCTGTCAGATGGGCTAGTGCATTCGTGCAGTAGAATCCATGAGAGAAGGAAGGGTGAGCGACCAATTCTTGCTTTTGAATTTATTCTTGGGAAGTTTTGTTCTTCTGGTTTGAATTTCACTTGGCGATGCTTTTTGTGTATAATCCACGCTAAAAGCTGCAGCTGGTTGTTGCATTAGGGTGATTTGTTTGCCTTTTTCTCCTCCGGGGTGCAGTTCCAATCATATTTTGATTTGGGGAGGGATGGCTTGCTTTCTGACAGGGATGCTCGACATATATGTGCTTAGAATTGTGTGAAGATGAGAATTACGAATTTCTACTTTGGTGTTTTTTTTTAATTAAATGTAAGTTGGATTTTCATGTGGTGTTGCTACTTCTTAAATACCATATCCTAGTTCCCCGATTTGAGAGCTTACAACTTTAAATTCTTCCCATCTTTGTCTTTCATGGCCTTGATTAAGAATATATAATATTTGCATTCAACTGAAATTGCTATTTGTTGCTTGTGAGTTTGTTATAGTGCTTAAATAAGCTATTAAGCTTTTCAGGGGCTCCATGGACGGAGGAAGAACACAGAACATTTCTATCAGGGCTTGAGAAGCTTGGGAAAGGTGACTGGAGGGGAATATCAAGGAATTATGTGACGACCAGGACTCCCACCCAAGTGGCAAGTCATGCCCAGAAGTATTTTCTCAGGCAGGCCAGCCTTAACAAGAAGCGGCGGTCGAGCCTTTTCGACGTGGTGGTATTTCCTGCACGGAAATATTAGATCCTTATAGCTTCATTCACAATCAAGATTGTCATGGAATTGAATTTCATGTGAACCAATTTGCTGCAGGTGGGAAGCAGCAGCAAAGCTCTCAGTCAAGATTCGAGCGTCAATCAGGCCTCTTTTAAGGATGAAATCTCTTTGGTGAGCAAAGATTCAGTCCCCCGCAATTTACCTGATCTTACCTTGTCCCTCACTGGAGTTTCCTCTGGAGTTCATGATGATACTCACCTGAGCAATCTCAGGAAACCAGAAAAATCTGAACTAATGGTGGAAAAGCACTTGGAAACTGGTATCATTCCATTGGCATCTTCTGAACATATGGTCTCTACTTGCTCATCACATGAACAGCTCGGTTCATCTCTTGGACTTGGTTTCCAATCGTTGCCTTTGTTCGCACCAATTGAGCCTGCGGATTTGGAGCTCACAATTGCTTTCCCTCGGCTGACTGTTCAGAACAAATCATCACCAGGTGCCCTGCTATTAGGAGCCATAAGTGTGATCTGACCCAGGAACCGTTGTTGGTCAGTCTCCCATTATGTAATATGCTCTAGTACCTAATGCTGTTTCAGCTGTTATCTTTGTAGAGTTTATATGTGAATTTAGAACATAAACTTTTGGTCCATGCTGTGTTAAAAAACTGCCTAATTTTGAGGGGACCTTCCGCTTCTTTTATGTTATATTTTAACTAGTGGAAGAAAACCGCCAGATGGAGGATTGTGAACCAACCCTTCATCCCCACTGTCAGCCTTAGGATTCAATTGCACTGAATGCTATGGAGACTCAGATTATTCCCTCCATTTTAAACTTCTGTGCACCCATTGGGCTTCCCAAAAGCCAACCCACAGCGCAAATCTTTTCTGAGTTTTGCTTTGTCGAGTCCTATCGACGGGGAAGAAAGAAATGAATGCTTTCTTTTGCATTGGATGACAAAGCCTCAGTTTATGTTCATTCGTTTTCAGAATTCATAAGAAAAGGAACTTGGATTACCAACTCTTTATCTCCACTGTCAGCCTTAGGATTCAATTGCACTGAATGCTATGGAGACTCAGATTATTCCTTCCATTTTAAAGTTCTGTGCACCCATTGGGCTTCCCAAAAGCCAACCCACACCGCAAATCTTTTCTGAGTTTTGCTTTGTGGAGTCCTATCGTCGGGGAAGAAAGAAATGAATGCTTTCTTTTGCATTGGATGACAAAACCTCAGTTTATGTTCATTCGTTTTCAGAATCCAAAAGAAAAGGAACTTGGAAAGTGTTGTATGATATTGAGAGGACTAGAGAGCTGACCCTACCATTATGTGGTATTTGTCTTGGATTAGCAACTACTATCTGCCATGAAAATAGAAAATCAATAAATATTATGCTACTTTTTATGACATTGATGTATTTGAAAGTTTCTTAAAGGTCGTAACTGGTGAGATGCCAAACTCTAAAATGCAAACAAGATGATTACATGACCTATACGAAAGAGGAAAGCGTCACATACCCTTCAATTTGTGTGTGTGTGTGTGTTGACGTGCTTCCTTGCCTTCATTGGTTCAACATAAATGGTCCAAAATGCACTGAAATTTCACCAATTGAAGAATCATGTTGACTTTCGGTTACAAGCCTCCTCGGAAAACTGGGTTAGAGATTGATTGATCAAAGAAAGGACGCATATATGACTTTCACTGAAAAAATATCGGAGAATTGAGCAATCACCTTGCAGTTGTGCCCACACCTGTAATGTACGAATGATCCTTAAAACATTGTGGTGACTATGCATCCCCATTTCCTGCACAACAATGCTCAGCAGGCAGCACCATCACAGTTAACTAATATTCACATAAGCCTCAACACCTTGTCAACTGCAATGACTACGATGGTAATGCAAAGAACAGCCGGACTCCAAGAAATCCTTGTGCGGGTACAATGAATAGGTGGTGCACTGCACGTAGATCCGTCGGTGGTGTCTCGAACTCTACAATCAGGTCCATTTGTGTCACTGAATAATTTCCCCCCTTTCTGCACTCAAAGAACGAACCAAGGGTTGTGAAGATGGAATAGAGTAATTGATGTGTGCTACAAGCTTGAACAACCTCATATTTTGGATCAAGAAATTGGGCTGCTCCTGGTTAAATTTCAAGCGAACGTATGTGCTTCTAATACGGAGTATAAAATCTCATCTGGGTGATCACGATGAGCTAAGTTGCTTTAATGCAAGTTCAAAAGTCTTAATTTATACCAAACAATTGGAATGAAAAGCTGTTTGGTTGAGAGTGCCGCTTTATCATGGCGGATAAACTGTCAAGTGCGTCAAATCCCTGAAACCGTGTGCTACATATTCTTCGTGAATGCCGATTTGCAGCTAAATTATGGAATGCACTACTTCGTAATCATATGAAGCCTTGCTTCATTAATGCGAACCTTAAAGATTGGCTGGTGAGCAACTTGTCTAAGGGTACGTATGTTACATGACTCAGGAGTGGCATGGCAGGTCATCTTTGGCTTGGTAGTTACGGCCATCGCGTAAAGCAGTACCATCACAACTGGATCAATCTGTCAGGGCTTTCTCCCGTGTGATATTAGTCCTCTGTACAAAAAATAAATGAAAGGCATAAGATCAATCCAAATAGCGACTAGCGAAACCCACTTGGTGTGAAAAAGGCTTGGTTTTGGTTTGAAACTGGGATGGAGAAATTCAACTAGATGCACACCCGGTAACAAACAGTCTGATATGCCCATTGGGCTTTCAAAAGGGATTTACGTTCTTCCATTGATACTGTTCGAGCATTACTTGCAAGCTTCACACCACGGCAAAAGCCCCTCGCAAACGTCATGAATACCACCACCATGGAAAAAAAGGCAAAGCAAGCAAGAGATACTAGCGCGTCCACATGGATCTCTCTAGAAGAGAAACAGATGAAAGTAGAACATCCCTGGTTTTGGTAAAACACAATTGTAATGCTACAATTTCAACCAAGCCCTCAGTTTACAAAATGCAATTTCAACCAAACAAGGGAAGCAGAAAAGGAATAAAAACAATAAAATAATAAATAATACATTACAAGCAGATATTTTACACAAAAAAATGACTAGGAATGGTGTCATAAACCAATGCAGGGGATTGAATGGCGTGGAGTTCTTGCTGGTGTAAGATCCTCAGGATGGGAGGGGTTGATGATCTCAGTAGTCCTGTGAGAGAAGAGGAAGGATCCTCTCAGTTAAACATTCCCCTTAGTCTAGTTTCTTTGAGCTCTTGCTACATGTCTTCCATAGCAGTAAGATACAACCCATTAGGTAAATCTACCTTAATCTTTATACAAAATTTTCTCTATGATCATGAATCATGAGTGCCGTGGACCATCAGAGTTATACGCTTAGTACTATCTGTCCGAATGCTGTCGCTTTTAACTCCCGTCTGGAGAATGGAGATGAAACTACAATTAATGCCATAAGCATTCTCAACAGTTTTGAAAGGTAGTGCACATACTTGTCAGAGAATATATACCTCAGCCGAATTGTTGTCAGCTGAGAACCACCGAAGAAGAACTCCTAAATGGACGACAGCAGGAATCAACTTGAAGAGTAATGGGGTAGTCACCTGGATGGCCTCTTGGTATTAGTTATTCAAAAGGGAAGGACAGATAAAAAATCATAGATGGAAAAGAGATATCAAGTTAATCACCAGACTGAGAGCCGTTGTACCCAGAAGCAAGCTGTACAGTTTACCCTGTAAAAATGAACCACAATAAAGATTTACCCTTTTGGAAGCATGACGTACCATATGTCAAAGAAAATCAGAAATATTAGCAGAAAAATTGACATTACCGCAACGACAGTAGTCTAGAATCAAGGCACAAATGAATACAACTAAACTAACTTTGTAGAGGAATAGATGAATTTGAAAACAGTGTCGTCTATGTCAAACAATACAATTGATTGGCCACAAAGTGTTGTGTATTTAGTATTCTGGGTGTCCTATTGTATTACAGGATACACATGCCAAGTTCAAGGGGATGCACCGATTAAATTTACCTTCAAAAAGGGCCAAAGCCACAGCATGGATTTTCTTTCAAAATTCCTATAAATGAGCAGACCGAAGATACTCCCTATGAACTGAACAATTCAAAGTGTAACATTTAAGTTCATGGAAAAACCTAAGAGAGAGAAAGATGTTCAAAGCTGCTTATCTCATACTTAACGTGGGTAGAACTGACAGTCGGAAAAGAACCAGGCAAATGAGATTCCACCCTCCAAATTGTCAAATATAGCTCATCAATATAAGATTTATACAGCTACTAATAAGAACTGACAAAAATCCTCTCGGGTGCTAAGTGCCCTGTTTAATCGGAAAATCCTCTTGTATAGTATCATGTAAATAAGACATACCCCCATTCAAATTCACTAAAATAAAATTAAAACAAACGTTTAAATATTCAAAAGCACAACTCTTACATTTAAGAAAAAAGTTCAAAATTTTATGCACCCCTACTGATTTTCAAGTCCTTGAATCTAATGTGTTTATTTGACTTAATAATTTCAAAAATCATATTAGGACTTGATACTACTTTATCTATCTAAAGAGAAACATAGAAGTGTTTCAAAACCAAGCATCCTTTGCCATACTTGACATTTGCTTGACTATTATGTTTGAAATGTAATTCAACCATACGCAGTCATACAAACATATGACAAGATTTCTTAAACAATTTAAGATAAAATAATACACTATACCGCATATCACATATTTTCCTTGAGCAAGATAGCGTTGTTTGAGAGCTACTTTACATTGGTTCATATCCATGAAATGTGTTTAATTGACAATTTTTTGCCTTCTTTAAAATTAATTCTCATACAATTGCTTATTTTCTAATATTGGTGTACCCTAATCACTGAACTGGTGGCTAAACACTTAAGCCGTGCTAGACACAATCAACAATATAGATCGAAACTGATGTGTAAAGTTAAATTTTCAATACATAATATACCATCTCTTTCCAGGCAGATTGAGATGATTTTTTTCATTGCATACTTTCAAGTAGACATAGCCGGTTCCTAACTGGTTCGGTGGTTTCAACCGAAATAGAACCGATTGGACCCGAAACTGGTGAAACCAATGTTGGAGATCAAGTTGAAGTCTTAAACTCTTGGATTTTTTTAAGTTTAATTTCAAGTTTTTGTTAGGTATATGTAAGTGTGTTTAAGTCTTAGATTCTGATCCATTGAGAACCGGGTAATGTTAATTATTAATTAAGGGTATTTAGGACTTTTAAGTTAGATTCGAGGTATAAATTATGTGTCTTGTAATTAGGTCAAGTGATTGTGAATAAGAAAAGTTGGCAGACGGCTGCCAAGGTGCGGTGACTTGCACATATGAACATTTGTCTTCTTGCTCTTGCTACTGAGGGATGCTTTCCTTTATTGATGGATCACACATCAAGTCTTCATGGTATCAGAGCATGCACAGAGAATAATCTCCCCAAACAGGTCATAGACGATACAGAATGTGAAGGGTTGCAGCTTGTTTCAGATTCCATAGATAAAATAGTTGATTCGCTGAGGTATTAATCTGTTTAAACATCCTTTGATTGGGTAGTTGTTGCATCTGTTGCAACCATCATATATTACCTTTATTGTTGGCTGAGGTAATGTATTAGCTATATTACATATACACATCCTTCACCAAGACTCTTGTGAAAATCTGCATTGTGAATCTCTGCCAAACGAAAGCCGAAGCAAAGGAGATCAATGTTGTGTAGCCATGTATCTTCAGTTTTACATAAACGATAATGGTGATAAAGTTTACATGGTCAAGCACTGCGATTTGAAGATCACTATATGCTTATTATCTGCGATTTGAACAACTTGGAGTATCTACCTTCTAATTTGTGAGTGTGATTAAATACTGCAAACATTATGAAATTTGCAGAACGATTTGGAGAATCTGCCTTCTAGTTTGTGAGTGTGATCAAATTCTGCGAGTACTAATATTGTAGGTGAAATATTAAGCATCATACCTACTCCATATTATTCGAACATCACATACTTGTGTAATCAGTATGAGTGTTCTTTAAGGTAAAAGTTTGGCAAACACGAATCTATCAAGGGATTAGATTCTAATTATGATGGAAAGAAATAAGATAGGAGATGGAAGTGATCACACTATTTTAGACAAATGAGAGGAATTCCAAATCATAAATCTGAAATTGGATGGAAAAAACTACATTAAGTGGGCCAGATCTATAGAATTGGCAATAATGGCTAGGGGTCGATGGGACTACCTAACTGGTGAAATACCTCAACCTCCTACCTCAGATCCTCTGTATTCCAAGTGACATTGAAAGAATGCCCTGGTTAGTGCATGACTGATTCAATCAATGGTACCTTCAATTGGCAGTACATTCATGTTTTTAGAAACTACCAAAGATATTTTATTAACAGTTCATTATGCTTATGATCAGAGGAAGAACATAGCCAAGAAATATGATCTTATTGAGAAAATAAGAAAATGCAAACAGGGTGAAAGATCAGTAAATGATTATTATGCATAACTCAGAGGTCTATGAAAAGAATTACAAGTTTACTCTAAGAGAAAGCGGCAACAATGCACACAAGAGAGTAATGAGAAGTTTGAACAACGAAAAGTATTTGATCTTTTGTGGAGCATCTCTTTAGAGTATGAGGCCGTGAAAAATAATATTCTCAACAGAGAAGAACTTCATCCCTAAGCATTGTATACTCTCTTTTACTTCGTGAAGAAGATAAGAAACATTTAGAAAAGGAAACCAAAATTAGTTATGAAACTACTGCATTTGTGGAAAGAAATAGTTCTACTCCTTCTTACTCACGTGAAAGAGGAGGTTATGGACGTGGAAGGGATAGGCCCTCATATACTCCTGAAGAAAAAGAAAAACTAACCTATACTCACTGTGGAAAATCACCGCATACAAAAGAGACATGTTGGAATTAGTTGGTAGACCTACTTATTTCTAGAATAGATCTAATAAAGCTTATTTCAGTAGTGACCAGAATGATAAATAGAACACTGAAAACAATGCAACCTCTTTGGCTGATATGAAGAAGGAAATTGAATTACTTAAAACTCGCTTAACAGACTCGCATACTCCATCTACTTCCTCTAATATTGATTCTCAAGCAACTATGGCATATCCATTCTCTTTTTTTGGCTAAAGGTAATATGAATATTCCTCATTCTCAGATATGGGTTATTGATTCAGGTGCCACAGATCACATGGTCAGTAGGAGAGACTTCTTTGATAACTATGAATTGACTCAAGAACAAATTAACATTAAGCAAGCAGACGGTTCACACACTCCTATAGTGGAAAAATCAAGTATTATTACACCTTTTGGCATATTGAAGAATGTTTTACATATTCCAAATATATCAGTTAATTTATTATCAGTCTTTTCTATGACTCAGGATCTGAATTGTCATATAATTTTTTATTCTTCTAGATGTTTATTTCAGGAATTGAGGACGGGAAGGATCTTTGGTCGGGGTAGTGTGAGGAGAAACCTTTACTTCTGTGAGGAAAGTAAGGAGGCTGCTATGCAATCGACTGTCATTACAGAAAAACAGAATGAGGGCCTACCTCGCTGGCACCAGAGACTGGGACATCTACCTTTATCTAAACTTATGATACTATTGCCTGAATTTAACCAATGTAATAATTTAAATTTGAACTGTGAAACCTGTCAGAAGGCGAAACATAATCGTACTTTTTTTCCTTTAAGTGAAGAAAAATCCTCCATTCCTTTTGAGATTGTTCATTCTGATATTTGGAGCCCTTGCTCTACTACTTCATTGCATGGATATAAGTACTTTATCTCATTCATAGATGATTGCACTAGGTTTACTATGATATATCTCATGAAAACTAAGTATGAGGTGAAGAATATCCTACCTATATATTGTCAATTTGTGCGTACTCAGTTTCAGCGTACTATCAAAGTCTTTTGCAGGGATAATGGTGGTGAGTTTATGTCTAAATCACTTCACTCATATTTTCTAGATCATGGAATGTTACACCAGACCTCATGTACTTACTCTCCTCAACAAAATGGTGTTTTTAAAAAGAAAAATCGACATATTCTAGAAGTGGCTAGAACTCTTTTAATTGGGAGTAATGCTCTAAAATGTTATTTGGAGTGAAACAGTTTTAAAAGCGATTTTTCTTATAAATCGTATGTCAAGCAGGGTTCTCAATAGCAATACTCCATTTCATTCATTATGTCATTCCCATAAACAATTTCATCTACTTCCGAGAGTGTTGGGATGTACATGCTTTATTCATATTCACCAAGGTTTAAGAGATAAACTAGATGTCAGATCAATCAAATGCATTTTTGTAGGATACTCCTCTACCCAAAGAAAATTATATATTACTATGGATGTTACCTTCCATGAAGATACACCCTTTTATAAGTTACAAGAAGTTTCTCCGTCAGATATATAGCTTCCTAATGTGATACCTCTTCCACCAGTTAAAACTCAACCATATTGGAAACGTTGTTGTACAACGGATAATCAATAATAGAAAAACAAGAACACAATGGAGGATGCCCCCCTCTTTCTCTCTCTTTCTTAATCTCAGAAACTTAAACCTAATTACAACCTATAAGCACTTATATAAGGAGTTGTAAAACATAAAATGACTAAAATACCCTAAGTATAGAAAATTACCAAAATGCCCTTACAACTTTGGACAATTACAATAATACCTAAAACATCAACCTTACTAAAACTGACTCTAAAACTAATATTCTTCAACACCCTCCTCAAGTTGGGAGTGAGATACTACAAACTCCAAACTTGCAAAAGAACGGATTCTTTCTTCATCTGTCTGCAACATTCTTAGATGCTCCAACAGGGCCCACCCGGTCCGATTATGATTTCACCCTTAGCAAACCGGAACCGGTGGTTCCAAACTGCTGGTTCTGGTATTTTTAATGTTTTTTCTTATAAAACAACACATTTTTATAAAATTATCGGTTTTGAAATCATAACTGGTTATG
The DNA here is from genome assembly GCA_036023115.1 of Brasenia schreberi. Taxonomy (NCBI): domain Eukaryota; kingdom Viridiplantae; phylum Streptophyta; class Magnoliopsida; order Nymphaeales; family Cabombaceae; genus Brasenia; species Brasenia schreberi. The sequence goes on from JAYKKT010000066.1 coordinate 6,332,912, forward strand.
GGCCTATTCAATGATGGTTCCAGGTATTTTTAATGTTTTTTCTTATAAAACAACAAATTTTTATAAAATTATCGGTTTTGAAACTGGCCCTGTTTACCTGGAACAGGACATATCTACTTTCAAGTGACAAATCATTTCCACATTTTCCCATTTCTTTTGAGGTGATATACACGTATAATTATTTTCTTTGTTAATTTTACTTAATCCCATGTTTACCCTGTAAATCAGTAAGGTAAACTTGCCCAATCTGAGACCAGTATGCGACAAAACCCTGTGAGCGCAATCTCAGATCAGCATGCAACAAACTGTGATCATAAAGAACAAACCTCAATAAGATGAAGATTGGAGGCACGGCTAAGAAGAACAAAAGCAAATTCTCCAATTTGAGCTAAAGACATGCCAACCTGCAGAGTTATGGCAAAGGTTTCAGTCCTAAAAGACAAATTAAAGAATCTGAACAATGGAAGGAAGCTTACCAGGAAAGAAACCCTGTTGCTGTAGCCAAATCCTTTGACAACTAATGCAATAACAATCGTTTTTATTGTTATTACCAAAATCACAGCAGCTAATAAGATATCAACGTGATTCCACAGGAAATGAACGTGAATCAACATCCCGATGCTAGCAAGAAATAATGCAGCAAAAAAGTTGCGGATGGGTTCAATCTGTTGGTAGAATACATGTCAGAAAGTGGAAAGATATGAAAGTATTAACTATACGAACAACCGTATGACATGAATATTTCAAAGAGAAGGCAGCTGAAAAAGAACCATCATCTACCACTACTTTATCATAAAGCAAGCAGGAGAAGAACATAAATGCAAGGTAACTTGGTAACGGATCCTGGCCTGTAATTACATGAGACCATGCAATATGTAAGTAAAATTCCAACTACAATTTGGTTCACTAAAATCGATCACTAATCTGATGCTAAATAATCATTATGCGAAAATGTAGAAAGATTAACTAAACAAGCAGTTCTCTAGAATGGATAATTTTGAGAAATATAGATGCTTAATGACTTCTACAAGTGCAATTCCGGACCAGAGCCAAAAGCAAAAGCCTTTCTGAAAGGCTAACTGAAATACTTTCTCAGCAAACAGAATCCAAGGGATTAGCCTTTTTCATCCATGAAGCCAAAAAGGAACCAATAGTCTAGAAGCACGCTCGATTAGCCTTTTTCATCCATGAAGCCAAAAAGGAACCAATAGTCTAGAAGCACGCTCTTGAGCTGAGTATTTAGGTACCAAAACCGAAATAAATGTGCATAAGTATCCGACTGCTTCAGTTTGCCAATGATATTTCTGAGTATGACACAAGTACTTATATGATACAGAATTGGTTGAGAGCACTTTTAACTCTTGATTAAGTAACAAACTCTTAATGAATAACAGGTATCAAAAAGTATGTTAGGATCACCACGTACAAGTATATTTTGTCCAACTAAAAAGAAACTAGATTATGAAAGCCAAAAGTGTGGCAGACCTATGTCACACGGGTGCGGGATACGGCTAGGGTATATATATATATATATATATATATATATATATATATATATATATATATATATATAATATTCAAGCTACAACAAATGAGATATCAATTAACATAAATATATGACAATAGCAAGTACACAACTTTATATTAAAGCAAAACACATAAACTGTAAACAACTACTAATTTCATAATAATACACAAATCAATATTCACTATCCGGATCCATTTATCCAAAAAGACCCGAACTTCAAAATCGATACCAGATTTTGAAGCGTGGAATATCCACACAAAAGGAAGTGAAGAAGGTCCGCGCTGAGATACTTTTCTACGTTTACCGGCGGAGGAGTTTCATGGGACATGATGGAAGACAAGCTGAAGGAGCATTTTGGAAACTATGATGAGGTAACTCAGGTGGTCATCATCGGAGATAAGGTCACGAGTCGACTAAGAGGCTTCGGTTTCATCGTCTTCATGGATTACTCCCTCTTTGATCGGGTTCTCCAGGATAAATACACCATAGACGGCAGAACTGTGAGTTACAAAAAAAATTGCGTTTCTTTTTTTTTGCCATGCTGCACCGACACGGTGTCAGTGTCGATGTCGCACCCTTGTCGAGGTCAACACTACACCTCTTAGAAGTGTCTGTGTGACTTAGTGGCAGACCTCTAAAAAAACAGTTTGTAAGCTTGTCGTTTTGTTCTTATACACAGCTAGACAAACATCCTCTATGATAGACAAGGATACAATCAAATTACAATCACCTACTTCGGTCCATGAATGCAAGGTGAAATCATACTTGTTCAAGTGTGTGTTGGGCAAGATCGGTGGTTGATATCATCACTCCAGCAGCAAATGATCCCAATTCAAGGCTCAGTCCCAATTTGTCACTACACTGCATGCAATAAACTACAGTTCAAATTACATTCTTTTGATGTAAACAGGAACTTTGGAAAAAAACTAAAATTGTGACTTTTCAAAACAAGTGGTTGAAACATAATAAATCCTAAATTATTTAACCTTGAAAATAGATGGATAACATAAAAGAAGGAAAATTGTAGGACACATTATAACAACCAATAAAAAGAGCTTCCAGGATATTGTACAACATAAATGGTGAAATTTGTGAAAAGTAGGTGGAAACAGACCAAGAAATTTCATGCTCCCTTGTATAACACCAAGAAAACATGTACTGAAAAAAAAGCACCAACATTCTTCATTCAAGATAGTTACCAGAAAATATATCAAGATTGAGAATGAGCTTCAACACTCGTATGAGGATCAAGCTACTAAGATTGATGAACTGAAGGATCATATTTCTTGGAAACGGTCTTTTGCATGCACATTAAGAGAAAATCTAAATAATGACTTGAAAGTTCATCAAATTACAATTTTAAGGCCAGTGTTTTGTTACAACATTATTCAGGATACTGTTCACAAATGTCTGCACGATACTTCAGTTCACTAACAGTACCATATAGAAGTTATATTAACATCTATTTAGAAACAAAGCTAAAATTTGTCTTTTGTCAAAACCTTCTTTCCGTCTTGTTTTCAGGGAAACCATAGTTCTTAAAATTTACTTAACAATTGACTGCAAGAGTAAAGGAATTGTGGTTCTTCCCTCCAGTAGTCAAATGCCAATGATGATCACTTTTACACCAGAATTTTCAACATTTAAGTGCAAGACAAGCACAGAGCATTAGTCATATGATGAGTTCATGTGATATATTCACTTCTACATAGGATGTTTGAGTTATATTTGTTTGGTCTGCAAATAGTTCTGCGTCAGATTTAGATAGTTTGCTGAACTAAATGAAAGGATCAGTGATGTCACACATTTGAAAATAATCTACAACAACAACTAAGCCTTTTCCATACTAGATGGGATCGGCTACATACATTCTTTGTTTCCACACTACCCTATCATGTGTCATGCTAGCTTTTAACTCAATATAAACTAGATCATTCTTTATTGTTTCTTTCCAACACTTTTGTGGTTGTCCTCTTCCTCTTTTAACATTTTCACAATATAATTTTTCATATCTTCTTACGAGGGCGTCCTTTGGTCGTCTTTCTACATGTCTAAACAATCTTAAATGATTTTTTCTCATTTTATCCTCTATTGGTGCTACTCTCAATTAGTTTCTAATAACCTCATTATGTATACGGTCTTTTCTTATGCAACCATTCATCCATCTCAACATCTTCATTTCTGCTACAAACATCTTTTGTATATGTTGATGATTAACTCCCCAACAACAACTACAACAACAACAACTAAGCCTTTTCTCATACTAGATAGGGTCAGCTACATGAATTCTTTGTTTTCACATAGCCCTATCATGTGTCATGCTAGCAGTTAACTCAATATAAACTAGATCATTCTTTATAGTTTCTTTCCAATACTTTTATAGTCGTCCTCTTCCTCTTTTAACATTTTCACAATCTAATTTTATATCTTGTTACGGGAGCGTCTTTTGGTCGTCTTTCTATATGTCCAAACCATCTTAAACGATTTTTCCTTATTTTATCCTCTATTGGTGCTACTCCCAATTGGTTTCTAATAACCTCATTGTGTATATTGTCTTTCCTTGTGTGACAACTCATCCATCTCAACATCTTCATTTCTGCTATAGACATCTTTTGAACATGTTGATGATTAACTGCCCAACACTCAAAACCATAAAATATAGCAGGCCTAATTGCTACTCTATAATATTTACCCTTTAACTTTAATGGTATCTTCTTATCACACAGAATACCTGATGCTCCTCTCCATTTTAACCAACCGACATTAATTATATGAGTAACATCTCCATCAATTTTTCCATCCCTTTAAAAAATTGACCCTAGGTATTTAAAACTTTCCTTGTGAGGGATGCATTGTGTGTCAATCTTAATTTTTATGTCGATTAAACTTATATTACATATATTTTGTCTTTGTTCTACTAAGTCGAAAGCCTTTACCTTCTAATGTTTCTTTCCATAGTTCTAAATTCCTATTAACTTTTTCCTTAGGCTCATCCATTAACACAATATCAATTGCAAATAACATACACAAAGGTACTTCATCTTGAATATGTTTTAATACTTATCAATGACTAATATAAATAAATATGGACTTAAAGCTGATCCCTAATGCAACCCAATCTTAACTTGAAAGGAATTTGTCATTCCTTCATGAGTCCTCACGCATGTTTTTGCACCATCGTATATATCTCTTATAAGATTTATGTATGTCAATGGGATACCTCTTTTTCCAAGGTTCTCCAATGAACATCTCTTGACACCCTATCGTAAGCCTTTTCCAGATCAATAAATATCATGTGAAGGTTCTTTTTTGCTCTAAAATGTTTCATAAGACGTCTTAATAGGTGAATCACTTCAATAGTAGATCTGTCAGGCATGAATCCAAATTAGTTCTCTGTTATACTCGATACTTGTGTTTACCTACATTCGATAATTCTTTCCCATAATTTCATAGTATGACTCATTAACTTGATACCTCGATAATTCAAACAATTCTGAATATCTCTGTTGTTCTTATATATGGGTGTACACATTTGAAAATAATCTACTTGAACAAAATAATTTTGCAGCTTACACTTATCAAAGTAATCATGGATGGGAAACAGTACATGTCCAAAGTGATCTTCTCTTATGGCAGACAATTCAGAAAAGTATTCAGAGAGTTTAATGTTCGCATCCTCTCAAGGTGTATTAGATGCCTTTTCAATTGATGTTCCTTATTCTGATGCTTTTAACATGGCTAAGTATGGTGCCATCTCTCTTGATGCATAGGTTGTATTTCACAATCAATTTTTGCAATTCATGCTGAAGAGGAAAAAGCTTCAGAATCATCAGCACAGGTGACAAGTTTCAAAGACTGGAATATGCAAATTCAAATTGAAGTGCGTGCTGGCATTTGTTAAGCCTAAGTGATTGCCTCATGGCAATGCTGTAAATACCATATTGTACACGATAGGATACAATGTCATATATTGTAGAGTATTGGTGCTTATCATCGAATACTGTATGAATATTGTACCATATTTTTCAGGTGACAGAAGTACTGGTGTACATTGAAAAGTTTGTATCAATACGTACTATTAGCATGCTGCTAGTACCTATTGAGGCCTGATGTTAGGCCCCTTAAGCCTGCCGTAACAACATCAGAGGGTGTAGGACATAGGTTGCATCTCTTGTAAGTAACTCGGGTATGCAGCTAGGCTTGTTAGGCTTGTTGCAGAGCAGTCTTACCTCATCACCAGCTTTTATATTCATATAACAGCAGGCCCAATCACTAGGCCTCTATAAATGTATTTGAATACAACTATTAAAATGTAACTTTTACTGAAAAAGTTCAAAAAGGTGCTGACTTTAAACTCTATTCTTTATTAAATTATAAAATCAAGTATCATTCGTATCATACAATATACAATATGATCTGTTTATCATACATCGGTGCCCCATGCAATACATGACCCAATACAATAATTACAACATTAGTTAGGAGTTGACGAGTTACTTAAGTGCATGTAGGATATCATTGTAACTGGTTTTCTTATTAGTGGTACTTTTGTCTTTTAAGATGTAAAGCAAGCCCATTTCCATTACATAAGGGTTTAATCTGCAGTAATAGTTTGAGGGTTTATGAAATAGAAAGAGAGAGAAAGAGGGCAACCCTCCGTTCTCCATTGTTCTCCACTCCATGGTCTTCTCCATGCTATTCTCAACATGGTATCACAGCAAAAAGATCCCGTAACTGAATACATCCGCCTTTGTGGAGAGCATGTTTGACATGAGGTACGACGGGTCGAGGTAGCCCATCATGTTGGCAGGAGGTATCACACGAAAGAGAGTGTCATCCTCTCGAAGCGCGAGTCCGAAGTCACCGAGTCTTGCGTGCCACAGAGAATCAATGAAAATGTTGGTGGACTTGATATCGCGGTGGATCATCACGAGGGGGTTTTCTTCGGCGTCGATTCACTTTTCAATTAGCTCAAGCATAACAAAATCCACTGCAGCAAGGAACTATTCATTGTCGTTATCCAGCACTATGGCAAAGCCTTTCTTCTTTCCTTGATGCCGTTCACATTTTCAATTGAATCCATCGTATCTCATCTCATTATTACACAAATGCAAGCATGCGAAGGAACTAAGAGGCATACATGCAAGAATTGTCATCAATGGAATCGAGGAAGAAGAAACATTTCTATGGAACTCTCTTCTCAAAGTATACACGTGTTATTGTTACAGATCTATAGAGCCTTAGTATCTGTATCAACAACTCATGCGTAGCAATGTTCTTGCTGACAAATTTACATTTCCCTTCACACTCAAAGCTTGCATCAATGTTAGATCCATCTATATCCATTGGCAAATTGTTAAAAGAAAACAACTTCTGGATAATTTTGTTCAAGGATCTCTTGTTGGCATGTATGCAAAGTGTGGTAGCATCGAAGCTGCTCATGTTTGTTTTGATTCAATGCGCTACAAGAACCCAATGTCTTGGAATTCCATGATTATGGCTACGTCAAGCATGGGGAGCTTTATGTTGCACGACAATTGTTCGATAAAATTCCACCTCAAGAAATGGATTTGTTTTCATGGAATGTGATATAGATGGTTATGGGAAAGGTGGGTTGGTAAAATTGGCACACAAAATGTTTGATGAAATGCCTGAAAGAGATATTGTGTCATGGAACTCGATGATCTATGGATATGCCAAGTATGGTGATACGAGTGAAGCCAAAAAGTTGTTCAATGTAATGCCATTTAGGGATGATGTCTCGTGGGGGATCATGGAGTGTAAGTAGGGCATATGAATTCTTAGTGGAGATGTAGATTGAAGGTTGTGTACCTAATGTTGTTACATACAGAACGATGGTCGATGGTTTTTTGCATGGTTGGGGAGTTTAGACGAGCAACGGGGATTTGCTGTGTGAGTGCAGAAATATGTGAGGAAGCGGTTAAAAAACATCAAGATTCAACTGGCCTTGGTGCTTCTAACCAGAATTTGCTTGATGGAAGCAAGGAGTCCACAGATGTCAGATTGATGGTAATAAGAAAGATGAAAATCATGTGCCAGTTGATGCTGTCTCTTCAGAAAATTGAGAGAAGGTTGCTGAAAAAAAGGGTGTATAGCCACCAAGGCTGAAAAAGTGTACAATCAGGAATGCTGAAAAAAACCATACAACGAGGAACGCTGAAAATGTGTACAGTCACGAAGGCTGAAAATGTGTCCAGCCAAGAAGGCTGAAAAGTGTACAGCCAACCACGAAGGCTGATGAATGTGAGAACTTTACCTTGACAATGTTGCCAAAAAAAGGGTAGTAGTGTTATTGCATAATCACATCATGAAGAGAAAAAACCAACAATCACATAGACTCAACCGCCGTGAGTGGGGTGAAGCAGGATCGATTGTTGGGAGTAACTCGTTTTTTGTTTATGTTCACAATGAGAGTTGGAGTATGTACTCTTAGAAGATCAAGCAACTTATATGTTTATTACTCAATTTTTGACAAGTTAGGAGTTACAAATATCCCACTACCAACTTGAGGGGGTATTCAAGACAACATTAGTTAGGAGTTGCCGAGTTACTTAAGTGCATGCAGCTGTAACCAGTTTTCTTATTAGGGGTACTTTTGTCTTTAAGATGTAAAGTCAAAGAAGGAGGGCGGCCCTCCAATAGAGGGCCAGCCCTCCGTTCTCCATTGTTCTCCCCTCTATGCTCTTCTCCCTGCTATTCTCAACAGCCATATCATATGCAAGAAATAGCCCTAAAAGGAAAATGAGATGCAGATGCAAGTACAAAACATCAACAAAATAGCCTAAAGCACTTCATGTTCAGGGACAAACCCAAGCAACAAGCAAGCAAAATGCAACGACTGCCAGTTGATAGAGTTCATTTGTCTGCAACATAAATAAGTCATTTAGTATAAGTAGATATGTGGAAAATGCTATGAGATTCTTTAAACAAAAGTTCTAAAGAAAATATTGAAGAAAAATGTTCATCCTTTTACCTCTGAAGATAGACTTATCATCAGCTTAAGAAACCAAGGCACACAAGTGCGAGACAACATAGCCAAAATAGACAAGAATGTACACAAGAGGATGATCCTACAAAGATGAAGATCAGTAAACAGATGACCCGAGTTATCATATCAGAATTGCCAAACATCAGAATGATGAATCTACATACTAGAAAGCTCGATGAATTGACAATCCATGAGACACATCTCCACAAAAAGTTTCAATAATAGAATCATGATGGATCAACAGACTATTGCCATGCTGTGTCCTAATTTGTGAATCCATTCCAAGATGACAGATACATCTAAAAGCACCATAAGGGAGATAAAATGCACCAGTTTCTCGACATTTGCATTTTTAATTTGAGATACAACTAATAGCACCATAACCTGTGAATTCACGAAAACACCACTTGGACTTGTATATTCATGAAAATACAACTCAAATTCCTTCTACATGTTTATATGAAACTAAAAAGTGTATCCATATCTTACAACATGGTAGGATAAACTGCAAAGCAATTCGATGTGGACCAATAAATGGTCAGACCCCTACATCGGCCTCTTTCTGATACCACCATATTGCATTTATTATCAGAACAAGGCTGCAGATATGATCTATATAGTTTACTAATTAGAAGAACAATACGGGTTAGTTTGCTCAGAGAATTTATTTGCCCTATATATGATATCATTTTCCTGATGTGGCTTTTTTCCAATATGTGGAAACATCTGTTTGCTTTTAGAGTATCTATTTGTCGTACATCATAATACTATTTTACGTTTTGTCTTGTGGCCATTCTCAGCTGGTTTCTGTCTTGCTGATTAAATGATTAGTTGGTTAAAGTAATCTCATTATGACTTAACTACAATATATGGTGCATATTTCAATTTTCTTTGTAGTTTGCTAATGTTGCATCATTACTACAAATATATGTTTCTGTCTGTTTAAATATTCTGCCAAATATTTTAGTTTGTTTTCATAATAGGTTTATTTTCAGTTTTAGAAATTGCACTATTTATATTGATTTCTTTTTATGAACATGCTAGATAAATGTTTCTTGGCTTTTTTATTTGATTGTTGCTCTTTTTGGTGATGGTATAACACTAAATCTGCCAAGTTCAAGCTAACATTTTGCCATGTCAGAAATAAAGTTCCTTCTATGTTCTATTGATAACATAGATATCGTCCAACAAGTATATGGAGTATGACCTAACAGGCATATACAACAACAACAAACAACAACAAAACTAAGCCTTTTTCCATACTAGACGGGGTCGGCTACATGGATTCTTTGTTTCCATAGAGCCCAATCATATGCCATGTTAGCAGTTAACTCACAATAAGCTAGATCATTCTTTATTGTTTCTTTCCAATACTTTTGTGGTCATCCTCTACCTCTTTTAATACTTTCCAAATTTAGTTTTTCATACCTTCTTACAGGTTCTTCTTTTGATCTTCTTTTTATATGTCCAAACCATCTTAAATGATATTCTCTCATTTTATCCTCTATTGGTGTCACTCCTAATTTGTTTCTAATAACCTCATTATGCATACGGTCTTTTCTTTTATGACCACTCATCCATCTCAACATCTTCATTTTCGTCATAGACATCTTTTGTACATGTTCATGATTAACTGCCCAATCTTCTTATCACAAAGAATACCTTGATGCTCCTCTCTATTTTAACCAACTAACATTAATTCTAAGCGTAACATCAGAGAACACTTGTCGTGCAGGTAAACCTCTCTCTTAGGCATAGAATCAAACACTTGATATGCAGGTGAATTATCTCTTCTTGAACATTTCATCACAGTTGATGTGCATCATTCATCTGCCTGCACACTTCTCTTAGAACATTCACAAGCTCACCTGCCAAGCCCCTTTCTGGGTCCCCACATTTCAAGTTCCTTTGTTTCATTTCTTCTTTACAAAGATAAAACTTTATACATTGTCCCGAAAGAGAAGCCCATTCATCATCACCTCACTCTTAGGTACAAGAGCAGCCACACAGTCAACAACAACATCAACAGAACCGCTTCAAATCAAAGTTTCTACAAGACTGAGTGCCTGCTCTCCACAATCAGGCTGCGATAACAAGTTCTCTGTTTTGACACCAATAGACTCTGGATCGAGTGCATGTTCAGCATCAACAAAAAAACATAATAACCTTTGGACCATATATTTCAACAACACGCCCCTTTGGAAGTCCATGGGATTCAGTACATGCGTATTCACTCCAGCAACTTGATAGAAGACCCATGAACCGAATTGCCACTGAAGGATGCTTGGATATGCAGCTGATCTCAACTGCGTTGATAAGCCATTTGCGTTTATCATCAACATCAGCAAGTTCCAATGCGGCAACAAATTCCAAGAGCATAATCCACATACCTGCATCATTTAATTCCTTAGAAAGTAAATAACTTTTTAAGATCTCAATTTCCGAGACTGGCACTTTGTAATTGCATCTGCACGCTCAAGCATTTGTACCAGTCCCAATAATAACTGCCGCAATGGTATTCTTATCATAATAATGCCCAAGACCATCTTCCTTTTTCAATGAAACGCCTCAAAGTAGATGCAATGTAATCAAAGTAGTTGGCATGATGGGCTTTCCAGCTGGCATGATTTAATGATCACTTGCAACCTACAACTTTAATGATCATCTATCAAATTGGGACCATAAGCTTTAATGATCACACCCCTGAAATGCTATAATGATGGGCCCCTAAGATTTAATGGTCCATATGCCTTCATTGTTAGATTCCTTTAGACTTTCTTGGGAATACGAATAGTTCAGTTATGCAGCCATATGCAATAAATGCATAACCTACACAATGAATGAACAACAGTGATTTCCAATAAAAGCAGCCACCATAGCCTGTTCCATGTGCATCCGTACCCAGATGCAATAAATGTCTTTTAATTCTTAATGCTGCAAGACTGTAACGTCTTTATTCTTCTTTTCAGGCCTAACAAGCCTCAATGCAACCTCTGCTGCAGTGTTAGCAGCAACAATTACGTCTGCAACTGAGCTATCCCCGCAATAGGTCCTTCTTTAATAACATGAGTATGCTGCCCAACCTGTATGGGCCACCACGGCAGAGTTGTTAAAAAAAATAAAGGAACGACCCCTAGATTGTATTAACTATTTTTAGTTTTTGCTACAAGCAATGAACCCACCAGAGCAACCCACACCCTTCCTTAAGGTGCCAATGCAAATATCCACATCTTTTTAATAGCCGTACATTTTTGCAACTCCACCACCATTTTCACCGCAAACCAATGTTCCATGAGCATCGTCAATTACCAACAAAAAGTCATGCTTCCTTTGGAGTTCTGTAAGTTCAACAAGAGGTGCAAAATCTCCATCCATACTAAACAAGCTATCAGTAACAACCACTTTCTTCTTCAATGTGCATCATTGAGCTTAAGTGGGTGATATCAGAATGCCTATAGACAAACGTTTTGACTTCTTGCAACTTTTTCATCTTCCAAAGGTTTATCACCAGTGGATAGAAGAGAGCTAATGCATCCCAAGGTGGACATGGCAGCAAGATTAAAGCCTCTTTCTTTTTTAAATATGCCAATGATGATTCAAGTAGCTTGTGATGATAAGTATAGCCACATATCAAAGCAGAACCTCTTGGATACCATGTTGAAGGGATGAACTCCATCTTTTTCTTCCTCAGCCACTACCCGTTACTCCCATTGATCGAATGACTCTGATACCATGTTGAAATTTTGGGGTCGCATAGCAAAAGATTAAACAACAAATATCAATAACATTGAAGAGGAAACATGAGAGATTGAAGGAGGGGCGGACCTCTAATGGAGGCTGCCCCCCTCTTTCTCTCTCTTTTTTACACACAACCCCTTAACCCTAATACAACCTATCAACCCTTATATAATGAGTTGTAAAACAGAAAATGACCAAAATACCCTTAATACTACGGGCAATTACAATAATACCTAAAACATCAGAAATTACAAAACTAACACTAAGAACACTAAATATGCATATTCTTTAGCAATAACGTGTAAACGTATGGACCTAGAAAGTGGTGTTAGTGCTGTCATGGCTCTTCCAGATATGTTGTTACGAGAAAAAGTAGAATGCAGGAAGCTACTTACGATTTACTCATGGATATTACCCCTTGAAGCAATCCAGCATTACCCCCCAGAAAAGGAAGAAGTGCGAACAGCACTCCAACAGCACAATCCTGGTTAAAATACAGCTCTCATTGGTTAATGCCTTTTAATTGCTAGACTCAAACAACAACAACAACAACAAAATACAAGCAGAAAGTTATTACCTGAAGGATAAGAGTTCCCACAGTAACCTGACCATGAAGGGCATTAATACTGTTGCGTTCCATCAGAAACTTCAAAACCTGGGAGGAAAGAAAAAGTTGAACTAACCAAAGAGGATTAATGTCTTGGGATATTATATGCGAGAACCAAGTGATATGTGAATAAAGCAAATCTGAGGACAAATTATTTGTCACAGTAAAATAAACAAGCTCAGTTCTGTAGAAACACATATCTAGTCTTTCCTGCTCCTAATTGACAATAACAGACAAATGATGCAAAATCACAATCAGTCTGTTCACTTATAGAAAATCTTGAAAACTTCTAAAAGACAGTCAAAGGGTCTTGAATTTTTTTTCTATAAAGAAAACCCGAAACACAGAACATCCTTTAGAGTTATAGCCTAATGTCAACATGTCTAAATAGAAAAGTAAACCAATACAGAGAATTTAGTAAAATACCACTGCTGTAGAGGACATAGACAAGAATGTGCCCACAAACACCCCTTCTGAGGGTTTGCCACCACACAACTGCACAAAAACCAAACTAGTGAAAAGAAAAGAGATGATTCCCACGATTAGAGTATTTCATTTTGGAAATGGTCCAGATAAGCTACAGGAATTATTTTCATACTTTTAGAACTGAACCACTAAGCCTCATCCTCCGAGAACATTTGCTAGGAAATGGTCCAGATGTTGAAAGCTATGATTCTTAAAGATAATAAGACAAATGGCTTCATGAAATAATCACAGTTGATGGTTGCAGGATATCCAATCAAGAAATTCTAACATTATAGATGATAAAGATGCACAGACATATCAATATACATAAAGTTCATTTATTGGCTTATTTGGATAGCTTTCTCTAACACTAAGAAAGTGTTTCTAGTTATAACTTTCCATGTTCTAAAAGGCATGCGGTGAATTAAATCCTACAGATTTGTGTGGTCAATTAGTTAAGAACTACATGTTAAATCATGTTTTTCTGATAAAATTTGATATTCTAGACTTGAAAGTGTAACATGTTCAAACCTTTGGCCTTCAAAACCTTAAAGCATTTTTATTGATGGTAATTGGACAATGCCAGATCTTCTTTATACTAAAAAAGTCCATTCAGATCACATCTAATAGTCAGATCACAAAAATGAAGAGGGCGAGAAAGGACAGAAATAGTTGTCAAGACTCCAAATCCTCCAGTCAGAGTATTGGGCAGGAAGGTCCATATTCATCAGAAAAAGCAGGAGACATTCCCAATCCAGGATTTTTGATAGCTACAAACATGGAAATATAAGGCTGTAGTGTGAGAAGGTAACTCAGCATATTTTGTACTGAGAAGAGTTGTTCTCTGGAGAGCATCAAAATTAGGAGTTGCAAACAGCCATAGTTGAGCTCTTCCCGCATAGGATGTCTTGATTCATGGGTTCAAATTCATTATCTAAAATAGTTGTCTACAACATGACCTGCATCGTCGAAACTTCGGGGAAAGTTATGTCATGATTTTTGTTGCTTTCCATCATGTTGCACTGTCATACAGAACTTGATGCCGTGAGTGCATCCTATGTACAATCAACAACTTTCACCCACCAATGGTGTCTATGGTAGAACCCATCTTCTTCTCATGAAATTTACCTCATATTTAATCAGTCTTAAATATCAAACCTTATGTGAATAAAATTAAACTTTAAAGCTTTCTAATAAACTCTACATAACAATAAAAACTTATCAGTACAGTCAAATTTAATATTTTGGCTTTCAGATCCTATGTTGTAAGTAATGATGCAGGATCCATATTCTTCAGCTTCAGTGATATGATATGTTACATATGTATGATACATATTACATATCACAAGTACCATCTAAAGAAATAATAAAAGAATCTCTGGCATGCCTGATTTTTTCATCTTTTCTAGTCACGATATATCTTGTGAGAACTGCTTGAAATCTGTTTTACCAACTTCTGCAGATCTGTCATCTGAGGTATGGGCCTGCCCCCCATATGAATGATGTATGGATTACATGAACAACTTAAATTGCATAATTTCAGTTTTATACATTAGAAACATTCTTTTCCACATTTGTTCCAAAGTTAGGAATTAGGTTGAATATTTCAAAATGGATAATACTTTTAAGCTCATTACAGCAATTTGAGGGTCAATTGAGTCGTACAATACTGTTCAGCATGCACTGTAAAACAATGTAGTTTAATTGCAGCTACTGGATCATATTGTATGGTGATCTATTAAGGGTAGAAAGCAAACTAAGGAATATATTCTTCTCTGTTTCTTCAACTGTTTAACTGATAAGCTTGGTAACTTTGTGCGGCAGTAGTAAGAACTATTCTCATTACGAAACGTTTATTTGTAGAAAAATAATGCTGTCCTTAAACACAATATACTATCTTAGGGAGAACGTACTAGAGGAAACCAGGTTTTATTCTTTTCCAGTATTGCCATCTCTCATACAAGCACATCAGTCTGTTTGGTTCTGCAAGGAATCAATGTGCCTCATCAAATAATTTCCAACTGGAGATGGTTGTAATTGATGAAACGGCTTCATCTAGAAACAGTGCCACAGTGGCTAGAGAAATGATAGTAATGAGATCAGTGTCTGAAAATGCAGCTCAATCAAGTGAAACAAATGAAATCAGGCTGTGTTCAGTGATGAAAATGCATTCCTATCAGATGAGCACAATACTACTTGGCCTAGAAAAATGATTTATTACAGGAGATCAAAGACTAATACGTTCTCATATCAATGGGCATGATCAGGTGGCTGAGGTAATCGTTGGTAACATATTGTTTTCTCTGAGGTACTTTTAGGTAAGATGGTGTCTTAATTTTGTGAGTAATGCAAACTATACCCCTGCCTTTCTAAGACATTTTTTGGGGGACTTTTTCCAAAGAGAAATTATGAAGCTTTCATATGGTAGGCAGCATATCTTTGTATGGCCTTGAACAATAGAAGCTACTATAGTTACTTACAATACTGGTCGACACACTTTTTTCTTGTCTATAACCCTTTTATGTTTAATACAAAATTAAAAAGAAACAACAACTAAGCCTCATCCCATACTAGATGGGGTCAGCTACGTGAATTCTTTGTTTTCACATAACCCTATCATGTGCCATGAAGCAGTTAACTCAAGATGAGCTAGATCATTCTTTATTGTTTCTTTCAATACTTTTGTGGTCTTCCTCTTCCTCTTATAACATTTTCACGATCTAGTTTTTCTTCCTTTAGTAGTCTTTCAACGTGTCCAAACCATCTCAAACGATATTCTCTCATTTTATCCTCTATTTGTATCACTCCCAATTTGTTTCTAATAACCTTATTATGTATACGGCCTTTCCATGTGTGACCATTCATCCATCTCAACATCTTCATTTCGGCCATGAACATCTTTTGTACATGTTGATGATTAACTGCCCAATACTCTGAACTATAAAATATAATAGGTCTAATTATTGCTCTATAATATTTACTTTTCAACTTTAGTAGCATCTTCTTGTCACATAAAATACTATGCTCCTCTCTATTTTAACCAACCTACATTAATTCTATATGTAACCTCCCCATCAATTTTTTTATCGATCTTAAAAATGACCCTAGGTATTTAAAACTTTCCTTATAAGGGATGCAATGTGTGACAATCTTAAATTTTATATCTATTGAAGTAACCAAATGAACAAACTTATATTTCATAATTTTCGTCTTTGCTCTACTAAGTCGAAAGCATTTACCTTCTAATGTTTCTCTCCATAGTTCTAATTTTTTATTAACCTTTTCCTTAGACTCATCCACTAACACAATGTCATAAGCAAGTAACATACACCAAGGTACTTTATATTGAATATGTTTTATTAACTCACCAAGAACCAATATAAATAAATATGGACTTAAAGTTGATCCTGGGTTTAACCCAATATTACTTCAAAAAAATCTGTCATGTTAAGAAGAGTCAACCGAGATCAGGGCCCAAAGACCCAACAACTAGTTTTTCAATTTGTTGGGCCAGCTCTTCAAGACAACCAATATCCAATGGCTAGTTGGATGCTGGCTATCGACTTCTACTTGTGTATATAAGCACATCAAGTGCATCCTTGTATTCCAAGCCTTGAGTGGCTAATTGTGTATGGTTTATTTGGTTATTCAATAAAGATATGCTCTCATTTGCGGTTTGTACTTGATCATTATCAACCATTTGAGTGGTTGATTGTCCGCTTATATAGGAGGAGGCATGCGAGAGACGTGCACTTAAGGTGTTGTTTCGTGTTAGGTAACTGTGATTGTCATTGTGAAGACACTTAAGATGTTGATTTGCTTTCATGGTATCAGAACGGCATTGCTTTTGGGATTGCGTTGGGAAGTAGGCCACATAGGAGAAAGCATTCACGAGAAAAAGAAGTCATTTGAATTTGCTGAAACCTGTTCTCTGAGGTATCTTTATTAAGTTTCAAGTTTTGATCTAAAGATCTTAACGAAAGAAAAGGGATTCAACTTTCATTTGACTAGCTCAAACTATAAGACGTGGGCTTTTAAAAAATTAAGAGGTTATGTCAGTGGTACCAATATAGAACCATTCATGGAAAAGAAGCATACGAAGGACACAAAACCATTTTGTGGATCCTCATGAATAGTAAGTGATCATGTATGGGATACTTTATCTGATTTTACAAATGCTAAGGATGCATGGGAGTATTTAAAAAAGTTCATGTACAAAGTGATATAGGACATAGAATGACTCTTTAAGATCAGCCACAATCACTCTGACAAAGAGAAAAGAAAATGAATGAATACTACAATGAATTTTCTAACATCTAAAATAAGACAAAGGATAAGACAAAAATATACACAATGCTTGGATTCAAGATAGTGTGAGGTGAATAAAGACTTTATCTATAAATTTCTTAGAAGCCTAAGACAAGAAGCAAAGAAGCAAAATCACAAAGAGACTTTGTGAGCAAACATATGACCCTATCGTCCTCCATGCTTTAAACAAAATGAACAAAACAATGCAAAAAAGGAGGTAATTTGTTTTTATTGTAGGGAGATACGACATGTGATAAAAGATTATCCTAAGGCAAAGAAAAGAGTTGTTGCGGTTGATGGAGAAGGGAACTTGAAGACAAAATAAAACAACTTGAAGAGCATATGTAAGAAAATCCATCAATTGGCGCAGTATGTTCTACCACTTCTGGTGAAATAACAGGTATGAAATCTTGATTGTTTGACTCTAGAGCCTCCTTTCACATAACATGTGAAGAAAATCTTTTAAACACATGCACAAAGAAATTTTTTTATTCATGTGTTTTTACTATAGATAGAACCAAGTTAAGTGTTTACAAAATTGAAAATCTTAAAAATAAAAATTTTCAGTTTAAAAAATTAGTTTAGTTCCAAAATTAAATTTTTTTTTTTTTTGGTATCTCAAATTTCTTATAATGGGTGTGTAGTCACCTTCTCATCCAATGGTTGCATTATATAAGTAAACCGAAGGTGCCTTTCTCTTAGTTTTCTTTTCTTAGTTGTTGTTTTCAAAGGTGCCTTTAAATTAGATTTCATTAATGGCACTTATGCTATAAATATCTTTATAATATTGGTTTAAAGGGAAAAACCCTACCAACCAATTAGAGGAACATTGTGAAAAGAGAGAATAGAAGAAAAAGAAGGGTGACAGCTCCACAGTGGAGACTGCACATGCACACCAATTTCTATCTTCACTCTAAGTTTTCATATTTCGATCTCATAACTCCATTGAAATCAACATGGTATCAAAGCGTGGTTACCAATTCTGCAAAAAAGACAAGAACAAAGCATGGACAACAGACGGTAGTTGTGGAATTTGGGTGTCTTGAAGCATCTCAGCGTATGATCTGCAACAATCAGTCAAACCGTCACCAATAAGGGGATAGTAAGGACTGCTGAATCGAGAATTTATGAAGGGAAGATTGAAAAAAGAATTTCAAAATCCAACATATATGAATGACTCAAGAATCGAGCCATTCCAAATTACCAATATAAAGTTAGATGAGAAAAACTATAGAGAATGGGCGAGATCAATAGAGTTGGTTCTCAAATAAAGAGGAAAGCTAGGAATCATCAAGGGAACACAAGTATGCAACATAGACTTCGAACGATGGTCAAAGAAAGATGCATTGGTAAGCTCTTGGCTAATACAATCTATAATTCCTATAACCAGTAAGACCTTTATGTATATGGAGACACTTGAAATTTAGGCAGCGGTTTAAGAAGCATATTCCAGAAAACAGAATATTGCAAAATAATATGAAGTGTTTGAGAAGATCAGAAAATGCCACCAAGGAGATAAAAATCATAAGTGATTACTACAGAGAACTTTGTGGGTTGTGGAACAAACAACAAATTGCAAAAACAAATGCAGTAAAGAGAGGACAACCGACAATGAAGTGAGAAAGGTATTTGATCTTTTTTGGAGAATTTTCTCAGAATATAAATCTATTAAGATCAATATATTCAATAAAGAAGAATTGCCCTCAATTGGGATTGTTGGGAACTGTGTATTCACTGCTTTTAAGGGAAGAAGATGGGAGAAACTTAAAAAGACGAGATCAATTATAAACTGAAAAAAGTGTATTTGTTGGAAGAGGTCAAATGAATTCTCAGTGTGGAAGAGCTTCTACTAGAGGAAGAGAAGGTGAACGATCTCAAGCTTATGAAGATAGAAACAAGTTACAATGCTCATACTATGAGAAGAGGAGACATACTCGAAATCAATGCTAGGAAATCATTGGAAAACCAACCGATTCCAGAGATCATGAAAATTATGTGCTGCTACTACAGAAAAAAAAAAAACCGATTGTACATGACATGATAGAACGGAGAAGAAAAATTATAAGAAATTGAGTCCAAACTCCGAGATCAACCATCTACTTCATTAGTAAAAAATGGAGGTGTTCCTACTTCCTACACCATAAATGTTAACTTTTTCTCTACACATTCCAAATTTTGCGTAATAGATTCAAGGGGAACTGATCATATGGTAGGTGATAACTCAAAGTTTGTGAAATATCAGCCTGTACCTATACCCTAATACATTAAATTGGCAAACGACGTCTAGATTCCAATGAAAGGAAAGGGGATAATGTGTATTCAGAATTTCCAACTAGAATCGGTTATATATGTTCTACAGTTTTCAGTCAATTTATTATGAGTGAGTTCAGTGGTTAGAGACTTACACAACTCTATAATATTCTCCCCATTTGGTTGTAAATTTCAGGATTTGAGGACGGGAAGAACCTTTAGATATAAAATTGAGGAATGGGCTCTAGTTGCTCTACAACCTTCATGATAACTTCATTCTAGCACAAAAGAATGCATTTGCACCTACAAAAGCAGAAGAGAAGCTCACGCTATGGCATAGTCAATTAAGACATTTTCCAGTTTCAAAAACTAGAGAGTTAATTTATGTTGAATATCAAAGAGATTTGGTTCTTTAATGTGATGTATGACAACGAGCCAAACATCATAGAGTGTCGTTTCCTAGTAGGGAGTCACGGTCATGTGTTCCATTTGAGTTAATACATTCTGATGTATGGGGATCTTCTTCTATTCCATCATGAGGAAAATATGATTATTTTGTCACTTTTATTGATGACTACTCCAGACTTACATTTGTATATCTTATGAGATCTAAATCTGCAGTTTTATCCATATTTCTCATTGTTCATAAACTTGTTCAAACCCAATTTGGACATACCATCAAAATACTCATATCGGATAATGGTGGTGAATTTGTCAATCATTGTTTACAAGGATACTTACAATCTCATAGTATTATTCACCAAACCTCCTGTGTCTATACACCACAACAAAATGGGGTTGCTAAAAAGTTCCTAAATATTTTTGGCTTAAAGCTATCAATAGATTACCATCTCCTGTTCTTTCAGAGAAAACTCCACCTTAAATGATAAAACCTTAGGCTACTCCATTTCATGTAACACCACGGATATTCGAGTGTCTATTTTGTTCTTATTCATGGCCCATTTCGGGATAAGTTAAATCCTAGAGCAGTTAGATGTGTTTTTCTTGGATATTCAAGTGAAAAGAAAGGATATGTATGACATGATAAAAAAACATAAGAAATATGTGTCTATGGATGA
Source organism: Brasenia schreberi (assembly GCA_036023115.1). Classification (NCBI taxonomy): domain Eukaryota; kingdom Viridiplantae; phylum Streptophyta; class Magnoliopsida; order Nymphaeales; family Cabombaceae; genus Brasenia; species Brasenia schreberi. The sequence continues at coordinate 6,353,896 of JAYKKT010000066.1, forward strand.
TACCTTCTTTGAAACCACCCCTATACTTTCCATGTAAAATCGTGTCATCAAGTCCTACTAAAGACAAGCAAGTGTTGTCAATTAATACAACCTATGAAGAGGATTGGGAGGGCAACATGGTAGAGAAAGAGAATGAACAACAAGAAGAAAAGGAGTCGAAGGTTTATACAAAGGGAGACAAGAAAATATTCGTGCCCAATGCTTAGGAAACTATGGACCAAGGGAGAGTCTCAACTCAGATCAGATTGGCGGTACATTGGAAGTAAAAGGTAATGATGAGTTAAATATGGATGTTCCTATTGCTCTAAGAAAAGAGGAGATTATGCTGTAAATACCCAATCACTTAATTTATATCTTATAATCAAGCTGAGTTATTATAACTTTGTGTTAAATGCTAAAGCATATCAGATTCTAAAGGATTTTTGGGAAGCCTCTAAGTCACCACATTGGATGGATGCTATGCCTTCAGAATTGAAGGCACTAGAGAGGAACAAAACATGGGAAGTAAGTGATCTTCCACCTGGAAGAAAGATGGTTGGCTGCAAGTGGGTGTACATGTTTAAATTCAAAGCAAATGGGACATTGGAAATGTACAAAGCTCGTCTAGTAGCAAAAGGATACAACCAGTCTTTTGGGATTGAGTATGATGAGATTCGCACCAGTAACAAAACTTACATCTACCACCAAGAGTTGAATGAAGAAGTTTATATAGATCTACCACCAGGATATACAAATCCAACAAAGTTTTTAAGTTAAGAAAAGCCTTATATAGGTTGAAGTAGTCACCTCGCGTCTGGTTTGAAAAATTTAGCAACAGTATTATTAAATTGGGATACACTAAAAGTGTGAGTGATCATACTCTATTTATTAAAAAAGGGGTGAAACTAACACTTTTGCTAATTTATGTTCATAGATGACATCGAAGAAATTGCAAAATTGAAGAAGGAGCTACATCAACTATTTGATATTAAAGATCTTGGTAAATTACACTATTTCCTTGGAATTGAGGTAGTATATTCTGGTACTGATATTTTCTTAAACCAGAGGAAATATACATTGGATTTGTTACGAGATACAAAGATGCTATAGTGTAAACCCCTTCGTACTCCCATGGATGTTAACCATGAATTACGAGTGGAAGATGGATATGATAAGATTGATAAGGTTAGATATCAAAAATTAATTGGAAAGTTAATATACCTAACCATCACTCGGCCTGACATTGCCTATACAATTGGTATTGTTAGTCGGTTTATGCAGGCACCATCGAAGATTTATATGGATGCAATATTTCATATACTTAGGAACCTAAAAGGTTCTCCATGACACAATGTAACATATAAAAATAATAACCATACAATTATTGAAGTGTACACCAATGCAGATTGGGTTGGTTCTAATGAAGATAGAAAATCTACCTGAAAGAAAAGTGGTTACGATCGTTGCTTATGGAAATTGGGTTTCCCATGAAGAATTCTATTACTATATTTTGTAATAGTAAGGCAACTATCCAAATTGCATCTAATTCAGTTTATCATGAAAGGACCAAGCATATAGAGATTGATTATCACTTTATTACGGACAGTGCGAGTACCAATGAGTTCAAGTTGGAGCACGTGTGATAAAAAAATCAATGTGCAGATATGCAGACTAAAGCAATCTGTATGAATGTATGTGACAAGTTAGGTATAACAACAATATTTACACCCACGTGGAGGGAGAGTGTAGAATTAAGTCCATAGTAGTTGTTGGTTTTTGTTTATTACTGTACCTTTCTTTCCTTTGTTCTTAGGACTATCATTAGTGTTAATTAGTTTTCTTTTCTTAGTTGTTGTTTTTAAATGTGCCTTTAAATTAGATTTCATTAATCACACTTATGTAATAAATATCTTTGTAATGTTGGTTTAATGGGAAAACCCTACCAGCTGATTATAGGGACATTGTGAGAAAGAGAGAACAGAAAAAAGAGAAGGGTGGCAGCTCCATACTGGAGACTGCACATGAGATTTCCATCTTCACTCTAAGTTTTCATATTTCGATCTCATAAACTCCATCGAAATCAACAATTGGGCCATCTCTCCATAGACAACCAATATTCAACAATTCTAGCCGTTGGATGCTAGCTAACGGCTTCTACTTGTGTATATAAGCACATCAAGTGCATCCTTGTATTCCAAGCCTTCAGCAGTTGATTATGTATGATTTATTTGGTTATTCAATAAAGATCTACTCCCATTTGTTGTTTGTTGTTTATCGTTATCAACCATTTGAGTCGTTGATTATTTACCGATATAAGAGGAGGCTTGTGCTACGAGAGACTTTAAGTGAGTACTTAAGGTGTTGTTTCGTGTTAGTTGACTACGATAATCATTATGAAGACACTCAAGGTGTCTATTTTCTTTCATAGCATTCCTTCATGAATCCTCCCACATGTTTTTGCAACTTCATACATGTCTCTTATAAGATTTATATATAACAATGGGATACCTCTCTTTTCCAAGGTTCTCAAAAAAAAACATATCTTAAGACCCTATCATACATTTTTTCTATATCAATAAATACCATATAAAGGTTCTTCTTTTTTGCTCTAAAATGTTCCATAAGACGTCTCAATAGGTGAATCGCTTAAATAATAGATTTGCTTGGAATGAATTCAAATTGGTTATCTATCTTACTCGATTCTTGTCTTAACCTATGTTCAATAATTCTTTTTCATAATGTCATAGTATGACTCATTAACTTAATACTCCAATAATGTACACAATTATGATGTCTCCCTTGTTCTTGTATATGAGTATAAGTGTACTCGTTCTCTATTTCTCATATATCTTTTGGTTTCTTCATATTTCATTAAATAGTCTTGTGAGCCAAGTGATCCCGTTTCTCCTGAAATTTTTCATACTTGTATAGGAATATTGTTTGGTTCAACAGATTTACCAACCTTCATATGTTTAAAAGCCTCTTTGACTTCATTCTTTTGAATACGTTGGTAGAAATTATGTTTTATGTTTAATAACCTGTATTAATTTTTATAGATGCCAATATTTCTCCTGATACATTTTCAAGAAAATAATTTTTTTAAATATCTCAAGGCTTTCCTTAGCCAAAAAGTCTCAAAAATAATAGTTTTGACTGACCAGTCAGAAGTACTACCTGGGTTCCTGCATACATTTTGAAACATGCTGGCAATGGGACATGCAAACCCCGAGCAAAAATTACAGTCCTATCAGTCTGCTTGAATCTCAAGTGATCATGCACTTAAGGGACTACTTCAAAGATTCATTTCCGAAAAATGCTTTAGATCCCATGGGCTTTAGTTGCAGCAAAAGACCATTTGGTCTAAAAGTCATATTTATGCCCACCAGCTTGTGAACAAATTCAATCTTTAACAACAAGGCTATAGAAAGGAATAAGATTTCAGACTTACTGAAGCAGTTATGCCACTCAAGAACATGAAGAGAAAAATTTGGAGTATTCCTCCAAGAACTGCAACTGCTCGAACCACACGAATCTATAAACAAAAATAAAACTCTCAAATCAATTGCGTGAAAAGGTAACACAAGAAGATCAAATAACTCCATAAATAGATGATAGGGCAAATAGAAGAAATATTACACCGAATTGGGAAAGCAATTCGATTGAGAAATAAATGATAGGACAAGCAATAACCTTTGTGGTGGAGAACTCAAGCCCTAGAGCAAATAGAAGAAAAATTACACCGAATTGGGCAACGGTCTCAACCTACAGGGGCATTCAAAAAGTGTAAGAAACTAAATAGAAACGGTAGAACCCCCATCCTTTTTCTCAATCAAATTGCAGTAGTAGCAATTATGGTTATGAAAGTCCAGGGCAACTTAAAGTATCATTGTTAATTTCTTTCTTGGAAAAAGAAGAAGAGAACAGCAAGGTAGGTTCACATCTTGCTTCAAAAGGTACATGTAAAATACACAATGAAGCAGAAAAGAGAAAACCATTTTATATGTATCAAGACATTCTAACAAGAAAAGAATAAGCTTCACTTTTCTACACTCTAGTGACTGCAATAAAGTAATTCTGAAACAAAACATCAGTTCAGAGCATTTTTCTTGCAGAAAGTGAATCTTTACAGAAAGAACGTAAAGGTTTGGTTCATCAAATTTATGAAATAAACAGTTCCTCATTACATGTGTATAAATTATTTGGGTAACCTACATTGGAAGACCTCATTTTTGCTTTTTGGAGGTTGCGGCGAAGCTTGAGAAAAGTGCACAGCTGGTCTTTCCTTGCTACTTCAGAATTTTCATTGTAAGATAGGTTAGACCTTGGCCTTTCATTATGGAAGAGAAGACAGATCCGTTTGATTTTAAACTAACCATTAGAAGCTATTACATATGATCCCACACTGGAAAAATAATCTTCTCCAAAGATTGGCCCTTCATTATGGAAGAGAAGAGATATGTGTTCGACCTTAAACTAACCATTAGAAACTATTACATATGAACCCACACTTTGGAAAAATAATTTCTCCAAAGATCTTTGGGATTTGATGGATAAGACTACCCCAAATTAGATCTTAAGATAAACAAGACAAATGTCTAAAAAAAGAAGAAAAAGATAATGTTGTTGAAAAGCATAAGAAAGAGAGGATCATAGAAAGATTGTATGCATTCTTGTGAGTAATGTACATGAAAAATCTCATGATAGTCTTCACAACTTTAGAAAGGATTGCTATGAGCAGCATTAGCCATATCAATATGTATTGTATGATAAGTACTGATACATATCGTATTGAGAGAAATAGAAATATGATATTGGCCCTTTATGTGAAAATTTTGTACGAGCCTATATCGTGCAACAAAGGCCATATCAGCTGTATAGGCATATTGGACATATAGTGTGGCTGATATGGAATGCATGGACTGGAGATCTGATTTAGATAAACTTTTATTTCTTCTCCTCATTTGGGCACACATGGGGAAGATTTATCTGGACTCCTTGAAGTACTTTTAGACTTTTGGTGGTGCTTTAAACATTTTAAGTTTTGTGAACCTGATGTATGATATCATGTTACAACCGATTGTTCAACTTCTTAGGTTACACTTCAATTGCTTATTACTATTGAACTTATTAATTTGTTCCAGGTTTTATCTTGATTATTAGTTAGATAATGTTAGTACTTTGTTGTGTATGCATGGCTTGATTATTATTAGCTTGTTACACTCTTACTGATTCAATTATATTATTATGCAATGCTCATATTTTTCTCACTTATATTGATTATTAACATTCTTTTGGCTTTTCTAATTTTATTATGATTTTAGGTTCCTTTTCTTTTTAGTTTTTTCTTTTAATGTGATTCAATTAACATTCTTTTGGCTTGTTACACTTCAATTGCTTATTACTATTGAACTTATTAATTTGTTCCAGGTTTTATCTTGATTATTAGTTAGATAATGTTAGTACTTTGTTGTGTATGCATGGCTTGATTATTATTAGCTTGTTACACTCTTATTGATTCAATTATATTATTATGCAATGCTCATATTTTTCTCACTTATATTGATTATTAACATTCTTTTGGCTTTTCTAATTTTATTATGATTTTAGGTTCCTTTTCTTTTTAGTTTTTTCTTTTAATGTGATACAACCGATACATATCTTGCTTATGCAAGTTTGAACCTTTATATGACACATTTTCGAAAACAACTCTTTTGTAGAATTTAAGAAATGCTTAATCTGCCAAAAGAGTTCCAAAGTTTTCATATACTCGCAAAAAAAGTCACGTACCCCAAGTATGCATCTAGGGAAGGTTTATAAAACTAAATGATTGTGCTCTTTCTAATATAGTCACTAAAAAGTTTTATTATTAGAAAATAAATATTGGATTTCAAAGTTGACTATAAATATATGAACTTTTATTGTGTTATACATGTAATATGAAAAGAAAGTATGCATAAAACGATTGGGACCTAAAAAAGATTGTTCTACATATACATATATATACACACACACATATATATGGCTATAGATTTTCTCTATGACTTCTATTTTTTTCATTTTATCTTGTATTAGTATTCATCTCACCAGATTGAGTTGGCTTTTTGCCTACAAGCTAATGAGAACTCCTAAGCAATCAATAAACTGCAATAAGTCCAAGGAATCAAGTTTAAAACACTTAACAAAATAATGGATATCATGGTAACAACTATTCCAGTGCATACGCTTCTAAGGTGAATATTCACATGAACATACCCAAACAAGCGAGATATTCTCTTATACCTTCAATTCTATCCATTTAAAGACAAACTAATTCAATTTGATTTTGAAAATGGCTTTAAGAGAATGGTAAATCAACCAACGATAGATACCTACTTGTACCATTTCGCTAACAATGTTCAGCCCTCCAGGACCAATAAAAGATCCTGCCAACAAATATCCAGTAATGACCTGAAATTTTGATGAAGTAGTTAAGTTCTTCAACCTCATATAATGTTCAGGCACCGAAAAATAGCACCTAAACAGCTATGCCAAAACCCACAGAATTGAACCAATGATGATAAACCCAGAAAACATTGTCCCCAACAATTCAAAAATAAATAAAAATGACAATGTGCTGACCGGTTGCCCAGCACAAGCAAACGCAATTCCACCACATGTTGCAGACACAATAACAACTACCAAATCTGAAATCAACCTGCAATTGCATTGCATGAAAATAGTAAGTAGAAAGCAACACCATGACAATCATCAGACTATTTACTGTGCAGCCATCTGAAGCCCATGACACCCACCTTAAGTCTAATTGCAGTACGGGATACTTTGACTTGGGGTTTGATATGATAAATACATTGTCCTGAAACATAATTAATGAAATGTATAAGTAGCTTCCTGCATAACGAGTATTATCACAACAAGAACTTCAAAAGCAACTTCAAGAGCATGTATTACGATTTTTGTAAGAGAATTTTCTCAAAAGCAACCAAGAAAGTTCAGAGAGGAAACCTTTCTGTCTATTAATGTCGGGGTGTCATCTACTCTGTTCTCATTATCTAAGTTGAAAACATCATGAAGTTGAAATGCCCTGGAGAATTACACAAGCAGTGAAAAAAGAAGTAAGTTACTACTTTGGAAAAGATTGATCTTGTTCTGATCAATAGGATGAGATATTCAAAAAAGGATGAAACACTTGCAGGACCAAATCATGGATTATTACTTCTCCTCTTTGGTGTCATTTTTCTTGGGTTTGTCATGAGTAACCCGGGCAACAGTTTCCAGAACTGCCTGGAAAACAAAAACAGGTGAAGAATTAGATGCCAGAGCTTGCACAGACTTCAGACCAAGTGATGCAACAATGTCGTTGTGGTGCATGTTCAAACAGCAATAAACTGTTTCCATCAGAAGAACGAGTGGGAAAAAATCATAAAATGAGCATATTTCGCATCACTAACATGAACAAGGAAAGTTGAATATAATACCAACAATAAAACCAGAAAAAGTAATTAGCTCTCTTAAATAATTCATGTAACAGGAGAGCTATTCTATGATGAAACCAACAGAATGGGTTTATATCCATGCCTGTATCATGTCCTAAGGACAGGAAACTTTTCCCCAGATGCAGCCAATGGTATCTAGAAATCTAAAGTCATGAAGCAGTAGTTGGTTGAAAAGCACTTGTTCACATGCAGCTTATGGTATCTAGATGCAGAATTTCATCGCAACAGTCCATAATCATGATGTGTGGTATCCACAGCACCAAAAGCATGAGATAGTAGAGGCCAATCAGCATGTTGTTGTTCAAGCAATGGGATCCATGTTTTACAAGTCAAGCAATGAGAGCATTATTGTGAGATGTGACCCCAAGGTTGCAGCTATATTCTGCCTTCTTGTTACTGGGTACAGGAATGACTGAGTGCCATCTCATATGTGGCCTAGATTTTGTAGCCAACACCTTTATCTAGTTCTTGCACTTGGGGATGCAAAGTTCTTCCAAGCAATGATACCTACATCCCAGGAGCCAAGATCATAAGGTGGTAGTGGCTAAAGTTTCCCTCACTGAAAATGCCAATCATATCTAATAGCATTTTTCATCTTGTGCATGGTTTACTTCTGTCATTCCCGAGTTGAAGAAGGTATCTTGACTAAGCCCTTCACAGTAAGTAGAGAGTTTGACCAATAACATCTCCTGGAAATAAGTTCTATCTAGCATGATAAAAAGCCATGACAAACAATGCAATGCTAATCCTAAACAATGCAACGCTAATCTTCGACACCGCTTTACTAAGTGTTTTAATGATTGAGTGAAGATAGTTATAACAAATTATTGTTCTAAGACACTACATAGAAGATAAAGACAACATGTGCCAAGTAACAAGACATTTCTCTTACTAGTTTTGTTAACAAATGCATCAAGGCATTTATTACAGATTCTTGTTCTAAGATACTACATAGAAACGAAGGCTACTTCATCTGTTAACAGATTTAATTACTATTTAGCATAACCTTCTGACATCTCAGTCACGCTAGTAATGTAGGGCACCCAAACGAACTTCACTTTGACGATATTCTATTTCGCAAACTTATTCGGCACTTGAGAAGTATAGAATCACTTCCTCATGATCGATTTTCTGCTTTTGAATCAAACATAGCAACCTAACATACTGCCAAGTTATGGACATATGGTATGCCAAACTTCAAGAAGAGTAAAATACAGTACCAGGCCATAATTCTATCACAAGGCCTTGCCATTTGTACCATGTCAAGAAGCATCATTTATGCAAAATTCTTCCAGAACCAGATAGACATGTAAAAGTCATTATGTCCTTCAGATTCATCAATACAGACTAATTCTTCAAAAAATAAATGTGGACTGCACAGAATTTACTAGTTCATGATAAAAAATTCAAGGGAGATTTATGTATGGTGAATCACAATTATTAATTAACCCTTAGATTACCACTAATTGCACCTACGTGAGGTTCACATAACTCATATAACATACATATCCACAAAAGGTTATCCAACTTTCAAGAATAAATAAGTCACCTGTTGATCAGCTACAGTGTTGTTAAAGCTACCTGCATCCGTTTCTGGTACATGGACCAAAAAATGACCAGTGCGTTGTTAGTCGAGGGGGAGAAACGGTTAAAAGTCACTGATCTTAATAAATGAAGAACATTGTTATAATAAGCACGCTTACTTCAAAATATCAAAAGCACAGGGCAAATGATAGTTAGAATAATGACAACAACAGTATAATAGCATATAAAATATTAATTTTGCAGACTGTCATATAACCTTGCTTTATTTAAACAAAATATGATCTGCTAATTGGAGAAGTTCAAGCAGTTTGAAAAATATTCTATTATTTTATCAGCTAAAAACCTGGAAAATGGACTAAAAAGCTAAAGAAATGACATACAACAACAACAACTAAGCCTTTTCCCATACTAGATGAGGCTAGCTACAAGGATGTTGACCATGTAAGGGATCACCCTTGCCTGTCCGGTACCAAGCCCAGCGTAAAACTTTGTCGGACTTATCTACTATGGATTCTACAAAGAAATGACATACCAAATAAAAATATTATATATAGAAATATTATAAAATAAGTAAAAGGTACAATCCACACACTTCATAAAACCAGCATATGATGAACTTTACCATGTTATAGTTGTGATGCCAACAAATTTGTCCATCTGTATACCACTGAATCAAGAAAAACTGCAGATGCTATATGAACATAATGTAATATTAACTTTGTTGATAGTATAGAATATATATAGCTTATAGATAGTTCCCTGTCTGTCTCTCTTTCTCTCACTCTCTCCCCTGTTGTACATGCATGCATACATATGCGCAATCATGCACACACATAGTTGTGCAATCATGTACTTTTTCATCATGAAAGAAATCAAAATCCTTATAAAGATAAAAGGGGACTTGCATCAAAATCATGATGATACTATCAAGGTAATTTTTCAGAAGTAATACATGTAGTCAAAAGTAGTAAGGGAGAATTGAATCACAGTTGGGTGAACTGCAGATGAGAAGCAACATTAGACTTTGAATCTCCTAAACCAGATGCATCAACCTGGCTCTTCACGTAGAGATTCCGTGGATTTTCCACACACACACTTACTCTCTTTGGGCTTTATAACGTTTCTCATCCCTAACTAATGTTTTACATCCAGGTGAAAAGAATCATCCAATATCACCATTAGCCTCATTTATGGGATTAATTTTAAATTTAAACTTTTATCTACTATATGAAACGACTCATCCATTGTGATATCGGGTGAGGTATTTCACCTAGATCTAAACACATAACTAGGGTTGAGAAAGATTATAAAAGCAATAAGAGGCCAATGGTGTGTGAGTGTGTGTGTGTCTACCTATATACACACACACATATAGATAGACAGATAAAACCAGATGAATATCTATATAAAGGACACATTTGTCTAAGAAATTTGAAGTCTAATATCTAGAGTTTACCTAAAGCATCCAATATGCATTTGATTTGGATATTCAGCATTGCCCTTGAATGCACCATATAGCCACATTTTAAATCCATCAATGAGGCCAAATAAGTCAAACAAATCAGCATCTATGAGTTTCAGCAAGACACCATACCCTAAAGGGCCTAAACTAGTGTTGTCCATATGGTTGTGCATTGTATATAAGTAATTAAACATAAAGTGTACCAGAGGCCATTTATGAGATGATAGAGCATTGCATTTCGAATAGCTTTCTGCATTGCACCCATAACGGGCATTTATACATGTATTACGCTCATGAATGGTACAATACTGTTTTGGCAAACCCAAAATGGTATTGTTTTCTCATTGTTTTGTGGAGATTACTTTTCCTTTGTTGTTTTTTGGGAACTTTTTCCGTGATATTGAGGGTTTCTATTGTATAATCTGGTCTATCTTTCAAGAGGAGCATGTTTCTTTCTTTGATTTGAAGGGCACATCGAATCAGCATTTTAAGCATTTGAATGGACGTAATGTTGGTCATAAAGGAGGACCAGGTTAGGTGGTCTTCACGCTGGAGGTAGAAATGTAACATCAATTCATCCACAAAACTAACGAAGAAACAAAGAATGTTGCTCAACGTCTCTCCTTACTTTATACACAAGGTTCAAATGCTGCCTTGAACTTAAAACCAGTATAAATACAAACAAAACCTCACATTTATCGCAAGCATGACCCGTCCAAACGAACTCAAAATCGAAATTCTTAGATTTAAAAATCTACAAACCGCATTCGAGCAATAAGCAGAAAAATATTTCCGCTCTACAAATCAAAAACCATGCACAAAGAGCATCTCCCTCTCTCCAAACACGTTACAGTATGACTGACGCTAAAATAAATCAAACACATCTGACATTGCAGGAATCAAGAAACAGAAGTGGAGAAAATCCAAAAAGACAGAGATCGAGGGGAGGATCATCCAAGAAAGATTCCAAACTTACCTCCAGTTTGATCATTCTCAGCGAATTCCTTCTCTAGAGCTCGATCTATGATATCCGCGAAGCTGTCCTCCTTCGCGGTGTTGTTGTTCCCGGGTTCGGCAGGAACCTCGTCGGCAAGAGCATGGCGGAGCGAAGCGGACGACGAAGAGACGGAGACGACGACGACGAAGATGATAAAGAGGATCGCGGCGAGAGATCTCTTCATCTTGTTGCCGGAGAAAGTGCGTGGCGGAGCAAAGCGGACGATGAAATGGAGAAGATGATAAAGAGAACTCCGGCGAGAGATCTCTTCATCTTGTTGCCGGAGAAAGCGCGTGTCGGTTTCCGGCCATCAGAGGGAACGGTGTATGTACACAGTTGATCAGTGGCCGAGTAAGCGAGAAAAGCGGGGAGATCCGGCGGGTACTTGCATACTCGGATTCATTCGAAGAATGGATGGATTGGGCTCGTCATATCGAAAATACAAAAAGATCCTCAAACGATATCATAAATAACGAAATTGCCATTACTAGCCTTTACTCACTTATGACCTGGTCTCTTCCCCTTTCCTCAGCCCAGTCCCTAAATTGCATTGGATTCTTGAGCTCAATCTATCTGATTAGAATCCAAAATCTTCTTAGCCCATGAATTAGAATTCCTACGAGAAACAGATTCCATTTCTCACATGATAAGAGCCAAAGTAAAGGCACAAAACAAACTCTACATTAGTCAGTTATGTCGAACCCCATGTCGTTCGTGTTGAGCAATTGCTCATTTGAATTAGCATAAGGAATGGATTCTGTTCTACATATGAACCCTTCCACTGACTTGGTTTCGATCATGTCGTAGTAGGTCTTTTGGCCCTTCTGCTTTTTTTTTTATGAATTTGTAGTATCCTACAAAGGTCTGTGTCCTAATGTTGAGATCAACAAAGTCAATTTCAATTCTTTGGGTTTTGTATTTGAATGATACGGGTCCCAACCCAACCGTTCTTGTTGGTAGATCCTTCATTTAAGTGGGGTCAAAAATGTACTTTTAGTTCCCATAAAAATCGATCCGTTAAATTTTTAACTTTGAAAAAAAAATAAAAGAATGATGCTTCGTCTGTTCCTCCAAAGACTTTCTCTGATATATCATAGCTTTTCACTGAAGTTTCTGTTGATCAAAAGGGAGATGAATGACTTTTATTGCATGTATCTTTTTCCTCTTTAATGCGCATTCGATTAGCTTTATTTCATGTATCTTTTTCCTCTTTAATGCGCATTCGATTTGCTTGGTTGGTTGTTGATGAGTTAAAAGACTTGTGATGGTGCAAACAGTTGGTAGGCACCAAAAGTATGTTGGAGTGAAATTGGGCGGTCCGGTTTTCCTCGAATTTGTAATTGAATCGAGACTCGGCTTGTTTTGGTTTGAGTTGCATTTGGAACCGGGAAAAAATACTAAACATATTGAAATTTTGAAAAGAATTAAAAAATTATATATAGAACCGGTGGTTTGGAACTACCTGGTTCCAATCCCAACTCTACAACCGGTTCTTGGTTTGGTGCAGTTTCGGTTAACTGTCAGGCCAGTTTCAAAACATCCATGCCTAAGCACATGAAAGCCTTTTGGTTATAGGCATGATTCCAATAAACTAGGCACGACTGGTTCAGAACCGGAATCAAACCGCGGATGAAACAGGCTAAGATGGGAACCAGCCTAACTGGGCCTTTAATCGTAACCTGACCGCCCTGAGGTAGATCAAGGTTCCTCCTCTTATTTAACCGGCTAAATCAGTGGTTCAAGGTGGTGGTTCCGATCAACCTGACCACTCTTGATCATCAAATCTTTTGAAGTTATCAATGTGCTTCATTACGATCCAGAACTAGATTCTCACGAGATCAAGGGTGTAGATTGCACCAATGTGCTAACGTTATAAATAAAAAGTATTAAGATAATCAATGGTAAATTCAATGGATGTATATAAAAAGGGTACAAATGCCTTCAATTCTACAGAATCCTGAAAAGGCCATGCTAGAGGTGGTACATTTTCAAGATTTAGCCAAGAGGGAGGGATGAATTTGAAAAAAGAACAGCCAGTGGATTACACAGAACTTCTTTAGGGTGGGGCGAATAACCGATGGAACTGTTTAAGGTGAGGTGAACTATAATTACAGCACATGAATTCAACCCTAAATAGCTACTCTGTTGATTCTTCAAATTTGGAGTGGCGTGGATGCTTCGTCTCAGCATAGATCCACCACTGAATTAACAGCATTTGCAAAATAGATGCATCCCTGGCATTGCTTTTGCAGTTTGTATAGTTCTTTTTGTTTCTTCAATTGAATGATTGCTTGCAAGTTTCGTCAGCCATTGTTTCATTTCCATTTGGATTATTGAAGCACTAAGCACTCTTTTCCTTTAACCTGGATTTCCCGTTCTCATCCTGATATGGATCAGTTTGTAGCCTGCTGCCAATGCTGCTCCTTGATGCACTGCACATTGACTTCCTGCCCTATTACTGAACGCTGTTCTATGAAGCTGCATGTAGATATAATCCGCACAAAATCGGAACTTTTGATTGCAAATGCTGATAGAGAAAATGAACTCCAACTTTGGTTGGGACATGATTGCAAAAGCAATCCCAGTAAGGCAGTGTCATTCAGTGGTAGATCTCAACATAGGGGCTCAACCTATCTAGGGTTTCCCCCTTCCGGAGCTTTGAGAAAGCGGTCTGTTCGATCCTTCTCACCCATTCTTTAGTTACGTTTAGCAATTGTCCTGTCTCCTCTAAGGATTTGTACCTACCATCAGTAAGACCATATCTTAAAATGAGCACGTGTCTCTCTCTCTGGTGCAGAGTCCCTAGAACTTCATGAATATCTGTGATCATATGTTGCTTCATGGTCATCTCTTCTGGAGTCCTCACACATGTATCAGCTGTGACCTCCTGAGAAGAAAATGTGTTGGGGATGGAGGAACAGTACCCACAATACACAAATGTGTCTAAATGTATAATATATATATATATATATATATATATATATATATATATATATATATAGAGAGAGAGAGAGAGAGAGAGAGAGAGAGACCATGAATTTTGCATGAAGATGTTCGCCAATTTTCTGATCCAAGGAACCTGGAACTCTTGAGCACTTCCTTGCCAACATTACACTAGTCAATGGCACTCCAGTTAGCTTAGCTATCTCATGATCACATGGATATCTCCCATTCTTGCAATGGAGAGCTCTTCGTGCTTTCTGTACTTTTGTTACTAAAAGGTTGACGGAAGGCTACACACAAACATAAAAAATAATCATGAATATGAGGGATGTCAGCATATTATTTTACCAAACTATATAAACTTGTAAATGCTGAAAGAAGATTACGCACTGGGAGCTGGATCCCTCGAGAATTGTGTGCCACAAGTGTCGACAGGCATTTTCTGATCCAGTACTGTGCATATGTAGAGAAGCGGTATCCTCTAGTTGGATCAAACCGGTCAGCACCTTGAAGAACACCTAATTTTCCTGCCTGAAGTAGGGAAGAACTTTGATTCATCCAAACAGTGAAATTTCAAAGTTTTACAAGAATCGAGACCAGTGTGTTCTCTTACTAAGTAATTCACTGGGGAATCTAGAAAAGTTGACAGTTGTTACTTATCACTAGGTAAGTAAATATGCATAATTTCATCAAATACGGATTTATTAAATGATATGCGCATGCCCAGTGGCTAAGCTTATGCCAAAGTTGTTGTGTATGTGTACCTGAACCAAATCATCGAAGCTTATCCCTCTTCCTCGGTATCCTCTTGCAAGGTATATCACTAGAGAACGTGTACTTCTCAAAAGCTTATCTCTACAACTCCAACCAAAATGCAAACGCTGCTTCAAGGTTTTCTCATCAGCCCCAACTGCTTTAGCCCATCCAGAAAAGCTTACTGCCCTTCCAAGTTTCTCTTCCAAATTGGTCTTGATCTTTTCCAAGTTGGACACATCCTGCATTTCGTAAACTATGCCATGTCAAACCTTCCTTGAACAGAAATTGTAAGGAATGGGCTGAACTTGGTTAACTTATGCGACTTTACCTGACACCGGCTCAGCCTATGGGAAGCTGTGGTACATGACGAGAAAAAATAGCCCCTATGTTAGTTGTGAGACTTTACCAATGGAGTTACTTGCCAGTAATGAGGACTAGTAACAACTTATCGTTTCCCTAACTACTCAATACATTTGGCCCAGATAAACTAATGAAACTTACATTGATGCAGTCATAAAGTTACCTGAACACCACTTGACATTTGAGATTCATTTTTGGCTATTATCAGTCTTCTTTTTCGTGATTTTAGGGAATCCACAGACTTTGTAAGAAGGAGAGATCTGCTTTTGTCAATTCCCTTTACAGGTGTCAATCTGTTAGAAATATCAGGCTTTGGCATTCGTCTTCTTCTGGTCCTTTCTTTCCTCTCTCTCTTTTTACCAGACCGCACAACAATATAATCAGTACCAAAGCCTCCTACATTTTCCAGGTCTTCTTTGGATAGAGATAAGGGTGATGAGCACAGGGAAAGGGAATCTGGTGCTGTGATGGTCTTTGAAAGACAAGCATGGAACAATTCTAGTGCACCAAGTCTTTCTATTTGGATCAAAATATCTCTCTCCAGCATTGATGCATCGGAATCCATAAAAATGCCTTCTATCCTCTCAAGATTTTCCATTAAGAACACGTAATTAGTTGCGGCATCACTCTGCTTATCCTCCATAATAGGTAGATCAATGTTGCTAATGATATGCCTTGTCTGAGATGATCTTTGTTTAACAGTAATCTGGTCAAACAGAAAACACAAATGAACGTTGAATGCTACAGTTATAGCTGCAGATTATCTTCAATTTAAATACAGTAAATTACACCCCAAGTCTAGACAGGATGATAGGTTCACCCAGTGATTGGATTATCCAATCAATTTGGTGTACCTGGGCTAGGGCTGAAGAGTCACTGGGAATGGGAAGGGAATCTCAAGTAGCATGAATCTTGATGCTTAGTAGCTTTTATTGACTGCAGTATGACTGTAAAAGAGCAAAGACATGTCTGCTTTCTTCCTTTCTCTGCTCATTCGCACTAAGGCACTTTTCTACCCTTTGTGATTAAGGGGAAATGATGGTACCTCCTCATGTTTTGTTATTAAGGAGATTTCAGTCTTCCCTTTGTTTTGTGCTTCCAAGGAAAGTCCACCAGAGCGGAAAGGAATTCATATTTCCTATTCTCCTGTAATAGTAGCATGTATCTTATGGAGCCATTTAGAAGCTTCCTCCTTAGAAGGTTTTTGGAAGGGAAAAGTTACAAGTGTCTTTTCTTTACAAACCAAAGGCTCTATCACTTGGGAAGTCCAATATCGTGAAGGAAAACTAAGTTGCTGAAGTAGAAGGCGAGGAGACCCAAAAAGTGGATACTTAGAATGCGTCTGCTCCTAGGTAACAACTGCTAACCTCTTATGTTCAGAAAATTTTTACACAATCAATATTAAACAACATTAAACCTTCAGATAAAGCATCTAAGTAAGCAACTAACCAGAACTAACCTTTCTTTCTTCCACAAGTGTAGAAGCATAGTCACTACCTTGTACAACTCCAAGACCACATGAATAAGACTTTGTGGCATCTCTTTCTTCTGTCCCAATGTATAATCTAGAAAATCTAGCCGATTCAAATGAAGTGTCCTTGACATTTCCTGCATTATTGTGTAATGAAGTATGTTATAAATAACAGTATGTCTAATAAAAGACACTATGCTCCTTCACTATTAATAAGTATATGCTCGTTCTACAGTACTTGCATATACATTCATGAACGGTAACTTAAAGCAAACAATTTCCAGGATGTACTTTATATGTACCATGTGAAAACATACAACGACCCTCACAGACCATAGAAAACAACATCCTTCTGGGAAAGGGATGATGAAACAAAGGAGTACACAAGCAACTACTCATTGATGATAACTATGTTCATCAAGACAACTAGGATCACCAATGTCTGTCTCTTCAAGTTGAATCATACCCTATTCTTTTGTTGCAAGAGTTAAGTGTGTTAATAAATCTCAATTATTTGTAACAAAGATTAACTTGTCAACCATAAACAGAGAGTAACCCTGGCGAGTAATTGAGACCAAGAGCGCTTGCAGTGTTAGCATTGTGTTGGTCAATAAATAGCACCTAATACTAGAATCATTAGCCTGTGTATTGTAGGGGTCATCACATAAGACAAATACTCAAATGGCTAGCATATGTGTTGACTCAACTGAGTTTGCTTCAAATCGTAACCCACAAGTGAAACATGAAAAAGATTCTAAAGCTTAGGATTTCTAGCAAAGTCAGTTTTGTGAGGACCACATCGATGTTCAAATAAGAATGTAGATGGATGTTTTTGGCAACAAGTGACATCTTTTCCTTCCATTTTAGATTATTTGTATTTTTATTGAAACCTACAAAAGATCACATCAATCGCGAAAGAGTTACCCTCCTGAACTCAAATCTAATGCTCAAACTTGATGCCCTACTTTAGTACTCGCCTCATAACTCTGAAGAATCAGCAATGCAACCCAGATGCATCCATCTTCAGAAAATAAAAAACTACTAGAACAGATTGCAGTTCGATTAAAAACTATCGTGCCCATCGTTGTGAATCATAACAAGTCCAAATTCATGTAATACTTGAAAGATAAGTACTGAGAAAACAAGCACAACAGCAACAACATGACGCCATGAATATAATCATGAACCACCCATATCCTCACAACAACAAATCCAACCACTGAGACCAAAATAAAAGCAGTTCACATCCACTAGACAAAAGAATCTAAGAGAAAACAAAGCATAGCATACAAACCAGCAAGGGAAAAGGAAGGAGCATGCTTGGTGGGGGGTGAGGAGGTGCTGCCGAAGGAAGAGAGGTTGGGGAGTGTCCATTTGCATTTCTGGATGAACCAAACACCCATCGCTTGTGCAGCACAAGATGGGTGGATGAATTTAGAGGACTCATCAATTCCCACCTCCACCACCAATGCCCCATCTCTCTCTTTCTCTCTCCCCCTCTCTCACTTTTTCCCGCAACCTTTGGATTTTTTTGTGCCACCTGAGCTTCCACGTCACAGCAAATCGGGTTTGAGCAAGATGCGATCTACACTGAAGCTATTAGGGTTGGGATTTGGCAACATGGCTACTTCTTACTTGCGTTCGACTCGCTAAGTCAACTAATACATGAAGCCAAGTGTGGTGAAAGATAATTTTAATAAACCATTATATTATTTATCCAAGTTCTGATTAAGATCGATGAAATTTAATGAAGAAAAAGATTAAGTTTCGAGTTTGATGTTTAAAATTTGATTATAAGATGCACGAAGAGCGATAGCACACCCCGCTAGGGGGTCAACTCATCAGCCTTAGGGGATAGGCTCCTTCACGAGAAGTTAGGAGTTCGATCATTGGCGACACCGAAGTGTTTGTTTCTAGCATCTAGGCTCTGCTTGACTTACATTTCTTTTTAAGATCATTTAATCCAGGATTTGATCCGGTTCAGAGAGGATCCAGAGTTTCTATAAAAGCCGACCTGTAAATTGTCGAAATTCGGGGTATTAATTAATTGTAATGATTTTCATAAAAATATCATAGTTTGAAAGAATTATCCACGACCCATTAATGAAGAGCTAAGTTTTTCACATTGCTCTGTCTTTCCAAGATATTTCAAAGTAATTCTGAGCATAAGAAACAAATCTGAGCTTTTGCTTCATCTTATGTAACGAGACTAAGAATGAACTACTCGTTTTGTAAATAAAAAGCAACACCAAAGCAATATAGGTGCTTATTTGTGCAATACTTTTTGAAAAGGTGAGCGACTATGCTAAACGTTTTGATGTTCTAGGTGCTGGTCTGTAAATTCTGCAACATTTAGCCTGTCAACCATAAATTCTCTTCTTTATGTAAGATGAACTTGGGCTTGGTTGGAGCTGGGTCTTATCCACATATTCTTCAAAAGTTTGGACTATGGCTTTTTTTGTTCGCAAGCCAGGATCAGGTAGGCCACTTTGCTGGGTCGGGTTGGGTACAACGACCTCAAATTGTATAGGTTCAACGCCAGTGGGCTTAAACATATGCTAGCCCATGGTTCAGTGTTTGATTCTTGCACGGAACCGAAACTACAGTTCCATATTCCCACCATTTGTGCCTTTGATTCGTGTGCAATTGTAACCAAATTTTTGGTTTTTTTCTTCAACAATTGTATTTATCTAGGCCCCTTCCATCTACATGCATATATGATGCCTTTTTCATTAGTTTGTGACATCCATGTGCCCATAGCGTTAGTTCAACGGCGGGGCGCTCTTGCGCCGTTGGTGCTGGTGGGGAGTTCGACTCCCTGAGGCTGGTGTATGTGTGTGTTTGTCAGGCTTCGGCCTCCTCTTGTAACAAAAAAAAAACATCTTAGAGACCATCAGTTCCGTTGTTTGCGTTGGGGATGAAATTCAGAGCAAGATATAACTAAAACCAATTATTCACAGTAATCCAAAAAAACCAATGATTCACTTTAGATGTACTTCATAGATTTAGAATTGAGAAGTGGCGGATTCACCAAATGGGTTCTACTGATTCAGTGCAGGTAAACCGAACAGCATATGCTCTCACTTTTGTTCTCAAACTAAGATTTGATACCGTCACAGAATGTCACCCGGATTATGACGCGTGGATTCATACATGGAGGCACCACTCTTGATTTGATTTTGGTTTGGTTTAGAGTCATTTGGGTCATAGTTAGGTATTGGTTTTGAATTTGGATCTAGTTTGTTTGGGATCCATATTAATGTCATTGTATCACATTTGGTATGCTCATGTTAAGTGTGGTCTTATCATTGTGTTGGTGTGATTGTCTTTTCTATATTTTAGCCCTTAGATTATATAAGGGTATTGATCCCTATTTAGAGAGGATTCTATCATCATCTACATATGTGATTTCTTCTATTTTTCATTGATTCAAGATATGAGCTGTGAGGGAGATGATGATGGGTTCTTTAACCTCATGCAGAATCTTAGCCGGAGTCCAATTCAGTCGCAACGGAGAGTGGAAGGGCCGACGGAAGACTGACACGACAATAACAGACGAAGGAGAAGAAGAAGGGGGTGAGATGGATACTCGGTTACCCTCAGTTCAGGGAAGATCTCTTTGTATTTTATTTTCTATCTTTCTATATGGTATTCACTATGGTATTTATAGTGAAAAACTTTCATTAAACCGGCTTTGTCTTCTCTGTCTTTTCTGTTCTTGGCTTTTCATTGTAAGCCTTATGTGATGTTATAGGTTTTAATCTTATATTTAGGTAATGTATCGATGGAATCCAGGAAAATGGTATGGCTTCTCGTTTTATGGATTTATTACCGAGAATGGCCAAATCTGGTGTTACATATGAGCCCTGCTTGTATGTGTGAGAGAGTGTTTTCAGATTTGTTAATTAACAAGGAGTCCAGCAACGCCATTACAAGGCGGACTTGACATCGGTTCTTCACATTTTTGAGTTTGCTGAAGTTTTTCCCGTGACAGATACCAAAGACCAACCTAGACTTTAGGTCATGGCTTAATTCTACATGATCCAAGAAACCATACCCTAAGCAAAATCTTGCCAACCATGACTAGCAGAAGCAGGACCCATGTTAGCAATGAGATACACAGAACCCAAAACCCAATCTAATGGATAGATAAACCATACACAACCCGATCACTTAAAAGGGTCCAATTCAGTTTTGAGACTGTGCAATTTCAATCCAATTCATTTTGATGCAAAAATCAACTAGCATGCAATTTGAAACCAAGAAGTAAACTATGCCATATGGGTTTCATGCACTTCTCCAAAACCATATATTTAACGTTCACATTCAGACCCGATGCATAGGGATCATGACACGACTCTGTGCCAAGAATGTTATGCCAACCATTCTCAAGCCACTTGACCATCCATGGACTAAATTCAGGATTTCCTATTCACAGCACGTATGAGCCAATCCGGTGCAAGTAATCCTTGGTTACAACCAAGAAATGAAGTTCAGAAAGATTACAAATTCCAAAAGAACTAGCGAAAAGAAACGATACAACTTCATGATGAGTTGCCTTGTATCCTTCACGCTTAGTCTGCCAATTCCATAATGATGTGGTTTAAGAATATCTTAAAAATAGTAACAAATAAATAAATAAATGTTATATATATATATTATAACTTTTTGGCCCTTATGTTGGCCAGGATCTCATAGCCCGACCTAATGGGCCAGGCCCGGTTCTGCATGTGGTTTCGGCCTCACACCAGAAAAAAACAGGTTCTGAAAGGGGGAAATGAATCAACTTGCAACTATGCTCATTATATATATATATATATATATATATATATATATATATATATATATATAGAGAGAGAGAGAGAGAGAGAGAGAAAGGTTCACCAACTTTTACATGCTTGTCATATCCTTACAAATCTCATCCCTGCGATAAAGAGATGATACAAGGATATACAAGCATTTAAGCTGGGAACTATATCATACCATATCACACACACACACACACACACACACACACACACACATATATATATATATATATATATATATACGATCAAACTCCCCATGGCAGCATCAGAGTTAGAGAAAGCTCCCAAAGCTAGCACTGTAGCTGCTATAAGCCCCTTTGTTTTACGTCTGGTCTCTTCATAATTCAATTTGAGATCCAATGACCACAACCCAGATCAAATAATGGAGATCCAATTTGAATGGTTGCTATATTTTTCTTTTTCCTTTTTAGGTTACAATGGGAAGCTGAAGCCTAACACACATGCAGGCATGAAACGGCTGGGAATCGACCTCGCCACCTGCAAGCCCTACCAATGAGCTAGCGCTCTGGGTGCTGGTTTTTCCTTTTCTTGTCATTGTTTTGGTAGCTCGTGTATCAAATGATAGGTCAATTGTTACCGGAGTGCACTTCAGATGTAAAAGGAATACTTGTTTTCTGGTTCTCGGTTTGAAACCAATTTGAAGATTTCAATTGGAACCGAACTGGGTCAAGAACCAGTTAGAAATAGAACTCGTGAAATTGGACATGAAAAACAGGACTGCTCAGTTCGGTTCTGGTTCTATCTTTTTATAGAATTGGAACCAACCTGAAACTACAACTTATGGGTTCAAATCATCAATTTCAGGTTTCTTAAATTTTTATTTAAAGTCTTATTCTTTTAAATATTTTTTCTTAATTCCGAATTGTATGGATTCAAACCGAAACTGCCTCAAAACTGACGGTTCCAAAACGGTTGGAGCTAACCAGTTTCAAGGTAACGAAAACCACTAGTTCCGATTTACCCGAAACCGATCATGCTCAGATAATAAAAGAGAAAGGCATTCAGCTAGCCCCTAGTTTTGCTAGATTGTAGAATTTCTTCTTTTACTTTTCAAAAATCGTGAAAAGCATATAAGCACGAATTAGATTTTGAACGACGTACGAATTTCAAGGAAATGTAGAGCCCAACACACACATGGTTTTCTTAATAGAACCGCCGGTATTTGTATAATGATCCCACCTTTCTTCTTTAGAAAATGAAAATTCCCAACCTTGACTTTCATGATAAGGACACATTTGGCACTTTGGTTTGATAAACCCAATACGGGTCAAGGACTTCGACACCAAGGAGGAAGATTTTGCACGACAACTTGAGCATCATTTTCTCTCTTGTATTACATCCCGTTTCGCACGAAAACTCAAGCATTAATATGATTCACGAATCAAACATACAATCATGATTCTTCACAATCATAAATACAAGCCCTAAGTCCATGCATTCAGTACTACTTTTACGAGTCTGACACAACGGGTTAAACACACCCTAAAGACACAAAACCATAGGTTGTATAATAATAAATCTATTCAAAAAGATAAAAGAGTTCCAAATCTCTAAGCAAGCACCATCGGCAGCCATGCTTGTAAAAGTGAAAAGCCAAAAATCAAATAGCAGACTTGCTTGAAAGAGAAATCATCAAGCGGTCTTGTCTTCCATGCAGCTGATTCTTGTTCGGAAGAAGGATAATAGTTGGTCGATATACATGGACGACTCTGTCTTGAACTTCACTGCCGTTTGCCTCAGCTCTTTGATTTTGTA
Organism: Brasenia schreberi; assembly: GCA_036023115.1. Lineage (NCBI taxonomy): Eukaryota > Viridiplantae > Streptophyta > Magnoliopsida > Nymphaeales > Cabombaceae > Brasenia > Brasenia schreberi. The sequence continues at coordinate 6,377,486 of JAYKKT010000066.1, forward strand.
GGTAAGCTATAATCAGTCTGTTTCATTGCTTTAAGCTTGATTTATAGTGTCGATACGGCCAAATGCATATTATAAGTGAACCATGCACACAAGTTGTTTGGAAGACTATTCTGACCCGGAAAATGATTCTAACAAACATTGGTATGGAAATTCTAAGAAAAATAGAAGGCGCAATTGGTGTGTATTGGAGGTGATTTGGGCATTAAAAGTTGGATAATGTTCTTGAATTGAATCAAACATTGGTCTGAGCATATAGAACATAGGCAATACATGAAATGAGTTGCAAGAGAAGCAATTTTGGGTGGGGGATAACCCATTAAGGTCTCTATTCAAGATATCTCATGGCCAAGAAGACAAACTAAGGTTTGCAATTTCATGGGAAGATGTAGGTTTTTACAATCTATGGTAGATAATGAGGTTATTAAAAACAAATTGCGAGTGACACCAATAAATGATAAAATGAGAGAAAATCGTTTAAAATGGTTTGAACATTTACAAAGATGACCAAAGAAAGCTCCGGTGAGAAGGTATGACAAACTTGATTATGAGAATGTTAAAAAAAAGAAGAAGAAGATCACAAAAGTGTTGGAAAGAAATAATAAAAAATAATCTAGTTTATATTGAGTTAACTGCTAGTATGGTACGTGATCACATATTATAGAAATAAAGAATCTTTGTAGCCAACCCCATCTAGTATGGGAAAAGGCTTAGTTGTTGTTGTTGTTGACATAGGCATGATTGGTTTTTTGGAACCACTGGTTCCAGTTTTGGTCTGGTTCTGAGAATTGAACTGGATAGTGCCTTGTTCTGGATCCAGTTCTAGGTCTGGTTTCACTGGCTCCTGGCCCGGTTTGGAACCAGCCATGTCTAGGTACGTGCAAATATTTTATGGAAGACAATCCATAGTTCCTCCTACAGTAGAATCCTTCTTACAGTAAGAGATCTTCACCATCAGTTTTGTGCAGACCTTAAGCATTACCTTCTGATTCTTCGAGAGGAAAGCCGAGCACAAACTCACCATTACCCAACTCGAGTTGCTTGTGAGCCTAATCGTGATTCAGGCATATGGGTGTAGTTCTTAACTGGTTGAGCTCAAATTTGAGGAGCCCTTTCACGAGCTCAATTGGACACAACTTGATCAAGGACAAGTTTATCGAGCTCAACTGGATTGATCTCATTCAGAAGGCAACTCAAGCTTGAAAAGGAAAAGAACCTAACTATATGAGGTTGAGTTGCTTGAATATAGTTAAAGCTGAGCTTGAGTTGAATGATCAAAGCTCGATCCTCAGTTTTGAGTTGAGCATTGCTCAAGCTCGAACCTCTTCCACTTCACTTAGTTTTGGCAAGGCTAAAAGACATGACCGGCTGTGGGTAATCAGAAACAGTGGTTTCACCTAGAACCAGGAACTGGATCTAAATTGAGACTTAGTTGGTTTTGGTTCTGATTTGAGTCCTAAATCTCTCAAAATTGGGGGAAAATTTAAAATTTGGAAACTTAAAAAAATATTAAAAAAACATCCTTTTTCCATAGAAGTTAGAACTGAAACTGAACCGAATAGTACTCGGTTTTGGGTACGGTTTGACCAGTTTCAATTTCAGCCAGTTCCTAGCTTGGTTCTCTTTTGGTTGAAACCACCAGGTTGGCTCCAAAACTTACACCAAAGAGGAAGAGGTAGGTTACAGAGATCCATAGGCTTCGTATACAAACCAATTACTTCCTCTCGTATTATTATCTTGTCTCGCATAAAACTAAAGTATTAATATGATTACAAAACTTATATAAGTTTATACTTGTATTTCTGGTAGTACCATCAATCAAACACACCCTAAAGGTCGAGATGAAAGCAAAGGTCGAAACGAAAGCGTGTGCATGAAGCGAAGTATGAAACCTCAAAGCAAGGGTGAGTGTCACACTCAAAGAGTCATATCACATGATTCAAGTCCTATCAACTTCGGGATGGTGCCAAAAATTGCTTGTCCACTTGTCAACCAAAGGACTGATATTACCTAAAACCAACCGATTTGGCATGTATGACAAATGAAATGGACGATCTTCAAATCGTCCAATCCCATTGTCAAGGACTTAGTGTCCCGTTTGACTGGATGGACAAATGTGTCGAAATCAGCTAATCTTGACCCGATCGGCCTTTAAAGATCAAATCACTGGATATGTATGCTTCAGTTCAGACAATTTAAGTACCCATCCATGAAAGAGTTTGTCAAGTGAGAAATTTGAGCACTACTTTTTGAAAAGCTGGAGTGAACAAACGAGCCAAATTGAGCTCCAGTGTAGGCAAGCTCAATTCGGCTTGGTTAAGATATACTCGGATCTATCTTAATCGAGCACGAAGGATTGAGCTAACAGCACCCAGAATGATAGCTCTACGGCAACATGCTGGTGATGCGGTCACCGTGGCCGGAGTTCGACTCCTGGCAGGTGCATGGCTTTGGGCTCCCATTGTAACAACAAGAAGAAGAAACTAACAAGGTGGAGAGCCTCTAAATTAAGGCCACAAAGCCAACTGGGTGACCTTACAAGGATTGAGCCATTGAACCTTGGCTTAGAGACAACTTTCAAAAACTTGGCCTTGCATAATACAAAGGGAACAGCGATGCCTACAGGCAAATCCTTTTCATGGTGGTGCTATGCATCATTAATGTAGCCATGCATGCATAAGACTGACTATCAACAGTACCAGAAGTTGACATATTTAAACACTTTCTTGACCTTGCAATTTCTTTGCCAAAGTTAACCCTTGTGAGAAAATTTGTACAAAGCAACACGAAGATCCCCGTCTAGGGGGTTGACTCACAAATTGAAGGTCATGAGTTCAATACCCGGTGTTTGCATTTGACTTCGGCCTCCCCATTTTACCAATTAGTATATAAAGCAGCTCGAAAGGACATGGCTTACCGGCAACCTCCCAAGTATGCATATGGTAGAGGGTCACCCTAACCCATTGGTGGGCCTAGGATCTTTTTGGGGCTAAGGTGTACTTGTATATGGGAAAAGGACATGCCTTTATCTTCTTGGTTGCTAGAGACAATAAGATACCATTAAAGTTAAAAGGTAAATATTATAGAGAAGCAATTAAACCTGTCATGTTTTATGGTTATGAGTGTCGGACAATTAATTATTAATATGTACAAGAGATGTTTGTGGTAGAAATGAAGATGTTGAGATGTATGAGTGGTCATACAAAGAAAGATCATATACATAATGAAGTTGTTAAAAACAAATTGAGAGTGATACCAATAGAGGATAAAACTAGAGAATATCGTTTAAGATGATTTGAACATATAGAAAGAAGATCAAAAGAAACACCTGTAAGAAAGTATGAAAAACTAGATTTTGAAAGTATTGAAAGAGGTAGAGAAGGACAACAAAAGTATTGGAAAGAAACAATAAAAAATGATCTAGCTTACGTTGAGTCATGTGCTAACATGACACATGATAGGGTAATGTGGAAACAAAGAATCGATATAGCCAACCCCATTTAGTATGGGCAAAATGCTTAGTTGTTGTTATTGTAAGGTGTATTTGTATTTTGGGTGAGGTTGCACATTCACAAATCACTTATTTCTTATATACAGCTATAGTGATAGGCACACAAATTTTTCATATTTTAGGTGAGAAACCTCATCCTAAAGTGGGTCATTTAATTCTCAAACCAGACGTGAAAAGACTCATGATGAGGTGAACCAAACTGAAGCATGAGTAGCCCGAATCATTTGCCAAACTCTAACATCAGCATGCACACAAATAAATGTTGATGTGGCCTCAATATGTGTTGACACGAGAGTGACCCGACTCAAAACTCATGGTGCAACACAAATGGACACGAAAATAAGAGCTTTTCTAATGGCTTATGACCCTACATCTTTTTGATCACTTCCCAACCTTGCCTTTCTTGAATAGCCCATGTGTTGTCCATGATTAGGAGTTGTTTTAGTTGGTAGTAAAGCAAGTGGTTTGATCGGAACTGGACTCTATAGGCTTAGACCGCGTGAAACTCATCACTACCTCGTGAAGGCGTTGAGAATATAGCATTAATGTGATTGTTTCCATCCATAAAGCTGAGTCCACGGGCTGTATGGACAGGGTCAGTTTATGAGAATTCAAATCTTCTGACAATGAAAATTATGAATCTTTAAATAAAGAAAAATCTCACTAATAAAAAAATAAAAGATAAATCAACCCCCACCCTAAAAGAAAATCAAATAAAAATAAAAGTTGTAAACATAAATGACTTTTAACAAATATTATGAATCGTGGATTTGGATTATTATAAGGGCATATAAATAAAAAATGAAAACTACATGTGCACTACATGCACAGATAAATTCTGTAACATATATGAGTAAGTACGAATGTAGGTATATAAATAAAAAATGAAAACTACATGCGCACTACATGCACAGATAAATTCTGTAACATATATGAGTAAGTACGAATATAGGTAATTATAAGGGATTTCATGAAATATGATGGAGATAACAGATAAGTAATTTGTGTTCAAGCAACCTATAGCGAGTTTTTTAATTTTAAATTATCCAAAACTTGCATGAAGCTGATGGAACCACAATTAAACACAACTATAAGATAAAATATGGGCTTTGATATGCTTTTCTTCTACATCTACATGAAATACTAGAGACTTGGATACAAACTGCCTCCGAAACTGGAACCAAGGGAATCGGAACCAGAACCGAACTGGGGACCTCCTCGGTTAAGTTATGGTCCCAGCTTGTAAAAAGGGGACTACAACTGGACTTGACGGTTCCAAATCATATTTTGGTTCTGGTTCCAAATACAAGGACGGTGGCTTTGATTCCGCCTCAAGGTTTTGGTGGGATGAGAACCGCCGGTTGGGTACCGGTATTCTTGCTTTAGGAACTAGACAGGTCTAACAAGATTATTTCTTATAAGAAGGCATTTGTGCTCAACCTAGAATAGGTAATCATATATTTCGTATAATATTAAATTACAAACAACAGCTTCTAGAAAATGAATATTCATATTTGTATCCCTATCCCTTCGAATTGAAAATCGAAATATGTATCATATTTAACTTCAATATATATGTATATATATATATATATATATATATATATATATATATATATATATATATATATATATATATATATATATATATGTGTGTGTGTGTGTGTGTGTGTGTGTGTGTGTGTGTGTGTGTAAACATTCATTGCAAAATACGAGTAAGCCTCGAGATAAAAAACACTTATCCTGATCCGGTTTACATCCTTATTCATGAGGGTGCGATGATTCAATCATGTCACTAAAAATTGGAGACACATAATAGGCAACGTTAACCCGGGCGTAGAGCACCTTTGGGGTGTGTTTACATGGTTTCAAGGAAAATGGACCTTCTCTTTTTGGTGCTCATAGTTCTAAGTTCTATTGTACATTAAATGCAAAACTATTTGTTAACCTAGAATTATGATTCTATGTGCTCGAATTGAGTCAAAAACTTTGGCATCGAGAGAAGGTGAGCATCAAGAACTAGACATAGGAGCTTTGCATGAAAACCCAAGCTCTTCCTTTCCTCTCGTGTTATTATCTCACCTCGTATAAAAAAAACCAAGTGTCAATATCACTTACGAATCAAACACAAAACTATAGTTAGAAACCCATGTGGGTCTATACTTGCATAGTTCTAGTAGAGGAACTTGGCACCACAAATCAAACACACATGAGGTGAGGAAAGTTTAATTGGCTGAAATTAAGGTAAGAAAGTTCATGTAAATTCTCGAAAAATTCAGATAACACGTATACGTTTCACAGTTTTCTTTCCGCATTTCTGGTGAAGCGGCGGCCACACCTTGCCACCCCCCTACCAAACTAACCCATCCCCACCTATGGTGCACAAGGTAGAAGAGTTTGAACCGCAAAAGCCTATCGCAAGGGTATTTTGGACATTTCCTTTTGCACATATACATAAGTTCTATGTGTTCGAATTGAGTCAAAAACTTTGGTATCGAGAGAAGGTGAGCCTCAAGAACTAGACATAGGAGCTTTGCATGAAAACTCAAGCTCTTCCTTTCCTCTCGTGTTATTATCTCACCTCGTATAAAAAAAACCAAGTGTCAATATCACTTACGAATCAAACACAAAACTATAGTTAGAAACCCATGTGGATCTATACTTGCATAGTTCTAGTAGAGGAACTTGGCACCACAAATCAAACACACATGAGGTGAGGAAAGTTTAATTGGCTGAAATTAAGGTAAGAAAGTTCATGTAAATTCTCGAAAAATTCAGATAGCACGTATACGTTTCACAGTTTTCTTTCCGCATTTCTGGTGAAGCGGCGGCCACACCTTGCCACCCCCCCACGAGACTAACCCATCCCCACCTATGGTGCACAAGGTAGAAGAGTTTGAACCGCAAAAGCCTATCGCAAGGGTATTTTGGACATTTCCTTTTGCACATATACATAGGTTCTATGTGTTCGAATTGAGTAAAAAACTTTGGCATCGAGAGAAGGAGAGCCTCAAGAAGTAGACATTGGAGCGTTGCATGAAAACCCAGGCTCTTCCTTTCCTCTCACCTCGTACAAAAAAAACCCAAGTGTCAATATCACTTATGAATCAAACACAAAACTATAGTTAGAAACCCATGTGGGTCTATACTTGCATAGTTCTAGTAGAGGAACTTCACCACAAATCAAACACACATGAGGTGAGGAAAGTTTAATTGGCTGAAATTAAGGTAAGAAAGTTCATGTAAATTCTCGAAAAATTCAGATAACACGTATACATTTCACAGTTTTCTTTCTGCATTTCAGGTGAAGCGGCGGCCACACCTTGCCACCCCGCCACCAGACTAACCCATCCCCACCTATGGTGCACAAGGTAGAAGAGTTTGAACCTCAAAAGCCCATCACAAGGGTATTTTGGACATTTCCTTCTGCACATATACATCAACTACAGGCCCTCTCGTTTTCAAAGAGTGTCCCACTAGATTCTCGTGATCCAGCTGCTCATGACACTTGACTCCACCTGGGTGAAGAGATTTAAAAGCATTCTGATCATCAATTTGTTTTCTTCCAGTACCATTGATATTTGAGGAGTCGAGCTAATGTGCGTGTGTGTGAGAGAGAGAGGGAGTAGTTGTTTATTTACCTAAAGTCTTCCTTGGTAGAAAAGAATAATGGCCCTTCATTTGTGTGAAACACTCCAATATAATTTTAACTAGAATATGGTTTAGGTGAAAATTTTAAATGTGTCATTTAATGAACTCTAACAAACCAGACCGAATTGAACGTCCCGTGTTCATGTTGAGCTTAAACGGTTTAATGAACCGAAGAAAAATGAGACAAGGACAACCCGAATTACGAGTGGCTTGGTTCATTTACCTTACCAGCTCTAATTAACTACTGATCGCTATCGCTGTGACATATTCACAGAGGACACGAGAACTTTATTTTTGGAATATACATCTCATATGATGTATTAATATACTTGATCTCTTATGCTGTTTTCGCTTACCAATGGTGATTTCAGACACGATTGTACTGGAGGATCGACTACACGAAATATCACCACACGAACACAGACCGAGTACATGACATTGACGATAATCGGAGACATGACATAAAACCTGAACACGACCTGAAAAGTTCATGGTTGTGTCCACCCAAAACCTGCAGCATACTAACATTCACATGAAATGTCAAGACACGAACTTAACGTGAAGATGAATTCTTTGCACATGTCCATCCATCTCCATGCCTCACCAAGGGTACGTTTCTTTTTGGCTTGCCCACTATGACAGATTGCCAAAAATGTGCACGATGAGTCAGATTTTAACTTTTTCTTTTGTTACACATTTTTATGACATATTTTAAACTTGTTAGTTTTTGCTAGAATATTTGTATGCATTTAAAATGGAAAAAGAGTCACACTTTTAATAAAAAAAACATTTGTTAGTAACCTTTTGTCAGCCTTTATTTTAAGTGTTCATCATCTAATTTTTATATTTTTTTGAGCTCCATTAATGCTTAATTTTAGCCAAAGACATTGTTTTATGATTTTGTTAGTTGATGGCCCAACACTTTCAACGATGGATGAGTGGTCATACAAGAAAAGACCGTATACATAATGAGGTTATTAGAAACAAATTAGGAGTGACACCAATAGAGGATAAAATGAGAGAATATCGTTTAAGATGGTTTGTATATATAGAAAGAAGATCAAAAGAAGAACCTCTAAGAAGGTATGAAAAACTAGATTTTGAAAGTATTAAAAGAGGTAGAGGACGACCACAAAAAGTGTTGGAAGGAAACAATAAAGAATGATCTAGCTTATTGTGAGTTAATTACTAACATGACACATGATAGGGCTATGTGGAAACAAAGAATCCATGTAGCCGACCCCCATCTAGTATGGGAAAAGGCTTAGTTGTTGTTGTATAGCCCAACACTCTCAATAATGTGAAATTCACGATTTAAAAGGTAAGATATTTAGAAACATTTGTATAAAGGTGCTTTGTCATGATAGAGAATGGGAAGGAAAGGACACAAACACATTAGCAAACAAGTCAAAAACGTTGTTGACAAAAAAAAAGGAGAGCGACACATGAAGCTTCATTTTAAAAGATGCATGTATGACCGAAATTTTTTAGTTGACATTTATTTAATATTTGTTAAATGATTACATAAAAGAACAAATCTCTGATATTTGTGATATGATTATGAAATATAAGGATTTTCTTTCTTGGTTACAAGAAGAAGGTGAAGCCTAACATACACATGCACTCTCTTGGAGTCGAACTCCCCACCAGTAGCAATGGCACTAGAGCGGCATGTTAATGCTCTTCGTGCAAATAGTAGGACTTTTAGGGTTGGTATTTGAGGTTTTCTAAATCCGGATAATCATATGATCTTAACCCATTTAGTTGATTGCAGCATAAAGCTCGGTTTCGGTGTATATGAATAGAAATGGAAAATCGGATTCGACACCTTTGGGTCTGGACATTGGTCCTATATTTCCCTAAATCCTGAAACCATATATAATCTATTATTAACCGGATATGGTTTCCTTATCCAAATCTGTTGAATCATGATGGGCCTTGGGGCACATGTTAAATAAGATCCAACCACTAGAAGATGTGTTGTTTGAAAACGACGGGAATGTCGTTGCATATCTCCATGGCCTTATCTCAAAGATAATGTTATATTGCATTCTGTAAATACATGATGTAGACATACTTTTGCTAAATTAAGAAAGAAAAGAAGAAAACTTTGGTTGATTTTTCTTATTAAAAAATGCATAAATATTAAAATAATTCCTATTTGGGTATCAATGGGTAGGGTTGACCAGCGTGGATTTAACCCACATGGATCTTGTTTATCGATAAAAAGATGGATCCATCAATGTTTGGGTTCGACCCATAAGTTTGAGTTCAATATGAAGCTTGGTGTGGTATAACTTAAGCCAAACCCTGACAACAAGGTACGTCACTAAGGTGAAGATAGTTTAGTGTAAATACATTTAAAAATGATAGGGTTCTTTGGAAGTATAGCACCACCGGTCGATTGCCCTTGATGGACGACTCAGGACGGCACCCAATACTTCTTACATGGAGGCTCTATCAAGAACGGACAGTTAGAGTCAATGAATATATACTTTCGGAGGACTCTATCCTTCTTAAAATACATTATGCAAATATAAGGAGTGACATTTATACAACTTGATGCTGGATGAATGATTATGAACTTATGAAATGATTGATTTGTGTTGCTTAACATATCATTCAAAAGGTAAAGAAAGTTATCTTCCAATAAGATTGAGAAAAGGCCAGATGCATATGATGATTTTGTTTTTCCTTTTTTTTTACTGGTAGAACGGGGAGTTTGAAGTCTGATGCATGTCTCGGGTATTGAACCCATGACCTTCAACTTGTGTTTGATTGGAGTAAAACTGGATCTTTTGTGTCTTTTACATGTATGAAGCTTTCAGTTTTTAGCCATATTTATTGGAATCCATATTGACATATGGATTTACATATTCAACCAATGTCTACATTTTTGTTATGTCCGAAACCCGATCCAATTCCACATATAGCAATTCAAATTTGGATGTCAATGGTTATGATGTCTACATCTTGCACAACATGCAGGTTTCCTTTAGGGTGCCTACAACTTGGTTAACACTTGGATTGGATGGCAATGAGCCGGGTCAGGGATAGGTATATCCGAAGAGTATGGAGCAAAAATGGGTATATATATATATATATATATATATATATATATATATATATATATATATATATATATATATATATATATATATATATATATATATATATCAATATTGCCATCCCTTCATTCAAGATCTCTTGAAACTGAAATTGCTTCAGAAAATAGGCAGAAGAGCACAGCTGAGAATCCAGGAAGCGAACCCCATCTAGTGTTCGATAAGATTTGATTTTGGTTGGATCCAATCCACAATCCAGTTTATACATATTGTGTTCGAGTCTCAACATATGTTTTCGATGTTTCTTCGTTCTAACAGGAACACATCACTGAATTAGTAACCCGGACATGAAGAAAGACTTTTGGCTCGTGTTTGTGCCTGGTCTTCGTGTCCGGGTTGAAATTGCCATCCTTAAATCAACATATTCTACTTCTGGATAATTTAGTTTAAAACAACTCATAAGACCAAAGCCCTGAACGATAAAGTGAGATAATTTGGGGATATATCACAGTGAAGCACCGTGCGATATCCCAAATTATCCTAGTTTTTCTGAATAAGATCGTTGCAGCTACAGTTAGAGAGCAAGTCTACATCAAAGAACGATACTCTTGCCCTTTAGGTTGGGTAGCAGGTAGAAGTAGGTTGGATTAGAAAAAGAACCACTAGGAGTTTGATGGTTTTGGAACTATTAGAACTTTTGGTTAAAATAAATAGGCCAAGTAGTAAAACCGATACGGTGTGATGGCAAATCTATTGGTTCGGGTTTTGAGTATGGATCCAATAACAGACTTTCTTAAGATTTGGATCCTTACAAGGAGATGGAATATGGATCTTCATTGTACTTAGTTTTGCTAAATTGGATTGATGCATCTTTTAGACCCTGTTCATTTTTCATATTAAAGTCAAATATTTTCACATGTAAAATGAATTATTGTCACTATACGTTCTTGTGTATTTCGATCCTTGTGTAGATTTGAACACAAATGCAGTGTATTTCGATCCATATTATGACCATGCCTTTTATGTTAGAAATATTAATCTCTAGATGAATAAACATTAGGGATCTATGGTGTCCATAGGATCATGCAAGCTAAATCAATAAGGAATACATAAAAACTTAAATCAAAAGCATACCTGAATAAAACATGGAAGCCAAGATTATGTTTGAAGTTTTCCAATTCGATACGCCGAATCCTTAGGAAAGGTGGAAGCTCTTAAATCCTTAATCTCAAAGAGCGACGAAACCCTGATGAGAAATATTGTGCATGTGGCTTAGGGACTATAACCTCTCCATTTATAGGTTAAGAGGCTAACATGATTTCTTAATCCAACCCATTATAGGAGTATGCAGCATGAAAATTATATGTAATGTGAACGTGCCTATTTTCTACTAGTCTTCATGCAAGCATTTGAAAGATCAAAATACCAAAATATCTTATTATTTTCAACTCTTGAGACTGCATGTGAAGTATTTTCAAGTCATCTTATTATATTCACAGGAAGAGAACATTAGACTACAAAGCATAAGCATAAAGTATTCATTTACTTAATTGTGTGAAATAATAAATAAGAAACTCTAACTTCATGTATAAGGAAAATAAAATAACCAAATGACATGTCGTTCATTGCAGTTATGTCAACAGCACCAAACCCCACTATATTGATCAAAAACCCTGATATCTAGAATCTAAATCCAATATGTATCACAAAATGGGTTTTAAATGAGTTCAGAGTCTGAACTTCATACTCAATCCTGATCTAAGACTCAATGAAGATCTAATATGGATCTCCGAACATTAGATTCACAAACCATATTCAATCTAGATGGATTTAGTTCAATGCAAATTTGGATCGTGAATGGATTTGACTCATGCTAACTCAAATTTAAGCAAAGGAAAATGGACATGATGTGAAAACTTAATGAATCGGTCTTTCTCAAACTTTGGTCCACACATTAAAATGAAGCATCTCTTTTAACCACACAAGTAAGACTACAATGATTTCACAACCAAACAAACCAAAACTAGGTCCATAATCACAATGGATCAATTGAGTTGGATTCAATCTAGTCTCATAAAGTGAATTATATCCATAACCTTATGGATAAAGTCAAATTGGATTTTGATCCATAATTCACAAAAGTAGATAATAAACTTTACGGATGAAACCAATTTGTAGATTCAACAAATCCACATGAACTAAGCCCAAATCCTTATTTTGGATCTTTACAAATCTGAATGAGTTATTTTCATAAATGATTTGGATCTCAAAAGAAAACCAACCACATCTAAGGATCTTAACCCCGAACCCTGTATGTATCCTTATTTGGGATCTGCGAGCATAAGTATCTAACCCAAAATAAATATTCAACAAAACCAAATCCAAAAACTTTGTGGATGGATCCTAATCAAATCTTGGATCCAACCTCATCAATGACGGATCAAGTATGAATCATGTCAGGATCCATAAATATCCTTCACAAACCAAAATAGACCCAAAAACACAGATGCAGCTTTGGATATAAGCTCCAAATGTCAGTTCCAAATCCAATATGCATATCCAAAACCATTGAAGCAGATTAGGTCCAACTTTGATTCAAATCCAAATGCATCCAGATGAATCAATTCCAAAATTAATCTGACCTTAAAACTTATTGGAGATAAGAAAAGTCCTTAGAAAAGTGAATTAGTAAATATATGCAATGTTATCTTTACTGGATTTGGGCCCGTAGCAATACAATTAATACACTCAGGTTCACTTTGCTGATCTAATTGAATACATTAATCCAAAACTTTTCCCAGCTTTATGTAACATTGCCCAAAATAGTTGCAAAACAATACAAACTTTGAAGATATACTTTAGTCTAATGTTGAAACTTATGATTTTCAACAAGCACATAAGTGCAAAATTAGGCAATTGTTCTGAAATTTGAAACATTTAAATTTTGTATATTGATATGCTTCATCAATAGTTTACTGTGGTAGCTTGTTGAGAACAATAACTCTACGGTAAAACCTATGTAATCACGCAACTCAATATGGATGTTTCGCTATGTAAATGCTTTTCCAGTGTAAGACCTTTCACCATGTTAATGTGAATCTGATTAAATGCGTAAACCAGATCAAGATTGGGTTTAGCTTTGGATCCAGGTCTGATCGACATTCATAACAAGAGTAACGATCCAAACAACTTTCTGTCTTCCTGAACAAAGAAAAGATCCAACCTACCACAAACAGATGAGAGGACGCTGATTCAACTGAACTAAGTTCACTGCTCACGGATCAATGGGACTTTGGACCGTACGAAATCCAAAAGAAAATAGACAAATCGAACGTACACCATTGAAGAAATCCGGGTCCGGTTCTGTCTTTGGATCACATGAGAACAGAAAACTCCAACTGCTCTCCGCACGGCATACAAGTCCAATCTTAGGTTCGAAGCAACTTGATTCGATCCATACTTGATCCAAATTGTTCCCTGTGTCACAAACAAATCCACCGTATTGCCTTGACCAAAAAGGAAAAAAGAAGAGAAAAAGAAGAGTCGTTGTCACGCGCATCTCGAGAGAGCACCACAATCAATAAGACACGCGTCAGTCAATCAGCGCGTTGCTTTAAAGCCCGGACCCACATTCAACAGCTAGGACGAAGAGCGGGTGTACCCGCATCTTCCCACGTGATAGATTACACGTGGCACGAGTTGGCACGGCATGCATTCAGGACCGCACGATTTCGGTACGTAGAGAGAGTGGCCAAGCCAAATGGCGAAGCGAGAGAGTCCGACGCACGTGAAGCATCGAGTACGTGGCGGCATCATCCACGTTGCCCGCTCGACACGTGTAAAGATCATATCGAAGGAGATAAAATCGCTCCTCGTTAGTAGTGCTCCAAGGACACCGAGTCGGTCCGGATAGCGAATCTGGTTCACATTTTTGTGTCTCGGGTAGTGAAATGGATCAAATTCGATCAGATCGCATTGGTTCATGGGGCAAGGGCGGGGGGGATATTGGATCGATGTTTGGATATGGGAAAGGAGTCAAGGTGCACAACTTGGATATAACATGAGGCCTAAGCAGATCTACATTGAGCCGAGGTGGAGCATGCTCCATTCAAAATTTCAAAAGTTATCTTAAAGTCTATAGCCCAGGTTTGGATCCATGGGCTATATAATACATGGTTCACTCCACCCTAAACCATTCTCAGAAGTATCTGATTCAACCTTATCCTAAATGAATTTGTAGGTCCATTCAAATGCCTTGAGAATCAAATGCACCACCTGCATTCTGGGAGTCAGGAAAACCTAAGCCAACGCTCTACGTGCGTGCCAATGTTGTTATATTTAGATTTCTCTTTATTATTTATACCGACCTAGCTTGATTAGTGTTTGGATATGATTCCATTAACTGGGTTTGCATTAACATGATTCGGACCGGATACTAGATATATGATGATCTTGAAGTGGCAACCAAGATTTAATTCCGATCCGATTCGTATCGGTTGTATATCCGATTCGGTTCGGAGATATAGATCAGGCAAAAAAGTTAACTGGAGGATGGGGTGGGGTCGTCGACGTGGTGACATACTGCAGGGTCACGGTCGATATGCTCGCATGGCGGAAGTCGCCCTAACTCGACGCCACGTCGGAACTCACCCCATTCTTTCTTATTATCTGAAAAGTCTAATTCAAATGAAAAATAAATTGTTGTGCCCTCTCTCTTCCCTAATTACCCTTTCTCTTTCACGACATTCCCCCTACTCGCCCTTCTCGTTGAAAGGCGAAGCCATGGCACGAGATTTAGATTCGTCAACAAGATCTTTCTCACCAAAGCATTTAACAATTAACGATTAAATTAATCTTAGTGTTTAAGCAAAACTACTTTATTAACTTTACTTGGCTTAACAGAATAGATCGCCATGATTCTAACATGCTCGTTGTAACACACACACGCACTCCACCTTGTACATGAATGCCCACACACGTGTAGGTGAATGGATTTTATTCATTGCCCAGTGAGATCGATGATTATTTTAAAATATTTTTATAACTTTTAAAATTATATTTATATTTAAAATAATAATAATTAAACATGAGTAAACATTATCCATAATGAACATGATTTCATTTTCTCATATATATATAATGATTAGATCTTAGAAACTATTAACTTATATTTGATCATTCTTTTTCAAAAACATGAGTATAACAATATTTTTTTAATTTTTAAAAACTTTTAAATTATAATTATATCACTAAAAAATAATAAATAAACATGTTATATGCTTCAGTTTTCTTTTTTCTCTCTCTCTCACACATAAGTATATATAAAATGAGAGAGAGAGAGATGGACTTTGGGCCAATAGACGGTAGCTTTTATGGGTTTTCACCACCGTAACGATATCTTGAGGGTTTTAAGAATCAAATATTAAATAAAAAATAATGGCTCATCCTTTTTTATTTTATGAGAAAAGAAGAGACTTGCCAAAACACAAAATAGTCTTCACCGTCACTTTCAAAAGAGGAATTATCGCTCTTTTACAGAAATTGAAAAATTACCACCAATTGCGTTCAAAGCGTGAGCTCACCTCGCAGGGGGCTCAAATCACAAGCCAAAGGTATATCGAAGGCATGCATAGATAGCTTCTTTCTCCCCCTTTATAAGGGAACAAAATCTATGACCAAATTATCCGCAATCGGTTCAGCGTCCGTTTCTAATGAGTTCAATGAATTCTTAATCATCATTATTTTCATATATAGTTATATTAAAATTCAACTTAAAGAGTGACATCATGATTTATCATTTATTTTTATTAACTTTTTTTAGTGTTCATCGTAAAAGTTGTTATGAAAAGTTTATTTAACTATCTTTTCGAGTATACAAAAACTTTATGCGAGTCAAGCTGAGCCAGGTCTTAAACTGCTCACAACATCAAACTGGAATTAAAACTATTTCTTGTGATTCAATTTTATAAGTTTTTAGACTCTTTTTGATTTGTCATTCAATTAAAACCATTTCTACAACAAACAAGTACGAATTTCGTAGTTAAGTCGTGAATATCCTTACTCGATTATGGTTCATCGTTTAATCGAGAATTGAAGGTTTCAAACAGTCGATTTTAATTTACACTGATTTTAATCCAATAAATGTATAAAGTTTTTAACATTTTCTTTTAATCCACTGTCATACCCATACAACCAATCAATCTCGAGAAAAATCACTTAAAAGATTAATTTCTTTGTTATGTGCACAATTCACTAGCTTTATACCATATCACATGCTGCCATTCTGATATTAATATTATTTATATTAAAAAATAAAAATATTGAACTCTGCTTAAGTAAGAGATCACTCTTAAAACCTGATAAACAAAAAGGGTTGCGTTAGACTTCTGGTATCAATGAAAGGTTTTCTTGAACTTATTTACGAATGTATTCTACAAATTATGATAGAATTGTGTGGAAACGAAGAATCGATGTAGCCGACCCATAAGGTACGAGGTTTCTGTTGTTGAAGAATAATTTTTTTTAAAATATTTTTTAATATCATAATTAGCTTTGAAGAAACACGGTTAAACCCTAAATTTTTCTTCAAATTATGATAGAATTGTATGGAAACAAAGAATGGATGTAGCCGACCCATATGGTACGAGGTTGTTGTGGTTGAAGAACAATTTTTTAAATTTTTTTTTAATATCAGAAACACTGTTAAACCCTAAATTTTTCTTCCTCCTCCACCAAAACACAAAGGCAGAACCCAATGGTAACAACTGGAAATCTAGTGGCAAAAGAGGAAAACCACCTAAACGGGTCCACCTTTTGCTCTTCAAAGAAATTAATTAATTAATTTTGCCCGCAGTAAATATCAAGCCACCGCCTCAGATATCTCAAAACGGTGTCTTCAAACATTATTTTAACGAGGGAGTGGAGTTAGTGGACCGGTCAGGATACACACCCATGTTAACCATGGTTAACTTTTAACCCTACCATATGGTTAACCCTCCTCCCTCCACGAACCAATATAATGAGGCGGCAGTCGTTGTATTGTTTTCGTCACCATCGAAGAGTTGCAAAGCGAATTCTCTTCTGTTTCAACCATCACCGCCTTCCTAAAACCCTAAACACCATCTTCCTTTTGTTGGTTTATGTGAGAAGAGAGCAAGGAAGAAGCCATGTATGGTGGGAATGCAGCCGTTGATCACACACCACCATGGTCGCTCTTCGGCAACTACCCAGAGCCGTACTCGCCGGAATCCTCACTGGGATCCCGCAGCGTCCTGACGCTTCCGGTGAGCGGCATCAGCATCCCCCACGGTCAGAACCAGAGTCATCTGGTTCATGACGCTTTCGGTGGGTGTGCTGTCGGCTCGCCGGAGTCGGGATTTCACAGGGACGCGTCCAGCGACGTTCTGGACGCGCTTTCGTTGGAGAGGTTCCTTCCGTCGAATAACGAGACGGTCGACGATGCCGGAGGCGCCGTGGATGCGTACTCGTGCGATGAGTTCCGGATGTACGACTTCAAGGTGAGGCGGTGCGTGCGCGGCCGGAGCCACGACTGGACCGAGTGCCCGTACGCTCACCCGGGCGAAAAGGCTCGCCGTCGGGACCCTCGGAAGTTTCATTATTCTGGCACGGCATGCCCCGACTACCGAAAAGGAAGCTGCAAGCGCGGCGACGCCTGTGAGTTCGCTCATGGCGTTTTCGAGTGCTGGCTGCATCCTGCACGCTACCGCACTCAGCCCTGCAAGGACGGCACGGGGTGTCGCCGCAGGGTTTGCTTTTTTGCCCACACGCCGGAGCAGCTTCGTGTTCTCCCGCAATCACAAGCGACTCCGACTCAATCGTCGCCTCGTCACCTTGGGTCCATGCACTCTCTCGGAGACTCCTACGATGGCTCGCCGCTCCGGCAAGCCATCGCCTCCGGATTTGACTTCGATGCTTATCTCTCTGTGAACCCGGGGATGGTTTCATCTCCAACGTCTACTCTTGTTGGCCATGGCGGCGGTTCGCCTCCTACTATGTCTCCTCCAACTTCCCCTTCCGGTTCTCCTCCTCTCTCTCCGGCCGATGTGACCGCAAATCATAATAATGCTAACCAGTACGTCTGTGCATTCTCTCCTCGCCGGACCACGAACTCGATGTCGGACATGCTCGCGTCTCTCCGAAACCTCCAAATCAGCAAAACAAAGAGTTCTATGTCCCCATGGGCAACTCCTTCCGGGCAGTTCCCGCACTCGCCGCGTGTTCCGTCTAGCTTCCGCCCGGCTTTCAGCAGCCTTCCGGCGACACCTACTGGATGGGCTCCGGCGACGGATATTTGGGGTTTTGGATCTTCAGCTGGTTGTGGCGCAGGAGTGGGTATTGAAGACGAGCGCAACGAGGAGCCGGCCGAGAGGGTGGAGTCCGGCCGGGGTGTTCGAGCGAACATATTCGCGAAGCTCAGGAACCAGAATCCGCTTTCTCGACCAGAGACTCCCGACGTCGGCTGGGTCTCCGAGCTTGTTAAGTGATTATTTGTTCTTTGGTTTGCTTCCGTCGGCCTTTTTGGGGTTTCTCTCCTTGTCTGTCATCATTTCTGGTGGCCGGCGGCGGTTGAATATTGGCATATTTGTGAATTGCGCAGCTTCTAGCAGATGCTATCAAGAGGTCAAAAACCAAAAACATAGGGGTAAAGGTGGAATCGTTCTTTGGAGTTCTCGTCAACTTTCATTTGTCGTAACGTGTAAATACAGAGACATGTCGACTGGCCGATATGAATTGATGGTTGCCCCGTCAAGGGGCCCGTTTCCGGGAAAGTCTGCGTCGTTTGCGGGTGGTGGACGTCAAATATTTCTTGTACAGGGGTTGCTGATGAAATATTTTGGCTTTGTGACCCTGCGGAAGTGCTACCGCAGGGTCTATCTTTATTTCTGTATTGTCCTTTGTTCTATCTTTTATTTACTTTTTACGTCCTTTCTTTTTTGTTAGCCATGTGAATTCTGAAAACCGACTCATTTCTGTCCTGGTTGATGTATTTTTTGTAATTACGTGGTCGACACATTTCCCCTTTCTCAGTGTAGTAGAAATGAAATATGAAAGCGATTTATGGCATATTATTTTTCCTTCTTTATACTGGCGTGTCGTTTGTTGGGGGACGACATGTTAAGCTTTTCCTAGGTAGCAAGGGAACTTCTTTTCTGGCATTTCGATGGAAGTTTTGGGGCCTCGCGGATAACTTTGAAGGCGTACTGGCTGGTTTTCTGACCGTAGTTTGTTGTGGACGTAAATGCCCTTTTCCCTCAGCTTTTCTGTTTTTACACAGTGGGGTTTGTACGTCGTCAGATAAGGCGACGAGGCGTGATAACAACAACTAGCTGTTGGGTAGGGGTTCCGTCCTGGAAAAATATTTTACCAAAGTAGCCTTTTTTTGTATCTTTCTTTATTGTATTGTTTATGATAGTTTTGCATTTATCGTTAAGTATTAAAGTAAGGTTGAAAAAAATGGATTCTTATCCTTTTGTTGGACGACGAGTCTTTTCACGTGGTGGTGGCTTCGTCATTTGGTTTGCTTTGTGTTTTGTTTTGAATTCATATCATATTAACCTTTAATTACATTATTTATATCGGCGATTTATTTCTATCTTATCCTGCTTCATGCGCAGGTGTATGTACGTGTTCTGGTAGTTATCACGACGAATTTTGGGATACCGGAAACGGGCTCTATCTTTTGGTGATATTGCATCGAGGTCGCTAGATATTATATTAGGGTTTGGTTGGTGTGTCGTCTGGTCCAAGGCTGTCAAGAATGGGGTATGGTGGGTCCCGAATGATGTGGGACCAGTCAGTGGGAGTCGGCAGATTTAGATTGGATGACGGGAAATTGGGAATTCCACTGAGGAAACTGTGCTGGTTTCAGGGCTCTGCGGTGTCTGAGACCGATGTGTCTCGAGTGTTTGCTTACTCTGCACTCTCGCGGCTTGCAGCAGCCTTAAAGTAAATCAAGCCTTTTTCTTTTTTATTGGAAAAGTTAGTCTGAAGTTGGGAAAGATTTTCTGATGGGATTGACATTCCCAGGTTGGGAGGCACAGTGAGGGCTCACTGCAAAAAATCCATGTAGAGAAAGAAAACCTTATATATGTCTACTACCAATCGCACCGGAAGAGCTATAATCCGATGCTGATAATGGAGTTCTTGCATATGATGAATGCGGAAACATGGATCATTTGTAGGTTTAACCAGATCACGAGTTCTATACTCGGTGCGTGTGTGTGGCTTTGGCCTCCCCACTACAATAAAAGGAAAAGGAAAAAATGATCTATCCTGTTAAATATTTAGATCTTTATTATCCTGAACAACGTATATCGAACACTCGTCCCAGACTCGAGATGTGTGTAAATATATACAAAGACATTTGAAACTTGAGTCCAATTAATGTTAATGTGTCCTTTTCTGTGATTTATGCACTCTTGTGGTGGTTTTGTTTATTGATGGTTTCAATGGCTTGAGATGGTAGGTTAATTCTGAAGGTAGTTTGGTTTTTGTGTGTGGTGAACCCTGTTCATTTAAAGAGTCCATTAAAGATCCAAATAGATCAATGCCAATGGTTGAATTTGATTGATTTTGCACATGGATGGTACAAATTGCTCGACTAGGATGTACGATGGAAGCCCTTGATCACAGACAAGCTCAAGGAAGGGATGACAACGGGGTAGGTGTCGGTTCCGGCTCACTTTTCCCTAAAGAGAACTTAAATGTAAAGTGTTTTATCACTTCAACCAACGATTAAACAATGGTAATGTTTATGCAAAATTATGTACTAAAAGATATTATGCATTTAACACTAGCACATTTATAAACTCAAATCTATTTTATCATCTCAATCAATTGATCAATCTTTGTTATGAATGACTGAAATGACAAAAGTAAAAGTACATTTACTTAAAATACCTATTTTTGATCATGTGAATCAAACAACAAATATGTTTAAATATATTTGAGTAAGAATGAGGTTTGAACAATTACCACTACCCCTCTCTCTTTCTCTTTATATATATATATATATATTAGGTGTGTATGAGTTTTCGGTATCCAAACCTGAGCCTGATTGGGACAGGTATTGCCGTTCGGTTTGTGTTTGTCGGAGGTTACACAGATGGACTCAATACTTCCATCCTTAGCTCAAAGTGTCCAGGCGGAAGCACAAAAGGAATGTTGGAGATGAAAGTTCTTACACAAAGAATCAAGGAAATGGTTCCAAATATGAAGCCAAGAATAACATGCAAAACGGGGAGTACCTTTCTTGGCTAGGGAGTTGATCCACAAGTGAAAGGTCATGGGTTCAATATGTGGGGGCTTCGGCTTCCACATTGTTTCAAAGAAAAATCCACAAGTGAAAGGTCATGGGTTCAATATGTGGGGGCTTCGGCCTCCACATTGTTTCAAAGAAGAGTTGTAGATTGAACTGCCTTGCAAATATATCATATTTAGGTTCAATAAACAATGGGTGGGTTCAAAGAAGAGAACACATTGGCGTTGGGATCTACACAGCCCTTTGGCTTGTGAGTAGTTAGGTGGAACCTGGTTGTAACGTTATAGTGAGAATTGGCATGGAATCCCTATACAAAAAAAATATCAAGGATTGTTCTTCAAATAGCTTTAAGGGGCCATTTGGGTCGACGAGTGGAATTCGTCGAACTTTTGGCCTCGAAGCTCCATGCTCAGGGAGACAGGTTCCATTGCAGTAAACCCTGGTGCAGGCTCCCCAGAGAGAGAGAAAGAGAGAGAGAGCTCAACATTGTTTTTGTTGAACCATACCACCTAAGATGTCTTGATATGATTTGCACAAGGAATAAACAAAAACAAAAGGGCAATGCATGATGCCTTTAAGGGTGTCTGCCGTGTAACATTAGGCTTATTTACTGCTTCCGGTATAAACTTTTCAGGCTTAAAAGACTCCATAAATAACCTTCACCATAGAATTTTGACCACTTTGTTAGCCATATAATAGCGTAAAGAATACAGGTAGTGTCACACCCGCACGAGTCGCAACCACGACCCGGCCCGAGCCGATGCCACGTGGCCGCTTCTCGCACGGGCGTGACGGTGAGCATTAAACAAATACAATACCAATTTAATTCAAACTCAAGAAATATCTAACCGGAATAAATATTCATATTGAAGTTCTAAACAACACGTCCAAAATGGTGCGGGGCTCACCTAACAATAACCCCGAATAAAAGACTTTCTAAATTATTCAACACTTATCATACCATCTAAAATAAAAATGCTGCTCTATCACACTCCTACTCTGCTCCGTGTGCCTTCGAAGTGCTAGCTTCAGGACGAGTTGTAAAACAATAGGGTGAGCTCATATACATAGCTCAGTAGGGAGGTTAAGCATCTTTAAACAGAAAACATACTAAAAGCATGCATAGTTCGCAACCATTTCATAGCAAAACACATTTACCTTTAAATCATGATCTCAAATTCATACGCATACACTCACACACACGCACGCACATCATTAGTTTCGATAATTACAGCCCATACTGTGTCTGCCCCAAAGGCCACGGGAGTCGTCCGGCCCTCCCTAACGTGATCTCGGTAACCTCGTCCACGACGGTAACCACGCCGACTCTCACGGTAGAGTGCCCGGGAACACACCCTGTATTCGCCCCAAGCCGGATCGCCTGAGGGACCTGCAAGTCTCTAGAGACCCCACACAAACCACACAAGTACGACTCGTATATTCACACATCATTACATTTCTAAAACCAATTACAGTTCATCACATTCACAAATCATATCCAGATCCACGAATATCCAAAATCAAACTCATATCCACACAACATTTAAACAACATTTAAATACCATGTTCACACAACACATGCATATCAAAACATGCTATTTATCAAACAGTGTCATAAACATGTTCTATTTAAAAGGCATATCAAATAACCCATAATTGCGAATAACATTTCACAAACTTCAATAAAACAGTTATCAATTATGCACATTTAAATCTATCTAAAACAGTAAAATCACTTCTAGCATGGTTCTGTAAAAGAATGCATAACCCCCTACCTGAAGGAGCGCTAAGATCCAGTCCCCAAGCTGTTGGGCCACTCTTATCACCACCAAATCTTCCAATTTTAATCTCTAAACAATTACAAATAATTGAAACATTAAAATTTATTTAACTATAAGTCTAACGAAACAAACTATATCCGAATCGAATCCCAAACCCCAATTTGGATCCGTTTAAGCTATCCGAGATCCAAATCGATACCCAATTTCATACCTAATCCGAATGAGTGACACAATAGGTAGTTTGTGTCACTGTATCAACACAGAACCTATAACTACTGACACAGGTCTTATTCTTAACCCATAAACCCATTTCAAGACACGACCCAAACTAGACCCATTTCTGACACAGAACCTATTTTGACACAGAACTAGTTCTTAACACGTGACACGACACGAACCAGTATCGGTTCATGACAATTCAGACATGACACGACACGGAAATGAAGGACATGCCCAAATTTTTTTTTTTTCCAGCATCGATCTCGCCGGTTTCCGGCCAAATCGATGCCATTGCTTACCTACCCCACCAAAATGCTTAGTTCTACCTCAAACCTCCAATCCAAGCCCAAAACGATGATTTTCAATAAGCTTTTCATCAAAAAATAAAAAGAAAAAACGAAAATCTGAAAAAATATTGAACTCATCGGATTCCGGCCGACTCCTCCTGTTTTCCGGCTAGTTCAAGGCTGCCCAGCTCCTTGCAAAAATGCACTATGAAGGGCCCCTTTTTAAAGGCCCTTCATATCTCCCATTGTGCGTTACCGCTCGGGAACGCTCAACGTTAAAGGTAGAATGATAATTCTCCATTATTCTTGTGCACAAAAGAGTAATAGAGACATACTTAGACTATTTTAAATATCATGGTACTTAGGCATGTGTGGTGTTCCTCATAAAATTTTCGATACTAACGGCTTCATATCTTGTACTTACCATTATTGCACGATTAATCTCATCTATTTATAGACGGTGATGAGACCATGCTTAACAGATATTCTTCATGGTTATCCACATTTTTTATGAAAAAACACCTATTCAATATTTAGAGCTTTTCTAAAAGAAACAAACTCTTTATTATACTCTTTGTTCTATGTACTATACTCGAAGACATACCACTATTCAATTTTGTAGGCTGAAAATATTTCTATTATTTTGAAAATTATCCAATATTGAAGTTTAAAATCCCCATCTTACTGCATAATGCTACTGGCATGCCTTTGAAGTTTTGGTCTAACATGCCATTAATTTGCCTAATGCTGATACAGACATTCGGTAACAATTGTAAACATGGGGGATTCACTACTTATGCCAGTCATCCTCTCGATTTTTTCCAAGAATAAGTAGAGCCGAATGATGACATACGCCATTAGAAACATTTCTTGGTGGTGGAGGGTTTTCCTGCAACAGCATGATCTGTTTTAGCAACAATGGTAGAACATAAATTGGACAAATGCAGAATGTCATATTCGGTAAAGAAGGTCGAATGCCAGCATTCGGAGTGAAAAATTGCCATGTAGTGGGGAGAGGTTGACTATTGACATTCAGTGGTAGGAAAGCCAAATATAAGCACCACATACAGGCGTTGCCTATTGCCAATATACAACCATCATCAATTGTCGATGCTTGGCATGAGCAAGCTAAATATAACCGTTGAGATAGAAAGGCCAATATCATCATTCAAAGATATGAGCTAAAAAATTCGGCAATTTAAAATCATCTAACAGTGGCCTTGGACAATTTCAAAAACCTGAATGCTCAGTTTTGGGGGATTAAAATATGCAGATGCTGAAATTCGATTGGATATTTATAGAAGGGCCTAGCGTTGGTGTAAATGATACATGATGAACTATGTATGCTTTAAGTATACAACAAATGTTTGTTATCTAACGTTAAATGTTTTGAATCACAATAACAGATTCAAACATTTGAAACTTAAATGATGAATTGCATGTCAAGTTTCTTCACTTTTATTTAATAATAACAACAAAAACATCTATATAAGTCTAAACCAAAGTTTCCACTTGCATGGTAATCAAGGAAGTTTTACAATAACAACACACACACACACACACACACACACACACATATATATATATATATATATATATCAAAAATTCAAAATTTCTTCTTGACTTAAGAAAAGGTGAGACACTTCTTTAACTTGTCAAACAACAAGGTAACACCTTTCTCCTATAAAAGCAACTCTAGAAGGATGCTGGGTCATTTTCAAAATATCAAAATATATTTGGTGAAAGTTATGGGTGCAGTCATGTTATGGTCACTTATTTTAGTGATAATTGTACTTATTAGTAGCACATGTAGTGACTGTAACTCACGAGTATTTTTCAGCTATATTATGGGATTAAGAGTCACTTAGTTAAGTAATAATTGTACTCATTAGTAGCACATGTAGTGACTTTTGAATATTTTTTCAACTATATTTTGGTATTAAGACCTTACTTACTTAAGTGATAATTTGTTCATTAATAGCACATTAAGTGTCTACAACTCTTGAACATTTAGCATCCATGTTATGGCATTCAGAGCCACATTCTCGAGTGGCAATTATGTTAATTAGTAGCATATTATGAGTTACATATTCATCATGTCTATATATAGTGATATTGTAAACAAGATTTATCCAACTTTTTTTCTGATTGTTAGTCCTTTCCTACTTAGTTTTTCAAGAGAGTTTGCAAGTCGTATTGTAGCGCTAATTGGATTTACAACATCATCATCTTTACTTTGAGGATTTATCTATGACTCAATTGCCCTTATACAAGATGAACGTGTCTTCGTTGTATCCAGAACGTGTTTGCCGGGGTCCATTGTATTCAGTTATTTGATACCAGTGGTGGCAAATAAGCCTAATGATTAGTGTTTATCATACCTCAAAAATTACACTATCCTAACATTCTTTTTAGGGTGTTAAATTTGATTTCTTGGGTTCTAATCATTCAAGAACCGTGCTATCTATAAGAGCAACTCCAACAAAGGATGCATGTACTCACATATGTTTCGGTAAATACATATATAGAGCAAAGTCGATATATCAAACTCTTTTGCAAGTATTTATGCAAAAATTTATTGTGCATTAAAACACTAAAAAACAACAGTGAGAGATAGGGGAGAGAGGATGATTTATCTAAGATTTCTTTTCACTGTGGAAGTTATCTAAGATTTGAACATGTTCAAAACTGTTAACAAACCAAAAGAAAAATTGAAAAACGGTCATTCTATTCAGTTATTTTCATGACTAGAAATTAATTAACTATTTTCGCTATTCAACAAGTTAAAACAAGTATATAACAAGACAAGAAGTAATAATGAGTTACCTAAGTTTTCGCTAATTAGTTTACTTATTTAAGAACCAATATCCAATATAACAACCACTAATAAACAACATGAATTAGTGATGACCGAATTCATTCCCAAAGAACAACACGAGTTCGTCCATAAAGAAGGGAGCCTTCGACATGCCAAGAACATTGAGTATTAATAACTCACATGTTGGCCATGCTGTGAGATGCATCAGCTATTACCATCTCTCTCTCTCTCTCTCTCCCTCCTGTATTGAGATTAATACATCAATCTAGTGTAAGTGCTGCTTTTCTTCTTGTGATTGGGTGGTGTCACACCTTAGGAAAAGGCCAATGCAGAGACTGATACCAAATTGTGCCTTATAGTTGGCACAATTAGTATATCAGTTAGTACAACCGGTGTGCCTTGTACATAAATCCTAAAGGACCCACACCAAGGACATTTGAGAATGTGTTATTTCTCATATATATCCTATATTTCCCTAGTTTATATTCGTTTAGGTCCATGACCCCTTTTTTGCTCTTTGAGATATGTCTTATTGCTTTAGAGTAAATCCACCAACAAGATATTAGGCGATCCATGTAAAGATATTATAAAATCATGCAAATTATGTAATGCTTCTCCGATTGATCATGCTGTTAGGTGTTTCCACCACCAATCTTCTTGTTGTGCTAATCTCTTTTGTAATGTCTCATTTTTTTACAGTTGAAACACTTGACCTGAAAAGTGGTTTGCTGTGATTTTTTAAAAGTTTGATCGCCTTTCTAGTTATTCTTCCCAACCTTTTGTTTGGTTAATTTTTTTCTGATTTGGTCTAGATCTTGTTCCAATCTCTTCTTGAACTACTAACAACTTGTCCTTCTTATTTATATTCATGTGCTCTTGTTCAATTGCTAGTTTGAGGGGTAACTCAGAAATGTTTGTTTCACCTCCTAATCTTAAAGTCATGGCAAACATATTCCATAAAGGGAGAAGATTATTTAAGATAATTGATATTTGTATAACCTCAGAGATGACCGATTTTACTACAACTAGGTCCCTTGCCATTATCAACATTTGGTTTACATGTTCCACTACATTATCTCCTTCTTTCATTTTGTAAGAGTTATATTTTTGTAGTAGTAACTGAATATTTAGTTTAGCTATAGGGTCGTATTTAGCTGTTATTGAATCAAACAACTCTTTTGCAGTCTCGTATTCTTCAAGTACCCTAATTAAGTCATCCTCCATATAGGTTAATATTATATTTTTGGCTATGGTATAATCTTTAAGGTATGTTTTGTACGCTTCCTTTTCTTCTTCTGATACAGTTGTAGTAGGTGGCGTAATTATATTCTTTAAGACATAATTTACACCTTCAAGTATAAGTGCCAAAAGAATATGTCTTTTCCATACTTAAAATTTATACCATTCAATTTCTCATTTTTTACCAACTCCCATACACAAATCCTAAAGTTCATTTTAATTTGTTTGGTAAAAAATAACAATAGGTCGGAATAAAAAAGAAAACAACTAACCAAGTGTGTTAGTAGACTCTGACAATTTGCAATAATATATAGGTACAATTTTGAAAAATATGTCCAAGTACCATTGAGTATTTTTAGTTGATACTTAGATATCAATTGAAAAAACTCTTAACTTGATTATGCTATTTCAAAACCAATCAAGGGACAAAACTATAATTTTTTCTTTTATTTCGTGCCATTGTAATTTCCCAAAAATCTCAAGGACAAACTAGGAATTTTACCCTTTTGTCCTGTTTTGAAATATTTCAAAAGGACTCAAGGCAAAAAAGTAAAAGGGAACCTATTTTTTTTTGTAAAATTCATGATAAATAAAGGGTAGAATCGTAATTATGCCCCTCACCTAGTTTTTGTAATTTTCTAAAAAGATGGGGGTAGTTCTATCTTTTTACAGCATGGTATAACTGTGAATCTTCATTCGTCTTGGGGTAACCGAGTAATTTTATATATTGGTATTTTGTAATTTTCAAAAATAGCCAGAGGACAATTTTGTCTTTTTGTATATTAAGGGCAAAACTGTCTTTTTACTTAAAAATATCTGGACTTTTTTTTATAATTTTGTCCAATGACAGATTTGAAATTTTTAAAAAATGCGAGGGGCAAAACAAATTTTTAAGCCCACTATTATAGAAGGTTTCCAAGAAACCGCAAGCGGTTTCGACGCCCACAGTTTCGATGCCCACGGTTTTCCTATTGTGGTTTCGAAAAATCGTTGAGCGGTTTTAGATTGTTCAAGAAGAGTGAGAGAGAGAAAAGAGAGAGGGAAAGACAGGGGAGAGGGAGAGTATAGAGGAAGAAGAGAAAGATAAGGGGAGGGAAAGAAGAAGAGCCGGTCTTCATCGCTCTGCCTTCCGGTTGAGTTTGTTGCTCCGCCTCCTCTTGCATCTAGCTGAGCTTGTTGCTCCGCCTCGTCTTGTCTCTAACTAAGCTTACCGCTCCACCTCTTGTCCCTCTGCCTCTGACTAAGCTTGTCGCTCCACCTCTTGCCCCTCCGCCTCTTCTTGCCTCTTGGCTAAGCCTGTCCTCTTCTTGTTTTTTGTTTTTTTTTTAACTAACTATTATGTGTGCTGGTTTCTGACAACCTGACCCTGATACCAATGAAGGGATAAGATGGACCTTGCTACTTGTGTGAATGCTGGAGTTTGCAGTGGAAGGTGTCAGGAAGATCTGGAAAGAAAAAAGGAATAAGGGAAGAAGGAGAGGGTGATCGTGCATAGTTTCCCTCATATGGGTTAGGCAAGAAAATCTTGTAATATTTTCTTTTCTCAAATCTCTACATCCACCCTATTCTTTGTACAATATTTATAGACGACTTTTTCTTCTTAGTTTTCACGTCTGAGCTTTCTGTTACAAGCCGTTTTGTCTTTAACATTCTTGGTTTAATTCCTGAAACATTACCGTTTTTATTCTCATGTAATGTTTTACAGTCAAAGAATGACCATTTTCCATTACATTGATTCTAATAGTTCGACTCCAAAGTGTAAGCCATAAACCAAATCACAATTATTTTGTTTTCCACACTGAACCAAACTAAGCAACATAACACGGAAATCAAACCAAACCACTGGTTTGATTGAGTTTAATCGGTTCCTGGAACAGTCTAGGAATTTGATCCTTCCAATACATGCTATCCTCTTGTATGACATAAGATCAACAATCTTCTCTTGTTTTGGTACCAATCTTCCAATACATGTTAAAATTTCATGAAATTCATTGAATTTTCTTGTTGCAAATTGACGTGCTCGGTTCCGAGCAAACCAGGACAAGCAGTTCTGTTGATTCGGTTTCACTGAAACCAGCTTGAACCATAACTAAATCAGGAACCATCCGATTCCAGTTCTGGTTCTTACACGGTTCCAGTTGCTTTGTGTGTGTGAGAGAGACAGAGAGAAGAAAACTTCAAGAATCCAAACCAGAACGAACAGTTCTTAATCACTAGTTCCAGTTTGATTCTCTAAAAGGCTGAATCGTTACCAAACCGCAAGCGTCCCGAGTCCGATAAAAATTCTTGTTTTAATAGGTTAGGTTAACAAATTGGTCCCGATTCAAACTGCAAGGCTGGTTAAGAGCCGCACAAGTCTAGCTAGGTCCATCTCCGCCAACTACAACCAATGTTTGAACCCCTGACCCACCATGAGTGACCCCATAGCTGCCAACGGTGAAACAGGTCGATGAAGAGAAAAGACGGGTCTTCGTGTTCTTTTACTTTGCATTCTGTATGGATAAACATTGACAGCAAAAGGAGGCAAGACATGGTGGCGGGAATCATGTTAGGCTGTGTCATTTTAGGGCAGCATCTAACTTTGCCATTTAAATTATATCAAAGTCGTTTCATTTCCTGGATATGTGGGCTCTGTCCACCACACTCGGGCTTCATAAAATAGGATTAGTACGCACCGAGAAAGTTAGCTCAACCGCCCAGCGCTCTAACACCGCCGCTGGTGGTGGGGTGTTCGACTCTCGGAGGGTGCATGTGGGTGTGCGTTGGGCTTCAGCATGCTCTTGTAACAAAAAAAAAAAAGTGGATTATTATTGTGTAAAGAGTACCAGATTACCTGGATAGCGAGTTAGCTCATTAGTCGAAGGTCATGAGTTCAATACCTGGGGGGAACAAAAGAAATGGTACTTACCAAAAGACACTTTCTTATTAACTTCACACATTGATAACTTACAATGATTAATCTCGATCAAATTTGTTCCCTTGTAACTAATATCCCACTATGGGGGTTAGCCGACGAATATTAGTATTATTAATAAAAAATCATCAAATGTGTATGTGAGTGCATGCATGCATGTGTATTACGTGTTTCTCTTTCTCTTTTTCTTTTTTAATAAAGTAGGAAGACCATGTAGAATAAGGCTGTGAGTTGTTTTGAATCTTTTGGGGTTGGGCAAAGCTACTGTCAACTTAGAAAATAGCCAACAGCCTGAACCGAAGGAACAGTGGCAGATTTAGAATTTTATCTTAGAGTGAGGTGAATTAAGTACTAAAGGCTGCATCAACCCCTAGGCTATAGCCATTTTGTTATTTTTTCAAATTTAAAATGGAGCGAATTATAATATTAGCGTCCTCACATATTTTGATATGGGTTCATTACATGATAATAAAATCATGTAATTACTGATTTTTTTTTAAAATTTTTAAATTCAGTTGATAAATTTTCTTAGAAGGAGTGCAGAAATATAACTCAAAATTCAAAACTAGCAGACCATGTCTAGCTACAATCCATCTATCGTAAGTAGTGCGCTCTCCACCTATATAGATGGATGATATATTCAACAAAGTGATATATAATAAATAAGGCATCTGGTATCATATTAAATGCCACATTTAATTATAAGTTATCTTGGGCTCGCATTCAAATCGGTCACAGATGCGGGTCAACCGGCACTTAAGCACCTGAACCATGAATTAATGGTCCTCACCGAACCCCATCATGCTTTGGCCCCTACCGTGTTATTCACCGACGGTTCGACCCAAAAACCCAACCACCCCAACCACCCGGGAACCCAAACACTCCTGCAATCCAACTCCCCAACTCAAACCTGGAACTACTCGACCCAAAATACAGTCCAATCTGAGGTCCTGATTGAGTCCAGCTGTTCGTGTTTCTTACAAATGATTTCATCTAACCCTAGTCAGTAAAATTAAATCCAGATACCATGGTAGAAGTTGTTGGTGACTGTCAATGTAGAGGATGACAAATGAGGATGACAAATTAAATAAATGGAATTTAAACTTAATTAATGATAACATGGTGGGTCGGCTGTTGGTGGGCCTCATAAGGAGGTAAGAAATAGGATTGTACGACCCTTCTTTTTATTGAGCATCAAATCTTATATTTGATTACGACACGAACTAAAACTAGTTCCAAGCTTCGTAATCAAACACCACCCAAAGTTCTTGAATTTGATACCCACACAACGCACATCCGATATGGTCCACCCGACTCGACTTGCATC
Source organism: Brasenia schreberi (assembly GCA_036023115.1). Classification (NCBI taxonomy): domain Eukaryota; kingdom Viridiplantae; phylum Streptophyta; class Magnoliopsida; order Nymphaeales; family Cabombaceae; genus Brasenia; species Brasenia schreberi. The sequence continues at coordinate 6,409,576 of JAYKKT010000066.1, forward strand.
AAACATAGGTTGCTTTTTTTGGAGCTAAATGCTAAGGTAGACCACAATGAGAACCATGGGACTCGCTTAACAACTCACCTTACTACAAAAAGGGTTCAACTCTCAAGTCGAAGGTCATGAGTTCCATACCGACACCGTGCATCGACAAAAGATAAAAGAGTGTGCACTACCCAGTGTGGAACAAGGCTTGATTCTGGTTTCGGGGAAACAAAACCAAACCCTACATTAATGTCGGATATCGGGGTCTCCCTTTGATGTATCCGAAATGCAATACACAATTATTAACTGGATTCGGTTTCGATGCAAAATTTGATTTTGACATCAGGTTTGGGTTCAGATCCGGAGATTTGGAATCTAGTAAAAAAAATGGAAAAGTTAAATGTCTAATAATTGCACGGTTTGGAAATATTTGGCCTTGCGTAGCTTGCAATTCAGGAAGGACAATGCTGGAATGATATTATATGTGGAAAAAATTGGAGGGGAGAGTAAAGGATATGGTTGATGAAAGCCATAGAGATATGATCATGATGACGTGGACCATGCATGAAAGGAATTTGAGCTTGGGAGATAAGTCGCCCCTTGGGAATACGGAAAGCTCACAGCGAAATGGTGAGAGAATTGCTGTCCTAACTTTAGACCTCCCTTGTGGTGGGACTCTTACTACCTTTAGGTGCATCATTAAAATATTAATATGTATTGGAAACTGAACCCTAGCTATTTTTCAGATGTTTACTAAGGTTCATCTATTACTTTTTAATAACATAAAATTAATTAATTTTTTTAAGAACTTTTAAAATTATAAAAGGGATAATCACATTATACTCATACTCCTAAAAATTAATGATCATAAATAAGTATTAGGCATGATAATACATCTAAACGTGTGATATATAATCTTATTATACTGATACTCTCAAAAATTAATAATCATAAATCAGTATTAGATATCATGGTATATGTAGATGTATCACAATTGTATTCTTTCTTTCGTGTAACCTTCATCAATAGCCATCTAGATGTCTCCTATTAGAATGACAACCCTATTGTTTCTTCCTTTATTTCTTTTATGTAACCATTGGTTCTCGAAAAGGTCTTTCTCACAAGATATTTCACGACATTTGTGTGGATCAGATCCGGCCTAGGGCTCGGAAAAGAATCAATCTGCTTGCGGTTTGGTTCGTATATGTCAAGCTTGTTCTTGTTTGGTTCACAAGCTACACGAGCAAGACGTGATTTTGTTTACGTAGTTAGGAAAGCCATGTTTATGCAACTATTTGTGGTAGGTTTAGTGCAATTAAGTGTTCTAAGCTATTAAAGTTTTTATTTAAATCTTAGTGAAATAAAAACTATTTATGAATATTTATCTTTGTAACTTTTAGTAGCAGCTTGTCTAACTTGTATGTTTGGCTCGGCTAACAATGAGCAAAATGAGTCCTAGATGAATAACATTTGGAGTTGGTGAAGAAGCAATAAGCTAATTTCGAGTGGACGTAAACCGGAACCGGTCGTTTCAAAGTGTCGGTTTTGGTTATTTCAGTGGAACCAAATCATTCCGAGGCTGGTTTTGGTTATGGTTTCATAATCATTGGTTTCAAATGGGGTCCTAAATCTCATGGAATCGATAAAAACATCGAAAATTTTAAATTTTAAAGAAAAAATTTAAAATATCTAGAACCACCACCATTTACGATTCCATGAATGGTGAAACCAGAGCGGGACTAAGTAGTCTCTTGTTCTAGGCCTAGTTCCAACCGGTTCTTGGCCGAGTTCGGTTTCCATCAGAATCATTCGGTCCGTTCCAAACCGAGCATGTCTAAACCGTGTGAGTTCATTTTGCTTTAGTAAACAATCTCTCTCTTACACGTGTTCTCTCTGCCATGGTAGCCTTCCTTGCATTATTGGGTTGGAGTAAAAGGGAACAAAATTGATTCCTTCCAATGGACACGAGCATTGAGTGGTCATCGTCAAGGCCAATGCCTCCGCTTCCCCTTCAGTACCACCTTCCATTAATTGCACTTGACAGTCTTCCCCTCACCTTCCGACACCATGCTTGTCCATTTTTGTTCAAACACTTTTAATCCAACTCACCGGAAACTTCCGCCACAGAATTTCACCAAAAACCATGACTTTATGATTTGAGTTCGATCGTATCCACGGACGTTAACCTAATTGAGAATCATCTTCATGTATCGGTTTCAAATTTAAAAGTCACACAGTCGATAGTAGTTCGATTTAGATGTTACACGTACCATCAGTGAAAATTTAGTTAAAAATGGAGAGGTGAATGTGATGTTCTGAATTAAAACCAATAGTAGGAACTGTAGGAAATGATGAATGATGCCTTAGCCTAGTGACAGAGCAGTGAAAAGGTGTAAGCAATTAGATGAACAACACTCCAAAAGAAGCACATGTAAAAGGATTCGAAGTTCTGAAACAGAAAGATAAAGCATGACAGTAACATGATGTACCCAATGGTGATTAAGAAACCCATCTGCACGACCCCATTTAAGGAAGGATAATGCTTGGTGTTAGTTGGTTTATATTGAGAAAAGATGATAGATTTGGCAGCATCAAATTTGATACTATGAGTACTTCATGGGAGGACAGTTTTCCTGCTAAATACTTCCTTAACTCCATGCTCATCCCTCTTTCAATCTTTAGTGCCGGCGATGCGAACTCATTGAGAATGATCTCAAACTCTTTCTGTTCTACAAGCTTTGCCTTTATTAAAACGAATTTAACGAATCCTTTATGAAAGAGGGTTTTCATTTAAATGGAATTGATCACTACGACCATCCCTCTTGCATGTGAACTGAGACAGAGAACCACGACGATCTGTGATGGGTAAAGAAGTAATGTTGGAGTAAAAAGTAGTTGCAGTGAATATTAAGTTAGAGGTTCCGATTCTCAATTAACTGGTAGGGAAGGCGTACGGCGAAATGAAGGGAATAACCTTCAACTTTCATGGTGTTCACATGATGCCATAATTGTTTACAGATCGGTTGCAATCAATGGGGAGTTGGGTGGAATTAGCTGCTCCAATCCCAAAGGATGGTGTGCACGTACGAACCCTGTTGCTAATAACTACCACAATAATGCCTCACTTCTGGACAAGTTTCTGAAGAATGGTCATCCATACGGATCAAGGCTACCTCACAAAGAATATTTGAACACGAATTTTAAACTCTCTCTCTCTCACACACACACACACACACATATATATATATATATATATATATATATATATATATATATATATATATATATATATATATATATATATATATATATATATATATATATATATATATAATATAAAGAGAGAGTGGATCCAACCCACTATTGACACTATTCAGTCATAACTATTGATTTTCGAAGAATGAGTCATAACATTAGCCTTTGTATATTTTTAAAAATTCTTAAAAGTTTTTAAATTATACCCGTATCACCAAAAAACAGTGAACATATAAGAAGTGGGTTCAATTTAAATTATACTTTAATGAACAAACATATCAAAAGTACCCACAATCCAGTTTTCCTATATATATATTATATATTTCTACCTTATAGCATGCTCCTTAGAGCCTCCTTTGCAAAAAGAGAGCTAAAAATATGAAGAACTAGAACCCTTTTAGATAAAGTTGAAAGCAAATGTTAAGATGCTAACTGAACGGGAAATCAGAACGACGCAAGTTTGGAGCCAAAGTCTCAAGTGAAAACCAACCTAAAATCTGAATTTGGTTCCTAAATGATATCAGGACACCATTAGAGAAACCATCCTTTTTGCTTGTTGATAGAGAATTGCATCTTGAATCGTTCATCAATATATCAAGTACAGATGATGATCTCTGCACGTATGAAGCGAGGAAATGTATCGAAACATTACTTGTGTTAGTTTTTACTAGAAAACAAGATATTCTTCTAATTATAATTCAATTATTTTCTAGTTAGAAATAAAATATTTTCTAATGATAAATAGCACCTTGGCACTGTTGCTGCCGGTGGGGAGTTCAACCACCAGCAGGGAGTGCATACGTATGCCTGTTAGACTTCAGCCTCCTCTTGTACAATAACACCAAGCCTTTTCTCATATTAGATGGGTCAACAACATGAATTTCTTGTTTTCATAGTGTTTGATCATGTGCCATAGTAGCAGTTAACATAAGTTAGATTATTTATAGGAGCTTCCTTTGGTCATCTTTCTATGTATCGAAACCATCTCAAACAATTTTCACTCATTTTATTATCTATTGCCATCATTCCCAATTTATTTCTAATAACTTTATTATGTATATGATATTTTCTTGTATGACCATTCATCTATCTCACTATTTTTATTTTTGTCGAAGATATTTTTTTGTACATGTTACCATACTCAACACTCATAAACCATAAAATATAACATGTCTAATTGTCACTCTATAATATTTACCTCTCAATTTTGATGGTATTCGGCCTCCTCTTGCAACCAAAAAAGAAAGAAAGAAAGAAAGATATAGGATCCCTATTCATTTCCATTACCTTCATAAAGTAACATGATATCCAAAGAGTTTCGGACCTATTCCTTCATCATAATAGAGAAAGCCCTACTCGTAAAGGTTGACAACCTAATACATGTGAGTTATATATAATACAAGCCATGCTATTAATGTTGAGAGAGACCAACAGGAAATCATATATAGTGGGGAGCAACTAAGTTGTTTCTCATAAATAATTTCGTCAACAATAAAAGAATCTTAATATTTCGGATACTTGATGTCAAAAACTGAACGATAACTATTGTAACCTGAACCTGAGGAACGGAAGCCCATCCAGAAATTGGGGTTGGCCATGCTCACAGCCATTTGCTAGATTTCGAAGAGAGTCATCATACCTTGATTATATTAAAGTTCTCTCTATTAAGAGTCTGATGATTTAAATTGACTGGGCTCAAACGAGACAGCGAATGGGCCCACGAGCATCCAATTGCCATGCGCACCCATCGCATGGGGTGTGACAATTGAAGATGAGATTTTTGACATTTGAAGCTTGAAAAACATGGCATTAATCTGAAATGTGACATTGAGAACTTGAAGACTTGGGAATTCAGGGTGACTTCTTATTTGTTGTAAAACTTGACAAAGAGAAACATTGTTTAATGCTATTTGAGTTTGGAACTCAGTTTGAAATTATGTTCCTTTGAAATCTGAAGAGTGATTTGCCATCTGGGTCCTTGACAAGTTTTCCATAGAAGGGAACAGAAGAAATTGTGGTACCAAGAGGGAGCCATGGCTTTCCTGGCTATAGGGCTGGACTCGAAAGAACATTCGTGTCCAAGTCCTTCAGTTCCATACTGGGGGGGTGTGCACGTCTGGTAGGTTCTGCATAACCACGTCTTGCTTCCACACCTTTCGAAGTTAGTTCAGGAACTCTTGCAGATCATCAAATTTGAAGAGCGAACCCCACCCATTGTAGATCATAAAGAGAAACTCTTGCATTTTCCTTTACTTTTCACTTTCAAAAAAGAAAGTTTACAAGGCTTGCATAGGCTTCATCCTTTTAAAAACTTCATTTGGTAAGTGTCCTTCATAAGACCCATTTCTTTGATTGACATTGAGAGCTAGATCAGCCTTCTTGAATCTACATATCTTCAAAGTATTTAGCAGGGCAACACTGTTTCAGCAAGAGCATTTGCAGGTTTTCTCCAATTTTCTTGAATCTTGTCAAGAAAGTTTCCACTATATCATAAACGACTAAGTGCAGCTAGAGTGATAATTCAATCAAGCATATTAGTTTTCACAGAGAAATCTGTAAAGTCTTGTCTTTCAGAGAGCCATATATCTTCTGCAACTTCCATTTCAAGGAAGTATTTTATGCTTCGACATCTTTCACTTGGAAATTTCTATCTCAAGTTCTTGAAGAGTTGCCTCTAGCTTCCTCAAGAGAGCTTCCACAAAGTGATAGCATAAAAGTTAACATTTTTCATGTGCTGCAATTTCAAAAGGATAAAAGGAGATGAATTAAAAACTTGAAACCAATTTTGCAAAGATAACCCTTACGTCAATCAGATCAGCCTCTAGTTTGAAATCATTCAACACCGTGTCTAACTATGAATATGAAGAGTGGTTTACCCTCTCGAAACATGTATCAAGATCCGTCTATATTTGGATATTCATCTTAAAATCTAAAATCAATATTCAAAACATCTTAATTAAGTAAACTCGATACCGAAAAGAAAACTGGGCCTTGAGAAATAACAATTTTCTGTAGAAAAGAGCAAATGAAATTGTGGTAACACGAGGGAGCTATGGCTCTCCTGGGTAAGGGGTTCGACTTGAAAGGACATTCATATCCAAGTTCTTGACTTCGATACTGGGGGTGTGCACGTCTGGTAGGAACCTAAGTAACCGCAGTTTGCTTTGACACATTTTGAAGTTAATTATAAAATCTAACATGTCAAAACAAGGACCAGCACTAAAATACTGTGATGAGCGCATTCTAAGACCCACCATTGTAGATCATCAAACCTCGTGATTTTATGTTCAGCAACTTTTGCAGGGTACACAAACACACTCCATGCTCCCCACTGGGGGTCGAACTCCCCACCAACAGCACAGGCGTCAATACACCCTACAAGTTGAGCTAACGCTCTGGGTGGTAAGACCCGTTTCTTTGATTGACACTGGGAGCTAGACCATCCTTCTTGAATGTACATATCTTCAAAGTACTTAGCAATGCAACACTCTTTCAACAAAAGCATTTGCAGGTTTCAAAGTGAAGAATTAGTTGATTTTGCAATGGAACTTGATTTTGTTCACCAACTCTGGGCTATTATTTTCTTGAAACTGGAACCGAATGCAAAATTCACAGATAAGTATACAAAGTATAACTGCGACCTTTGTGCAATGAAGATGCAGCTTGCTTCTCAAATCAGCTAGATCAGTAGCACTTGAGACAATTAACCTTTGTGAATATATCAACTAATTGATTTTGGGATATGAAACAAGCCTGACTTTCACTTCATTAAGGATCATCTACTTTCTATCTGTGTATGTTTCATGTCTAGCATGAAAGCAAGACCTATAGCTAATTAGTATGCAATATCTAAGTTGTCAAACCATTTTAATTTAATAAACTCTAAAGATGCTGTTTGATAACGCCTTATGTTTTGTATCATCACTTGGTTGCTTATTTAGACGACAGCCCTCAAGGCAGCAAATTGTCACCAAGAAATAGAAATACCTACAAACTGATCTTCTATCATTTGGGCAACTTACCTACTCATCATTTGGCACCCAATTGAACGGAAACCGAGAATTTCACCATGTTCTCTTAACATGCACGAGACCAGCTGTGATCTTCATTCAATTGAATAGAGGCGCCAAGCCTAGTAAAAGCAACAATGCTACAACCAAATATTTTCAAGAACGTTTCCACTATCATAAACGGTTAATTCAGTCAAACGTCTTAGTTTTCACCAGCAAATCTGTAAAGTTTTCTCTGTGATGGATCCACAACTTCTATTTCAAGGAATCAATCTTGAAAATTTCTATCTCAAGTTCTTAAAGAGTTGCCTCTCCCTTGATAGATCCATATCTTCTAGAACTTCTATTTCAGGGAAGAATTTTAAGCTTCAACATCTTTAGGAAGATAACTATTAAATTACATGATCAAGTTCTTCTTTTTGTTCCATTCTACCTTTGAGCCACTCACAAAATTGTGCCAGAAACCACATAGTCCTCGCCTTATCCATTTTCTTCTCTTCTTAGAGTGGGAGGCCAAACCAAGGCCAGATGCACGTCCCGGCTCGCGATTACATGACCTTATAGTTTTCATATATTACATAATCGTGGATAGTAGAGGAACTAGAAAATAGTGTTAAGGGAGGCGAAGTATGTATTTCAGTGTTAAGGGGGAGAAGCATGAATCTCAACCAGCATTCAACCGTAAAACGTAGCATTGTGAAATGTCAAAATTTCAGGAGGGCGGCCGTCCTCCACCCTTCTAATGTAGATCCGCCAGTGATCATCGAGCAATTGTGAAACAGCCAATTATAAAAATAGTTGGCTTCTGTAACTAAGTTAATTAGGAATATAATTCTTATAAGTTGGAGTGGGAAAAGAATTCATCAACCTTCTTGACTACATGCAAGCAAGTTGCTCTAGAGCTCGCAAGCAGCTAGCCAACCATGTTCCAGACCTTAAGGTTCTTCCTCAAGCAAAAGAGGAATATTCACACATTGCCACGAGCTAATGAAGACAACAGACAACTGGTTCGAGCTCATTCATTTATGCCGTCGACTGTGCTAAGCAGAACTAGCTGTTGATGTTCTTCATCTGCTTTGGAGTCGAAAGGCGTAGAAGTTGGACAACCAACTTGTATTCTGTGAATAGAACTTGCCTGGAGGCACGAATTCATCTTAACTATGGAACGGACGAAGTTGCTGTGTGACTTTATCTCATCTAACCTGACTAATGAACCATGTTGTGGGTGCTATTCATTCGGCTTAATTGCTGACTTTCCTACGACAGACTTCAAGTTTTGGGGTTTGAGATTAGCTATACTGCATAAAATTGAAGAGTGAACTTCGAGTCTCCCTGTCTGGCACGAGTTGGATCTCCTTACATTTTTCTCTACTCTTCCACTTTCTTGCTTTTCCTCGTTGTGATTTGTCTACGATTCTTTTGCCAAGCCGGTTGATGTGGTTTGAATTCATCGTGACAGGAAAGTGAGTATGTTGCTCATTAGTAGCACAATATTTTTCACTCAAATTAATTAAGTGATAATTGTACTTATTAGTAACACATGTAGTGCCTCTAACTCTTAAGTGATAATTGTACTTATTGTGCTAATGTAGAGAGAGATGTTGTGAAAGGAATAAGGATTACGAATAGTTTCAATTCTAATATATATATATATATATCTATATATATATATATATATATATATATATATATATATATATATATATATATATAGAGAGAGAGAGAGAGAGAGAGAGAGAGAGAGAGAGAGAGAGAGAGAGAGATGTTGTGAAAGGAATAAGAAGGCCAAGACAAATATGTAGGTAGCACTTACTATGTAGCATAAGTTGTTCACGAAAGCGAACAAAGTGGCTAACTTAAATTTAATTCGTTAATGATGTAGATATATAATAAGGAAAAGATGTTGATATGTATCACTATATGCATGTTCAAAAAGGACCAATCACCTACTAGAGTTGACACCTTTTTTCTCATAATTTACCAAAGACGCAAGCAGCATCGTGATTTCCTCGATTTCAAGTTCCCTATATCTTGAGTCACGAAGATGAGATTGTCCGCAGAGTGTGAGCAATGGACTCAGTTTGCCAATTAGTGAAACTGGTCAAACCGTCATGTTTGCAGAACATCGTGTGAAATGGTTTTGATGCTGGAATGTTGAATGGGTGGGACGACGAATGCAAGCTTCATACCTTTTGCTTTCTAAGGCTTCTTCGAACTTCGGCTCCTACTTATGCGTGCTCTCTAAATATATTGGCTGTTTTCTACTTTTTTTTTTACTGTGAGAGCCAGTTTTAGAATTCATTTGTTTAGATGTTTTCAACTTTAAAGATAATGTATGATGTTCAAGGCGAAAACTTTTGAATGATATGTTAATGATTCTCGGTTATGTAGTTAAAAAAAGTTTTTATTTTTGGATGTGAAAGTTGTGGGATGGAGTTACAATACACTGACTCTTTTTTAGGGGGTGTGGTTATCCTTTTTAACTTTGTTTATGTAAGGGATCACCCTTGCATGATTGGTTTCAAGTTTGGATAAAGAAGGAGGGTTGCATTAGGCTTTCGATATCCATCATAAAACTTTGTCAGATTTGTTTATAATGGATTCTATATATTATGGGTGTTACATTGGGGTATCCCCTCTTAACGACTTATTGTAGAGCCTGACTGCTTGAAAAGTACACTAGGGTTTCTACATTTTTGCTCGAATATAGTAAATCAATTGTAAAGAGAGTTTTTACATCATAGACGAGTGTAAGTAAATAAATTAATCTCACTATATTTTCGCCCAAATATAGTGAACAAATTGTAAAGACGGTCTCTGTATTTTTAGTATGGACGAATGCAAGAAATAAGGAATCTACTCCTAGATAATAAGATTCATATTGATATTTAAAATATTAGAACATTGACTAGAAAGCTACTAAAGGTGGTAGATACTACGGTTAGGAAAACAAATTTATATTCTATGTTTACATGAGACAAAATGATGAGTTGATGAAAAAATAAAGAAAATTGAGAATTCAAGTTTTAAATTATGGTACTTAGGAAGAGAAAATGCTTGAAATGGAGTTGGTATTACTGTAAATAAAGATTTAAAGGATAGTGTAGTAGATATACAATGTTTTGGTGATCAAATTATGATGATGAAATTAGTATTAGGAGTAGAGACTTTAAATATAGTTTGTACTTATGCACCCAAAAAAGGATTAGTAGATAACAAAAAAAATGTATTTTGAGAGAAATTAGATAAGATAATTAAAAAATTTCACAAAGAGAAATGATCTATTTAAGAAGAGATTTAAATGGCCATGTAGGCAAAGAGGCATAAGGATATCAATGAATTCATAAAAACAATAGTTTTGGAGATTTAAATGAGGAAGGTAAGAAAATTTTAAATTTTGCTATATTATATGCTTTCTTTATAGCTAATACAATTTTTGGAAAATGAGATAACATTTAATTACTCACAAGTGACATGTCACAAACACAAATAAATTATTTTTTTTTAGGAGAAAATATAGATCTTGTTTTAAGGATTTTAAAGTAATTCTAGGAAAATGCTTAACTACCCAATATCAACTTTTAGTTATGGATTTAAAGGTAAAAAAATAGATAAAAAGGCAAAGAGTATTCATACTAAATTGTGTAACCTGAAAAATGAAAAAAAATATATATTTAAAAAAAGTTCTTAAAGGATATGCATGAAATTATGTATGTATACATCTTGATATGTAGACCAATATGACTAAACATATTAGGAAAGTGACAAAAAATATGTTAAATGAATCTAAGGGAGACATACCGGGATGAATCTAAAGAATATTTAAAAAATATGTTTAGGAGGAGACTTAAATGGACATGTCGGGAAAGAGGCATTAGGATATCAAGGTATTCATGGAAACTTTGGTTTTTGGGATATAAATGAGGAAGGTAGGGAGATTTTAAATTTTGCTATGGCATTTGATTTCTTTATAGTCAATAAAAATGAGATGAACATTAAATTACTTATAAGAGTTTGTAGAAAAAAAGATAAAGCGTGTTGTAAAGATTGCAAGGTAATTCTAGGAGAAAGCTTAACCACCCAACATCGACTTTTAGTTATGGATTTATAAATAAAAAAATAGACAAAGAAGAAAAGAGTGCATCGAGCTATTCGGACTAAATGGTGGAACCTCAAAAGCAAGAAATAAGATATATTTAAACATAAAGTCCTTCAAGGAGATGTTTCGAATTATGTTGGTACACCCTGTGATATGTGGAACAATATGGCTATACATATTAAGAAAGTGGTGAAAGATGTGTTAGGTGTATCGAAGGGAGGTGTACCGGCACAAAAAGAAGCTTCATGGTGGAGTGAAGTAGTGCAAAATAAAATCAAGGCAAAGAGGGCATGTTACAAATTACATTATGCTAAGAAAACTAGTGAAACGTTAGAGGCTTATAAGAAAGCAAAGAAGGAAGTGAAAAAGGCCGTCAGTAAAGCAAAAGCTAAAATTTGAGAGGATTTATATAAAAAACTCGACTCAAAAGAGGGTGAAAGAGATATTTTTAGGATAGCTAAGGCTAGAGATAAGAAAACTAAAGATCTTAATTATGTTAGATGCATCAAGGACGAGGATGAAAAGTTCTAGTGGCAAATGATAATATAAGAAATAGATGGAAAAACTATTTTTATAAGATTTTTAATGAAAATAAAGATGTTAGTATTAGCTTAGGAGAGTTAGCCAAATAAGAAAAGTATATAAACCACAATTTCTACCGACATATTCAAAAGAATGAAGTCAAAGAGGCTCTTAAACATATGAACGGTGGTAAATTGGTTGGACCAGACAATATTCCTATAGAAGTTTGAAAAATACTATGAGAAATAGGAATCACTTGGCTCACAAGACTATTTAATGAAATATGGAGAAACCAAAAGATGTCCGAGGAATGGAGAGCGAGTACACTTATACCCATATATAAGAACAAGGGAGAGATTGAGAATTGTGTGAATTATTGAGGTATCAAGTTAATGAGTTATATTATGAAATTGTGGGAAAGAATTATAGAAAGTAGGCTAAGACAAGTATAAAGTACAATAGAGAACCAATTTGGATTCATGCAAGACAGATCTACTGTTGAAGCGATTCACCTTTTGAGACATCTTATTAAAACATTTTAGAGCAAAAAAGAAAGACCTTCACATGATATTTATTGATCTAGAAAAAGATTATGATAGAGTACCGAGGGAGGTTCTTTGGAGAACTTTGGAAAAAAGAGGTATCCCATTGACATACATTAACCTTGTAAGAGACATGTATGATGGTGCAAAAACATGTGTGAGGACTCATGAAGGAATGACAAACTTCTTTGAAGTTAATATTGGGTTACATCAAGGATCAACTTTAGGTCCATACTTATTTATAATGGTGATTGATGAGTTAACAAAACATATTGAAGATGAAGTACCTTGGTGTATGTTATTTGCATATGACATTGTGTTAGTGGAGGAGTCTAAGGAAAAAGTTAATCGAAAATTAGAACTATGGAGAAAAACATTAGAAAGCAAAGGCCTTCGACTTTGTAGAACAAAGACAGAATATATGGAAGGTAAGTTTGATCATTTGGTTACTTCAAAGGACATATAAATTAAAATTGGCACACATTGCATCCCCAAAAGGAAAGTTTTAAATACCTACGATCAATTTTTGAGAGTGATGGAAGAATTGATGGAGATGTTATGCATAGAATTAATGCTGGTTGGTTAAAATGGAGAGGAGCAACATGTATTCTTTGTGATAAGAAGATACCATTAAAGTTAAAAGGTAAATATTATAGAGCAACAATTAAGCTTGTCATGTTTTATGGTTCTAAGTGTTGGGCAGTTAATCATCAACATGTACAAAAGATATTTGTGACAGAAATGATGATGTTGAGATGGATGAGTGGTAATACAAGAAAAGACCATATACATAATGAGGTTATTAGAAACAAATTAGGAGTGACACCAATAGAGGATAAAATGAGAGAATCTCGTTTTAAGATGGTTTGGACATATAGAAAGAAGATAAAAAAACCCTCTAAGAAGGTATGAAAAACTAAATTTGAAAAGTATTAAAAGAGGTAGAGGACGGCCACAAAAGTGTTGGAAGGAAACAATTATTGTGAGTTAACTGCAAACATGACACACGATAGGGATCTGTGGAAACAAAGAATCCATGTAGTCGACCCCATCTAGTATGGGAAAAGGCTTAGTTGTTGTTGTTGTTGTAGGTGACACAAAAATTAAGATTTTCATACGAAAAATTTTAAATACTTAGAGTTAATTTTTTAGAGCAATAATAAAAATGATGGAATTGTCACATATAAAATTAATACACGTTGGTGAAAACAAAGAGGTACATCATGTAATCTATTTGACAAGAAGATATCACTAATGTTTAAAGGTAAATATTATATAACAACAATTAGGTCTACTATGTTATATGGTTCTCAATATTGGGCATTAAATCATCATGTACATATAGAAATGAAGATGCTAAGATGGATGAGTGGTTATACAAGAAAAAGAAAAGATCATATATATATAATGAGGTTATTAGAAACAATTTGAGAGTGACACCATTAAATAATAAAATGAGAAAAAATCATTTAAGATAGTTTGAACGTGAAAGATGACTAAAGGAAGCTCTCTTAATAAAGCACGAGAAACTAGATAATGAAAATATTAAAGAAGAAGAGAAAGACCACAAAAGTGTTGGAAGGAAACAATAAAGGATGATCTAGTTTATGTTGAGTTAATTGCTAGCATGATACGCGGTCGAGTTCTATGGGGAAAAGACTTAGTTGCTGTTGTTATCCTTTTTATGTGTGTAGAAAAGTAAATAAGTGTGAATAAATTGTAAGAACTGATGTTAACTTGTATTTACTTTTTTATTCTTTAAATCTAAGTAAATTTTCTTTTGTTATTGTTAGAGGAAAGTCTGCTTATTATCTTTCTCTTCCCCTTTTCTCTACCTTTTTCCAATACACGTTACAACGTCTTCCGGGTCTTGTGAAGGCCGAAGCCCAACACACATGCATCCACTAGAGTTGAACTTCCACCAGCACCACCGGCACTAGAGCCCCCCACCCTTGAGCTAACGATCAGGGTGCAGCTTCTTGGAAATGGTAGTGAGTGATGTATATGTACATTCATTTGAAACATTGGTACACAACTTGGCCAAACCTTCTAGATCAGTTTGGTTGCTATTGTAAAATTGGTAGTCTCTAAACCTCCATTGCAGTCCATCCTTTCTCTTTCTCATTGCAGCCTTTGCCATACGGTGCTTCCATCGGAAAGGAGTAAATAATGCTTGTCACTTTTACAAGTTTAACTTCAGGACAAACCCTTTCATGAAAACAAACTATTCCATTTCCTTTCTTAGATTTTCCACTTCCGGTCATTTCTTTCATATATAGTATTCCTCATCTATGTGTGTGTGCGCTTGGGGTACTTGATTTCTTTTACTCTTTGGTAGATAGGGTCGGCTCCAAGTTAACGAAACCTCGGGTTTTCCGTTTATCAGTATCTTACAGCGCTGCTTTGATTTGAGTCTTAAATCGTTTGAAACAACAAAAATATTTTAAAAATATTTTTTTTTTTGAAGCGAGCAGTTTGGAATTACCAGTTTTGATTTCAATTCTATGAAAAGTAGAACTTGAACCAAATAAACCAGATGGTCCCCGGTTTTGAGTTCAGCTTTACTGATTCTGGTTTCGATTGGAACTGCCAGGCCAGATCCAAACTGGTCACGTCTACACTATTTTCTTTAAAACTCTTTTTATAAAATCGTTCATTCTTTTCTTATGTCGTGGCCCTAATGATCCTTATAAATAAACTTTTGAATAAAACTTTCTAAATAAAAAAGAGAATTTTTGTATGATTTTCTTCTCTTTTAATTCTTCTTTCTGTTCAATGATGGTGTAGTCGAGAGTTCCTGATACTCATTTTCAACCAAATTTCATATACCTAGAGATTGAAATAGGGTCTTTACTTTAAAACTCTAAAAACCATTTCAAAGAAAAAGTATAGGGTATTGTTTGCCTCAAAAGATATAACTAGGTGGTAAGGTTTTGTTTGGTCTCAAAAAAGACCACCCTAGGTTGCATTTTTTTCCAACATTTTTGTATATATAATCAATAAACAAAGTCTCATTAATACATAAAGCATAAAGTCGTTGAACTACCCTTAAACAATATATTAATTTTAACAATACATCATCTATTTTCGGCTTTTGGGCCTTCAACCTGTTGACATTCCTCAACCCTTAAGTACTTTTGATCACGTCAACATCTTTTATTGCTTCTTATTCAAGGGACTCCGGAGGCTATTCTTCCACATTGGAGTTGTACACTTGTGCTTTCTAGCTTGATTACAGAACCACTGTCGCTCACCCGTATCCCTTCCAAATAAGTCCAATCTCAGTGTACGCTGCTTCTAGCTGAAGTAATACTTCCAGCAACTTGCTTTTTCTCTTCACTCTTTCATTAAGCTGTTTTTTCTGCTGGTGATAATTTCTCATCGCCTATTTTCTGTGCTTCACTCTTTCACCAAGCCTCTGATCTCCGAAACAGTGCCCACATCATCATATAAATACTTTCATTTCTTAAAAGGAAAAGATCTCACCATGAGTCCTATGATCTTCCGTTCATGGAGGTTCCTTACGTGAATCAATGTGCATGTAAATGGGGAAAACCCACAATTGTAATTTGTTTGTTCTGAGTGAAGCTTCTGTTTTCCAGCTAAACACAGGAAACTGAGGGATTACAGTCAGTTTCGATTATCCAATATAGGAACATTGTGAAAGGAATAAGAAGGCTGAGACAAATATGTATGGGCCAGGAATTTGAGCACTTATCTAGGCTAAGCTTTTCACCAGAGTGGCTTACTTGAACTTCATTCGTTAATGATGTAGATATATAATAAGGAAAAGCAGTGAATATGTATCAGTATATTATGTTGAAGAAGGACCGACCGCCTACTAAAGTTGACACCTTTTGTTCATGATTTACCAAAAACACAAGCAACACCGTGATTTCCTCCATTTCACAAGTATCTTGCGAGACGAAAATACTAAGTTTTGACAATTTGCTGAAACTTACCAGAGTCATGTTAGCAGAAGAACTGATTGTGTGAATTGGCGTTGATGCTCGAATCTTTGAATGAGTGGGACGACGAATTCACGGTTCGCAGCATTTGCTTTCTAAGTCTTCCTCTTCTAATTTGAATTCCTACTCGATCACAGACAAATTGCGCAGTCTCTAAATATATATTGGTCGTTTTCTTCTTTTCTTTGACAGTGAAAGTCGGTTTCCGGATTTGCTTGTTGATCTCTAAACCAACTAGCTAGATGTTTTCAACTTTAAAGATAACGTATGACGTTCAACGCGTAAACTCTTTGAATGATTTGGGGTTGGCGAGTTCGGTGTAGCATTTGTTTCATGTGTGTGTGTATTCACTTCGCTCGCTTTTGTGGGACCGTGTTGGAAGCGAGAACGACAAAAAAAACTCGAGAATTCAAAGGAAAAAAAGAACTAACTCGTATTTCAGAAGTTGAAATTACATTATAAAGATAACGCTAAACATATTTTCTATGATTCATTTATATTTTTCTAAGACACCGTGATATTATTCTAGAACAATTAAAACAAGTACTGTAAATTAAGCTTTCTTAGATTACAATTATTTATGATTTTTACAAAACCCAATAAAACTGTTTGATTATCTGGTTGAATGTTAATTAAATGACTCAAAATAAGTTCAGTTCATACAAAAACTATAAGATTTTCATTTGAATACCAGAATACTGCACATCACTATAGATGTTACTTTACCAATAAACCTATCATTTTTTCACCAGACTTTATAACACGGCCAACATTAGCATTCAAGTTCTTCTCCAAATCCAGAAACTTTACATTTCATGGCTCGGGTTCTAGATGAATAATTTCCTTATCGTTTTCCGGAGCTTCAGAAAAAAAAACCGAGCTTTTGCATTTCCTTATCCAGCAAATGACCCAGCCTGGCCCCAACACTTGGAAAATGCTAAACAGGCTGAACCTACAAGCCACGTCCAGATCTGGAAGAACCCTTATCGCAAATAGAAAAAGTCTCGGTATATATATACGTGCATGTGTACATAATAATTTATATACTTATAAAATACCAGCATATGCATATATATATATATATATGTGTACATATATACATGTATGTTGATATATGTATTTGTATATATACATCTGTGTGTACATATATACATGTATGTTGATATATGTATTTGTATATATACATCTGTGTGTATGTTGGTCGTATTTCATACGTAAATAACTAATGTATATACATACACGTATGCATGTATATATATATATCTATATATATATATATATATATATATATATATATATATATATATCCAATAATATTACCTAGAACGTTATTTTCTTCTTTCAGCATGCGGGCCAACCCAATCCCACCTGCCTCAGCACCTGTCATGCTGGCCGGGATAAAAAGTCCATCCGAAAGCACCAGCTAGTACTTTTCAGCTTAGCTCCCTACATTTTCAGGGTCGGGCGTGTCCGACGGGCCTCGTTCATTTTCATAGCTCTAGCCTCTATGTGCTTTTTTGAAAGTGCAAAGGAAAAGGTAGGGAGGTTTCTGAAATTAGCCAAAGAGAAGGACGAATTAAAAAATGGCTAGAAAGAGAGAATTTATATGGTTACCATAAGCAAGGACAAACAAAAGCAATGGGGTCCTTTCTCTCTCTTTCTCTGATCGTTCTCCTCCTGACAAGATAGTATTAGTTATGAGAGCTGATTTAAAGTTTCAAAATTCTGTAGAAAAAGCAAGAATTCAGTCCAACACTTTTGGCCGTTTGGTCGAATCAGAGCAGTCATTCTACTGGCATACCTGGAAGAACTCTTAGCAAACGCAATTTCTATGATGGTGAAGCTACAGAATGAGAGGTAGAAGTGGGATATCTAGAAATATGAGCTGCCTATGTAGACTAAACTTAAACCGACGGTCTCCAACCGGCCATGGCTGTGCTCGCAGCTTCATGAGAAAGAGAGTGATGTATATGAATTCATCTGACACATTGATACACAACTTGGTTGAACCTTCTCTATCGATTTGGTAGCTATTGCAGAATCGGTAACGTCTAAATCTCCCTGCCCGTCGTCGTTTCTCATTGAAACCATTGCCATATATCCGGCAGGTGCTTCCATCGGAAAGAAGTCAAGTCTTGCTTGCTGCTTTTACGAGTCGAACTTTAGCACAAATCCATTTTTGCATCTCCTTTAGTTTTCCCACTTCCGATCATTTCTTTCACACACACACACACACACACACACACACACACACACATATATATATATATATATATATATATATATATATATATATATTATTCCTCATTGACATTTCATCTTTGAATAGACCTTCTTAACGAAAGGATGCCAAACATTATTTACTTTTAGCCCTAGGACACCCAACCCTAATATATTATACTGTGGAGACAGATCCAACAGTCACCGTCTACAAAATAGGCCTATACCGATTGTTGAGACGAAAATATCCGACTATTCTAAACAACCGAAAAAATTCTTTGCAATTTCCACTGTTATAATGGATAAAAGCCGGAATAAGTTTCTTCAATCTTCTCCTTTTTTTTTTCCATGATTCGCTGGGTTAAAACGATAATTATTCCTGTTCTTGTGTCTTTTCGAACATTATAACCACCAGAATAAAATTTTCCAAACTCTTTTCTTTTCATATCTTAATTTTGACTGTCATTTGAATATTCTAGCTTTTGGGACAGTCAAGAAAAGTTTTTTCGGACTTTTTCAACCATCTAAATAGACCAAAGATAATAATTGAATTTGACTGTAATTGTAGATGTAAGTCGATCTAATGTACGATATGAGAACCATATTAATGCAACACTGCTTGGTCAGTTATAGCTCGTTCAGACCAACCCAGCTAATGGGTTCTGGATCCAAGTACGGTGTGATGATTTCTTATCCAGGTTTGAATAGTAGTGGATCTACAGTGAGCCCGAGGTTCGATCCACCCAAAATTTCAAAAATCAACTTAAAGTCTATAGCCTATGAATCCCACGGCTATAATACATAGTTAGCTCCATCCGAAGCATTTAAAGGGTTATTCGCCCTACTTCAAAAGAGTTTCTAGATCGGACATTGGGTCTGGATCCGGATAAACGGGTAGCAGAATCCCAAGCAGCCACTTTGAAAAATCGGAAAAGTCGCAGACGCCGACGTCCTCCTGTTTGACCGCTGAGGGATGCCCATATTCAACTGCAACCGCAGCCCCGACACGGTCCTTGATACGTTCCGACTCGGTGAACCGGTAACTTACGTATAGGCCGCGGCTTTATACGCTCCTTTATAAGAAGCGGAGGATACTTTGCAAGGTTGTCTTCTTATACAAGGTTTTCTTATACCTCCCTCTCTCTCTCTCTCTCTCTCTCTCAAGGAGCGGAGGATACTTCCAAGGCCAGCTTGTCGCACCTCTCTCTAACTCTCTCGAGCGGCCTGGGTTCAGGCAAGGAAGGTGGACTAATGGGGAGGTCACCATGCTGTGATAAGGAGAAGGTGAAGAGGGGGCCATGGTCTCCCGAAGAGGATGCCACTCTCAAGGACTACGTTGAGAGGTATGGCACCGGCGGCAACTGGATTACACTTCCTCACAAAGCTGGTAATTAGATTAAAATACAGAAACAACTTCTTCCTTCTTAATTACTGAGTTCATTTCTCTCTCTCAAACACACACACACACACAAAACATGCTCTGTCACTCATTTCTTAAGTCATTGTTTTGATTATTTTCTTTGTTCCATTGAGTTACTATAGTACCATTTCAGAACTTTGTTCTTTTTGTCCTGTTTGATAGAAAGACATACTCTTAAACTTTGTTCATTATATGCTTCAAGCTTGATAATTTCTTTTCCCTAACACTTCGATATAAATAATTCTCCTCTTTATGATGAATTTTCTCTCTGTGCTTCATTGTTCAAACCTCAGATCGAATTGATCTTGTGTTGTTGTGTCTAATCACTTTACCTAGCCAAGGACATCAAGTACTGTATAATCTCTAATCACGTTTCTCCCCACTTACATTTTCTCGACTCACTTTTCTAGTGTGAATTGTTTTCAAACTTAATATATTATTTTTGATAATTAATAATTTTCATGAGAATTTTTCTTCGAACAATCTGTCAGGATTGAAGCGTTGTGGAAAGAGCTGCCGTCTACGCTGGCTTAATTATCTGAGACCAGACATTAGGCATGGTGGCTTTACAGAGGAAGAGGATAACATCATTCTCTCCCTTTATGAGACCATGGGCAGCAGGTAATTATTTAGGATGAAGTGTTTTCTTGCTGATTCCTAGTATAATTTTGTTGAATAGTTTGTTTGATGAATACCGGGAGAACTTCATTGGCCGTATAGCCCACCTCCCCAGAAAATAATTCTGCCGGACCAAACCCTCATCGTGGACTTCTCAAATTTTACAAAACAAAAAGAATATTATGTGTGAAACCTTGAGTTATAATGGTGAATTATCAATTTAATAATTGTCGAAGGTTCTAGTTCCAACACTGTCTCTTACAGATGACTCGAGTTTAAACCGTGGGCCAATTGCCCTTGATGTTTAATGGAGGTGAGCAAGAGGCCAATAAATGCTCTTTGTTAGGTTGTGGTGGTTACTTGCATTAAAAAATTGTAGACAAATCTCCCTTTTGGTCCTTCTAATTTATATACTGCAACTTGCAATTGTTTATGGAGGAAAAGAGCCCATGGTGTCACAACTGTACAGAACATTTCCCATGTAAATATTTTGTCTCATACAACAAAATGATGGGCTTGAGAAAGACTAGAAAATGAACTTCAACTACAAAGTAGAGAAAAACAACGACTTTGATCACATATCTCCTCTCCGTGAAGCTTTTCTTTAATAAGTACATATAGATTTCACTTCACTAATTGAATTTTTGACTTTGAAATTTGGTAGATGGTCTGTTATAGCTTCGCAATTACCAGGAAGAACCGATAATGATGTGAAGAATTATTGGAACACAAAGTTGAGGAAGAAACTAATGGCAGCCAAAACAGAAAATCTTCATCCCCGCATGAGCTCGGCTTCAGTTTCAAAAGCGCGTCCCCCTTCGCCTTCTGCTTCAACACGATCAACTTTATCTCTTGAAAATAGAGCCATTGGTGCATCAAATAGCTTGAATTCTTCCTACAATATCTCCAAACTCAATTCTCTCAAACCCCAAGACGAAAATTTGGTGACGCCTCTTCATATGGAAGTTGGTTTTCCATACACCACAGAATCCCAAAACTCAGACCTCGACTCGGCGCCTTCTGTCTTTGAAGAATCAGCAATGATTGAGAACGAAGAGAGTCGCAGCTATAGTTTCTCACAGGCAATGACTGAGAACAGAGACAATTTTCAGTCTACACCCTACAATTCGTTTGATGCTAGCTGCTCATGGTCTTTGAACGACACTGAGGATTCTTTCTCTCTGATGGCTTTTCCTGGTGGTTTTGGTTGTGAATTGCGAAGCAACCATGCGGTTCAAGAAAAGGAATCGCAAATTGGTGATTACAATCCTGGCTACAAATTCCTTTATGCCAATCTGTTGCTCAATCCTGACTGTACACAACAAGCGTTATATTCCCCAAGTGTTGCTCCCATATTATAAAAAGTACCATATATATGTATATGTACATATATATATATATATATATATGTATGTATATACATATGTGTATATGTATATACATATGTATATATATATATACATATATAATAGGAATTGGTGCTACTGATCGCCATTTATCCTTTATGGTTTGTAGTTGAGTGGTCACAACATTGTTCATAGGACCAACTTCCTGCTTAAACAGTTGGTGAAGATTTCTACAAAATTGATCTCTCTCTCTCTCTCACACACACACAGACGCGCGCACTCACAGAGGGTAGGTGTATGTCAAGAGAGATTAGGGTTATAATTTGTTTGTAATGCTTCTACTGTCTATTAGACCAGGTTGGATCAAGTCAAAATCCAACTCAAATTAGGCGGCTCGATTTGGTTCATTAGTCATAATTTTCTAGTTCCCCAAAGTTTTTCGACTCCTAGAAGTTAAATCCCCGACTTTTCAAGTCACATATTTTTAGCAATTTTCGTTTTAGGCCTTAATTGTGTTGAATCAATCCTGCCAACTTGCAGCTAAGTATTGTTGATCAGCTTTCCAAAGGTCATAAGTTCGGTGCTCGGAGCGTGCATCTGGCTTGGGTTTCTCCTTGTGTGAAATAAAAGGAAAGATCTTAGGCTACTGATGCTTTGTGCATATATTTGTGATTGCTTAATGTGCAACGCTAGCTCAGACTTTGACTGTCATGCTCATCAATCCGCACCTTCGGGTGTATTTGATTCATGGTGGTAGGTCCTTGATAGTAGAAGCTTAGGTCTAGACCTTATGTGGGCTTGTAATAATGGTTTCATGGAATCATGGTTTTATGTTTGATTTTACAAACAATATTAGCATTTAGGTTTTTGAGCCCAACAAAATAGCAACACAAGATCAGAAACACTTGGTTTTCATGCAAAGCCCTCGTTGGTTCCAAACTTTTTTGATGGTGTATTTTTTTTCCCTTTTTTAATTCTATTTTATTTTTGAAAAGAAGCTTGAATGCTTCAAAACGTACTCCATTCATTGAATAATCGAGAACAGAAATGACAGGCTTTTAAATTTTGCAAATGTTAACTATTTCTTTCTGGCTTGTAAAACTCCATTAAGACCTTGAAATGGTAGATTGAAGTGGGTGAGATGTAATATCATCATCATCATTCTCGTGTTTAATTCTGAAAGAATCATTCTGTGGGACTCTCTTATGAACGCTTTAATTCTTCTGTTTTGTATAGTGTAATAATTAATCATTGTTTATTAATGCATCTTTTTCCCGATACGCGTCTTCTAACTTTAGTGGATGGAATCAATCATCATCATTTTTGTCAATTGCTTATCTAGCTTTAAATATCATTCTTTTGGAAGGCAACATCATGGCCGTTCTTAACCGGCTCAACACCAAGTTAATCTGTCTAAATAACAACTAGGGTAAAGGGACGAAAAGTCCCATATGTAAACAAACCAGCACGAAAACCAGGACCCATTCTAAAAAAATGGAGACGTAAATACCGGCTGGCCTGCCCTTCCCTTGAGGTGGCTGAGGTAAATGTGGGCTGGGCTGGCTTATATTTTATATGGGCCTGTAAAATGCTGTCCTGGTCCGACCATTGAAGGATCATAGGCTAGGTCGGGCTGGGTCGGCCCCCGAATCAGGCTCATTGTGGCATACATGTGTGTATGCGTGTGCATAGAGATGTCAATATGGGCCAGGTTGGGCTGGCTCAACCCCAGTCCTTATGGGTCGGGTCACATTTTAGATGGGCCTCTACAGTGCTGGCCCGGCCCATATATATATAGCTTTTGATTACATGTATATATATATAATATATAGTTTTTTATTATATGTGCATATATGCATATAGCTTAAAGCCTGAAATGTTGTGATTGAATTTGGATTTCAAGCAAATTTGGATTGAGTCTTATATACCCGATCTAATATCTAATGGGCCTGTGGCTCTGCGGGCCAGCCCAACCTGGCCCACATCGACCCCCAAAGACATACAGGTCGGGCCATTCGCCCCTGGGTCAGAAATCTCGGGCCAGACACTGCATTATTTCAGGGTCGGGCTTTCCCCGGACCAGGCCCCATGTCAAATATACACACATATAACATCAATCTTTTGCAAAATGAATTTGAAATATTGAAATGACAGACGTTTAACAGGACTTGCCCTCAAATTCAAGATCCCATGCTCCTGAATAGTGGAGGAAAATATTCGGACTGTTATGACTGCAGGAAACTACTGGAAAGTGTTTTATTGCAAAGCACCCAAAAAGATTAGCAATAATAGGAAGGTTTCAAAATTTCTCTTAATGCATACCTGACATAAAATATTATACCTAACTTTTCCAAATACATAGAACATACCAAGACATTTGCTTCTCATTGAAGATCAATCTTTCTTTCACTCAACTTGAAAATACCCCTTGTTAGTTTAGATGATTAAGTTCACACATTTAGCATGTATAACTCTCTTTCACATGTTAGGTAGGTTCTTTATTGCAAAGGCATATTTAAGAGTGAAATGCTAGGGGTATAATAACTTGATGGAACATCCGTGAATAATAAACCCGTGGATCTTTTTGATTAAACATGAATAAACATGTATTTCACGAAGAGTAACTAGGACCAATTTAGTCATGTTTTGATGTTTCAATTGAACACTTTTCATTTTTTATTATGGTGAAGGGAGAAAAATATTATTTTTACCAAACATATGCACATCAAATCACAATCTTGTAATCTTATAATAATAATAAGAGATCTTTCTCGATCAATCTCCTTGTTCCTCACTTTTCGAGAATAAAAAAGGACGTTTTCGAGTTTGAATTTGTCCATTTCGAATTTGATTTCTATTTTTACTTTTTTTTTATTATTCCCTTTTTTGACATTTTTCAACAATCGTGCCTATTTTGTTTTAGTTAATTCTTTTGAATAAAATGTTGATTCTTTTTCTATCTGCCAATTCTTTAAAATTTTCTGGAAAACAAAAGGAAAAGGATGCAGAGGTATATATTACAAGAGACCGAACTCAGTTGTTTAAAACGTTTCTTTGATAGAAAATCAATTTTCATTTTGAGCTAAAGAAATCAAAGACTATATATATATACATATATATATGTATATATATATGTACATATATATAGTTGTATTTGAGTCATGACACTTTTTGTTACCACTGGTAATCAACCAAACAACTCGTATTTTGGCTGTGTTTAGTTCAATGTTATCCGTATCGTGGGAAGCCACGATACGATACGGTAACCTATAGGATTAGGTTAGTTCAATAAGGTAATAAAGCTCGTTCATTGATTTAATGCAATAGGATTAGGTTAGCACCATGTACGCATTAATATATATACATATTTGGTTCCACACCTGTAGGAAGAAGGAGGGGCAGGGGTGTTCAAGGAACCAAACCGGTGGTTTGGTACGACTGTAGATGTCGAGTGATTTGGTTCGGTTTGGTTCTAACAAGAAAAGTAATCGGCAGTTTGGCTGAAGGTTTCAAGTGTTGGAATTGAACCATCAGAACCAGACCAAAGCGAACTATATATATACATATATATTTACCCACACACCCACTCATAATATATATATATATATTGATAAGTTTATAAGTATGAGTTTGATAACCTTATATGCATATTAGATTGGGACTATAGATCCAAATAATATGATAATATAATACTTGTTATTTAGCCAAACCCTAAAATAAATAGAATTGTGGTTCAAAACTGAACTCAATCAGAACCGCCGGTTCAATTCGGTTTTGACTGTGCCATGGTATGGTTCGGTTCTCTAAAAACTAAGAACAACAAATAGTGGTTTCGTTGAAGGTTGAGGCTAGAACTGAACCATTAATACCTTTACTTGACGAATTAGAGAAAAGATGGAGGATGCAAATCACCTATATCACCTATATGTAAGCTTTATCTAAATCAATTTCAACTGTGCGATTAAGAAACACATATGGTGCAATTAAGTAGTATATAAAAGTAAATATTTTTTTTAGTTTTTTAATATATTATTGTAATTGATTTGGATAGAGTTTCTACTCACGACTTTCACAATATAAACCCCTCCTTGAAGTCCATAACAAAACTTAGTCCATAAAGTCGATAACTAAATTTGTTGTTGGATTTTGTAGATAGACTCGGTGGAATTATTTTGCTTAAATATTAATGTTCGGCTTTCAGAAAAGCGCCCGTGATCCAAATCGTCGACCTCTCGTTTTCAGTGGGTATGATGAAGAATAAAGATAAACGCTCAGTCGCAGTAAAAGCATCGGCATTTTCTTGAAAAAATATTCTTATGCAAGTTTTGACAACCAAACACGTTAAAATAAAATATAGAATTGCAGATTTAGAAACTTCATTCTTATGAATGTCATGTATCTCACAAAATGCAATCTAATTAATTGCCTTGACCTGTTTGTCGATCATCTCCCGAACCATCTTGGCGTGGAGTTTTCATCATCTCCTCCTTCATCTTGTTCTTCTGATTCAAGGTTTCTAAGTCTGAATCTTGTGGATAGTGTCATCTTGATTGCGATGCTTATTTTTATGGTGTTTTTTCTGCACCAGTTTTGTTGTTTTCATGAAAACTTGATGCTACTCGTCTTTTCTCTTGTTTATTCGAAATGTAGCATTCAGAATGGGAGGAACAGTCTCGACCAGGATTGTTGGTAAATCGAAACAACCCGCAGACACACAAGCCCTCGACGCGCTTGATAAAATGAACGAGGTAATCCATTTTCCTTTCCTTTCCTTTTCTTCCTTTGTTTATGTAATTGAAGAGTTGGCTGGTGAAACTGAAGAAGAAGCACATGATTGTTTGGGCTTAATTTGATTGAATTTTATATCTATAACCTAACGTGAAGTGATTTATAAATCCTAATGGAAAAATCTTTTGTCCAAAATATGTCAAATAGGAGAAGACTTCGTTAAGAGTAATTTCTAAGCACAAAATTCTTTAGATATAAGGAGAATATCACTTAACAGAAAAGGTATTAAGAGAGGGGCTAACTTCATTGCAAAAGGGCACCGATCATCAACCAGTTAGTCTTTAACGATTGCATTAAAGTTGATGTCAATACTGTACCTTAACACCACAGCTTCATCAAGGTTGATGTCCACAGTATATGGGTACCAATCATCATCCTTAATGACTGCGGTTGATATCGAGTTTAACAAAAAGCTGTCTTCACTGCAAAAGGGCACCCAGAGAGACAGCTCACCTGGCTTTGGAACTAAAAAGAAGGTGCATCTTCATACATTTTTGTGTGATATTAAAGGGCATCGGATAGATAATAACGAATGATTAATCCTATGCATTGAACAAAGTTTGTCATCTACCATTTGATCAGAAGTATTGATCGTTTGAAACGACATGCAATACGAATTCTTACGAGCTTAAAGGTACGTCAAAAAGCAGAACAGGGAAAAAGAGTCCAATGCATTTCTTTCTTCAATCCTTCATTCAATGTAGAAACCATTCATCTATGGCAAGCGCGTGAATTTTAGCGAAGGACTTAGGAGAAACCATTCATCTACGAGAGGCCTAACATTAAGATTCATGATTTGCAAGATTCCTCTTTTGGTTCAAGGTAAGGAAAAGAAGATTCCTCCTTCCCTTCCCTTTTGCTTCAGCGCATGCCAAATGGTTCAAATCCAATCTTCAAGTCTCTACTTTCTTTTCTTGTATTGTGGAGAATATGCCTGACTTGGTCTAGACATAACCAGACTTGAAACCAGTCAAAACCAGGAAAGGAAGAACCAGAACTGGAACCCCGTCACCTAAACCAGAGAGTCCCAGTTAGGTTGCGGTTTTCTCATTTGTAAAACCACCTGTAGCGGGAACTGGAATTGGATCCGTTCCGAGAAGTCAGACCCTGCGATTCCAACTCAATCCAAACCACCCGTTCCACTTTTCAGAAGCTTTTCAATTTTAAATTTTATCAAAGTCTTTAAATTTGGCAACTGAGGGTGTAACAGAGTACTGTAAGGGATATGACTGTGTGAGTCACTTAGAGAGAGAGAGAGAGCAAATGCAGCATGGGGCTAAGGCTCCACTGCCAATGCTTTCATTGTAAGGACAGATAGTTCTCTCTCATTGAGAGCTAAAAAGAAATCGATTACAAAGAATAAGAGGGTTAGAAGAGAAACCTATACTCGGAGGGGTAGGAAAAAGTAGCATCGGTTAAAACATTGCATGGGGCTTTGCCTGCTAATTTGTCACCACATGTTAGTAGGCTCAGGGAGCATCCCACTGTTGGATTTGAGCACCTCCATTGCATGTCACAATGCCAGTGGTCCCTTGTGGGACTCACTCGCCACATAAATATCTTTTATTTATATGAAAACACAGGGAGTGGGACGTGCTCAATTGAGATTTTGCATGCACAGTTTCACCATTTCAATCACCCACAGTTGTCCAACACCACCTTTCAGTATTCATCCACTCTTCAAACCCATATTTTAGTGGTCAAAATAATTCTTTCCATCACGAAAGCAACTTAAAAACCTACAAAACTACTTAAAGAGTTAGAATCTACATCAATAGAAAGCATATAATATGACAAGCAAATTAAACTTTTATCTATAAATGCACATGGCATAACTTTATTCTTGAGTTTAATGTACTTTAGCTGCAAAACACTGTGGTTTTCATTGTTTGGAAAACTAACCAAGCAAATGTAGTATCGATGCAAAAAGAACCTTATAGTACTCGACTAATTATTTACATCTGTCTTCTGACAAATAGACCAAATTTCAATTTATAGGTTGTGTTAGTTTTATGGTTAAACTGGTAGAAACGTTGTTATAAGGACTACTTTTGTTAATCACATATGCAACAACTTTGTTGTACGTGTGACAAACAAAATAGTAACGGATGTAATGGTAAGGAAGTTAGTTTTGGATAATAAAATTCATGTTGTTATTTTGAATATTAAAGCATTGATTAACAAGTTATTGAAGGAGGTACTAATAAATGTTAAAATGAGAAAAATTATTTAAGATGGTTTGAACACATGGAAAAATTATCAAAGGAGCCTCCAACCAAAAGGTTTGAAAAACTACATGAGGAATATGTTAAAAGGAGAAGAAGCCGACAATAAAATTATTGAAAAAAATAAAAAATTGATTTAACTTATGTTGAGTTAATTATTAGCAAGGGACATAATTGGACTTTACATAAACAAAAAATCCATTTAGACAATTAGCCTAGTATCAGAAAAGTCTTAGTTGTTGTACTCATACAACACACTTTACTTATGTATGCAACATGTAAGGCATCAAGAGACCATTATCACATATTGTATATAGCACAATTTCCCAGTTTAGGTTCAAACGTATAAGAAAAAGAAACATCCGCAATAATGTCCATTACTGCTATGATATACCATGTACACGTCAGAAGGTTCTAGAGCCTTCCATACATTCATCTCATATGGAGTTTCTTGAGAAAATGCCTGACATATGTTATTGTGCTGTAATGTGACACACTTTGGCACAGGCGTTGGTCTCTCACATACAGTAGGCATGCACGCATATATAGCTTGTTGTAATGCGCACTAGTAATCATGCTAAACGTATCCTCCATGTGATAAAAAATAAGAATGATAAAAGCAAAGGTACCTTTTAAGGAACATATTTGATTGAAAAAGCAACCGCAATTTTTTGTAGGCAAAACTACAAGTCTCTCTCTCTCTCTCTCTCGATATATATATATATATATATATATATACTCAAATAGGAACCACTTTTATCGTAGGAACTAAAGTTATATAGGAACTTATTGGAGACATTGGATCTAACATGAACGGCTTAGAGTAATTAGTCTCTCTATAATATAGTAGGAAGCAACCCTCGAACCTGCAGAGTTCATTACTCACATCTATATCCAAGGTTTCATTTCTCATTAACGTAGTCAAACTTAGACAATGCCTTTCAAAAAAGATTTATGGTTAAAAATTTACAGGAAACAAAAAATCATAAATCAAGAAACTGAACATCATAAAACAACACTCCGATGATGATGACACTGGGTGATTCTTACATATTGATAAAAGATAAGATTTTTATATTGCAAATGTAACCTAGAAGGATCATAAGGGTGCTACATTTTACATTAAATCGGATATTTTCTCTTTCAATGGAGGAATCCATGTGGATTTCTTCAAACAACTTAGGTTCCGGATTTCTCGCAGACAAAACTGTGTAGTTGAGGGCTTCCTTTGTCAGATTTGTGGAATGGAAAAGAGGGAATGCTTTCGGGGACAGGAGCAGCTTTGATGGGTTTAAGATTATGTGAAAGACTGGGGGGGAAGGGGCGGTGTTGGAATCTGATTTCCGGTTACCATTCTTTCAACCTAGCCCGTGCACTACCGTAATATCCTGCAAATTGTTTTCTTCTACATCATTCAGTTGACTTAAATTTTATGCATGTAGTCTATTGAGATTTTGGAGAAAAGGGAGAAACTATTAGAGAAGAAGGCTAATGCAGAGCTTGAACGAGCAAAGGAGTTCACCAAGTTGAAAAACAAAAAGGGTATGTACCAGTTTTGCATACGTATTATACAGCAAGAGTTGTTTGTCTGTGTGCGTGGGTGTGTGCATGAGTAAGAAAGTGTGTTTACTAACGTGGCATTTAATAGAATAGCTATATCACATCCTAAAATTTTAGAATTTTCGGGTTCATTGTTGCATTTTGGGTGGTTTTCAAAGATTAGTTCTATGAGTTCTCAATTTCAGACATCTCAACGTCTTCTTGATTTTTTCCTATCTGCAGTGTCCAAATTATGTGAGTTTCTTTTGCTGGAAACTATGATTGTAGAGTTCTCAAAAATTTTCAAAATTTCCGTGGCCTTTTGTGTTTCAACAACATTCTGACGATCTGAAACAGGTGCTTTTGGTCCTTCAAGTTTAACGCTATTTACCCAGTAAATGTACAATATTTATCTTCTCCAACTATCAAACTCCACCTCTTTCCACCTGTAGAAGAACATGAGGCGCTAACCTTAAATTAATGTTTGCCCCAAAAGAAGATCAGAAGTCTATGACTGGCATGCACGTCCTTAGAACCTTTGAAATTTTTATTTGTCAAATGTGACCGTCCAACGCTAGGGTGGTTCTTAAATGACCAGTCATCTCGTTAAGATGGAGCTGTAAGAACATTTTCGATAGAGACTTTCTGGTGGTATTCCAGAAGAATCAGAAACTTTCTTTCTTCTATCAATTATATAATCTTTAAGAAAACATAGATTTTGGAAAAATAAGAGAGAATCTGAAGCAAACATATGAGCTTGATGGAGAACTGAACTGTTTCTTCTTCTTTGGTCAACTATTAAAAGGTTTAATGAGCTGCCATCCTGCAACCATATGCCTTTCGTGATAGAGATGATAGACATCGAATTATATCCAAATACCCTCGTAATCATCATCTTGCAACATTATTTCTTCAACGAAAGCTCCCTTGCAACTAAGCAGGTTGAAGCACACGGCCATATGAAGCAAGCTTCCCTAATGGTAAAATTGTATATAGTTTCATATTTTGAACAAATCTCTAATAGTCCGGAGAGGTGAAAGAAGGTGGGGAAATGATCGCCGGAAGTGAGCTGATCGGCTGGCTATCTAATCGTTTTGTGTATTAATGATCTGTTCTTTGTTTTCTTTGTGGTGCTCGAGCTAAGCGCTCTAATCATTTCTAAACTCTTTTTCTATTTTTATTTTTCTGTCTTCGAACAAAAATATATACAGCCGCCATGCAAAGCTTGAAGATGAAGAAGATGTATGAAAACCAGATTGCGCAGATGGGAAGCTACAAAATGCGTCTCTATGATCAGGTGATTTTTCGTTCTATAAGAATCATTCCTAGTTTTCTCTTACGAGTGTAAATTTCCTTTTAAAAGATGATTTGTTTCAATTACATACTCCTGCCGTAGATTGCATCTTAATTTCTGATCCCTTCCCTGCTAGAAGCTATTGGAGGACATAACTGCCTGGACTATACTCATTTTTTCCAAAATTTGCTGTTAACAAGACACCTACCCTACTCTACTACTACATGTACATCCGCCACTCTTGGTTTATATTTTTTTTCTTAAATCTTTCTCAAAAGAGAGCTCGATGTTATTCTCCTTGGATGTCACTTTCTTGCACTCATAAACAATAACCAAATGAATAAAAGCAATCTGATGCAGCGTAGTTAAACTTGCCCTTGCATGTTCACGTGTGTGTGCGAAAACATACACGCAGGCACACACACAGAGACAACTGGGAAATGGGTTGGCTTGGATCAGTTGTGAATCAAGTTTTACGTGGCCCAAACAATGTGTTAACTTCAAAGGGATGCAACGTGTAGACACTATGGTTCTCTTTTTGATTATATTGATCTTATTTTTGTTATTTTTTTCCCTCTGAAGAGCAAAAGTGGTTAGGTAGATCCGGACTAGTTATATTCATGACAAGAAATTACGTATTATTTTCTTTCTGTAGATGTTTATGGTAGATAATGCAAAAGCTACAACGGAGACTCTGGGCGCGTTAAAAGTAGGAGCTGAAACAATGAAAGCCATGCAAAAAGCTACGTAAGTAATCTTTTCGCATTCCTCCATTCAAGTGTACAGCCGGGAAGCGTGCGTAGAGCGGCCACATTATAAATTTTAAAAGTTTGTTAGGGCTACTATGAAAGGGCTATGGATCTTGAAGCCACCACTTGGCTCTTCCACTCACTTCATTGTTTTCTCAAATTCTTTATAAAGAACACTCTCAATTCGATCTCTCATATGTATCTATTAGTACATTAACAGATGATATGTACTAAAGAAGGAAAAGATTCATGGTTATGGACATCTTTTCAGAAACTTACGGTTTCTATTTGTTGATCCCATAATGACCATTATCCAAATATTGCATGTGAACCTATTCAGACATCAATTCCCAAATTCATGTCAAGCAATAAGAACGAGAAAACATCATGACCCATATGAGACATATCAAGTAATTTGTGATATTTTATTCATATTAATATCCACGTAACTAAGTTCTGTTTCATGTGTTCCATATCGAAGAAATTCTTAATTAATTTGCGCATATTTCCGAACAACTAAGATGTATTCATGTATTCTGAAAATAATCAGGAATTTGCAAATATTTTGCATATTGGTGCATCCATTTGATCGCTTTCGTAGAAGATAACTCGTAGCTACGAGAGGTAAATTATGCAAATTACACAAGCATTTCCCTGAAATAACATAAATTACACAATCTACAAATATATTACTCTGACACACATATTGTGTACCTGCATTTGTGTGTATTATTAAACCACCCAATATTGGGGAGCATCTAAGCAGGCAGCTGCATGGGCCGCACCCATTCTTGAGAAAATCAAAGTGTGTAATGCGGACCTGCTCCAGCTGTCAATGAAAATTTCGGTTTGTATACTTGACACTGATTTGTTATGTTGCTACAGGAAGATGGACGATATTGAAACGACGTTCGAAGAAATAAATGAACAGAATGAAACCGTGAGACAGATTCAAGATGCATTATCTGCTCCCATAGGCATGACGGCAGAGATTGACGACGTAGGGTTCTCGTCCTAAACGTACTTAATTTGCAAGCTTCCAATTAAACTGCTAGAAATTCCCTGAATTTGTTTTCTGACTGGAATCACAAACTCGTGGATGAAATCACAAAAGTCTCTTTGCCGTGGCAGGAGGACTTGCTAGGGGAACTTAATGATATGGAGCAACAAGAGTTGCAAGAGAAACTGGAACTCGATCTTTTAGGGATAGGACCACCATCACGTATCGAACCATATGTCCGAGCGAGCAACCCACAGTACCAAGAGGAGGAATCAGAAGGTAAGCAACCACTGGCCGTGATGGCTGATGGAGTGACTTCCCAGCCTGTACGAGAGGGACGAAAGCAACCAGTGGCGGATCAGATGGTTGGAGAAAAGATTTTTCAGCCCGTACAAGAGGGATTACCTCAAGCATATGGCTCACCTGGCAAACAGCCCATAGTAGAGGAATTACGACACCAGAAATCAGTGGCCGATGGCGGGTTGGGAAAACTAAAGGCAGAGATGCTACTGGACCAAGGAAGTTACCCTCCATACGGCCAGCAAGCTGTGCAGCCTGCACCTCAGACGACGTCTCAGCGCGAGGACAGCAATAAACTGAAGAAAAAGATGCAATCTACGCCTCAGAAAACCCAATCTGAAGATGAGCAGATCGAAAAAATAAAGAAAGAGATGCAATTAGCTGCCTAGGAAGGTCCTTTCCAAAGTAATGCAACTAACCAGCGGATCCTTCTCCTTTCTGTTTTCCTTTTGCGCGTGCGTGTCTGCAAAGGGGTGGGTAAGATGGATATCAAAGATCTGGAGAGAAGTAACGCAGATTTGACAAAAGGAGGAAGGTGTTAGCATTTTCAAATGACCTCCAATAGTGGTCTTTCAACGCCATCACAGGGAGATTTGTGCCGAAACCTACAGAACTTAAAAGAAAAAAATACAAACACGAGGCGCGAAAACACAAAGTGTGCAGAAACAGTATCTCTCTCTCTATATGTATATATATATGGGGGTGGGGTGGGGGTCAGAAGAACGCAATGCTCTTGGTCTCGCATACTGTTTTTCAAAAGTATATATATTCAAATTGAAAGCCTAATATCAATCTTCAGAATCGGTTGGAAGAGACGCATAACTGCTGGGAAAGCTTCCTCCCTAAAATTCATGTTACCCTGTCCACTTCCCGTGTCACTTCTTGCATTTTGTATCACAGCAGCAAGTATGATATATCTTGTATGCATTTTTTTCTATGACTGGCTTCTCCATATCGGATTCATTTTTGCTTCCGATAACGATACTTTATATGCTCAGTTACTTTGGTATATCAGGTGAACAACTTTGAACCCCTGGCAAGTTCGTTTTCCTCTCTTCCCCAGTATTGGACTTTGTTTGTCTAATGAAATTCTTTATGATGATTAGAAGAAGTCTTTATATATGCACGTTTAATTTGCTTTCTGAGAATAATTAATTTGATGCGTTCGTATTAACCTGTTGTAGGTTAATGGTTTCGGCTGGAAGGGCAGCACACGATCATGTTATTAGATCATGTGATGAAAGTCGATTTTCTATCTTAACATGATTATCGTTCCTGCTGTGCCGGGGCAAATCAAAGAGAGGATCTTGACTTCTGAATTATGATGGCAATCCCATGTTTGTTTTCACCTTGTGACAGTGTCTTGTTTGTACCCAAGGTCCTTCACTTTTATTTCGTTGTTTAAGTTGGCTTTAAATAAAAAACTGCAACTTGTATCGTGATAAGTAACCCTCTCTTTGATTTGCTTTTTTCGTGCACACCAAATACTTTTTTGCAATTAGGTTGAGGTTGCGAAGAAATATGATTTCTGAAATAAGGAACTCTAGATTAATAGTTTCAGAATAAAAGATTTATGTTTGTGAAAAACACTATACAAGAACTACAACAACTAAGTCTTTTTCTATAAATCGACTACATGAATTCTTTGTTTTCATAGATCTCAATCACATATCATGCTCAGAAGGAAGGCTTGATTATTTTTTATTGTTTGTTTCCAAATAGTCTTCCTCCTCTTTAACATTTTTATCATTAAGTTTTTAATACTTTTTAATTGCATGTTCAAATCATCTTAAATGATTATCATATAACTAAACTACTGATTCCATAATATTATTCCATGCGCATTTTCAACCCATAACTGGAAAGTGTAGAATCAAATGCTTAACTGAGTATATATTGACTTGTCAGCTTGAGCCCCTACTCTCACTAACCGTTACGTGAGAGTCTCACAATAGCAGGTAGCCTTACGAAACTTATCTCTAAAGAATACACTGCTACCTTTCACTTTAAGACTGACAGTAGAGGTTTAGCTTATAAACATGTGAAACTTACCTATAAAACATGATTCAACGTCCCGTAAGTGTAAGGCTACCGTTCAACCTTCCTTGAAACCAAGCTACTACTACAAAGGATGCTTGAAAACCCTTACAGACCAATAAAATCCCACCATTCGACCACACCAAGTTGATATGTGCGATTTTTATATAAATAATGGGCTTCGGCTGGAGGTCGTGAGAGGTGCCGACTCAATCGCACCTCCCAGCACGCCGCTATATAAATAATGTGCTTCAGCTGGAGGTCGTGAGAGGTGACGACTCAATTGCACCTCCTGGCACGCCGCTGCAGCTTGTGGATTTTACAGAAAGAAGATAGGAATTCAATTCAAAACGCGCAAAGAGTAAATGAACGTCAAAGAAGATGGGCAAATATAAGAAACAACCTTTACTCGACAACCAATATTCGATAACCAATAACAATCCACTATGAATTACATGGAAGAACTGATCCTAATTAACGTCTGCAACTAGAAAAAGAAAGTCTCCCCTTCAAAACAGCTTATCTTGATATGCTAGACAATCTCAGCAAGTTCCTGAAACATTTATTGCACTTCTGTATTCATGGGCAGTCCATGGCTGTTAAAATGGTCATAAACTTCCACTTCTAAGGCTTGCTGAAAGATTTATTGCACTTGCATGTTGACGATTGATACGTTGTGTTGACTCTTGAATTTACTCATGCAGCTCTCACAGAAATATGTCATCGGACATTATCTCCAAAAAGAACAAGACAAAAGGCCTATTGGTACAGTTTGCTAAAGGGGCCAATTTTAAAAACTGACCAACTTTGGCGCTACCAGGGAAATCTTCTGAATTAAGTTTCTTCCAAATGATAAGCAAAATCATGTTTGGCCTGTTTAGATAGCACAAAGTTCATAGAAGCTTCTTCTTCGTTCGGCTTGATGCAACATAATCAATTCTTTTGCTTTTCTGTTTTTCGAGCAAATGCAGTCGGACAACAATGAATCAGGAATCTCCAACGTGTGAGATGTGCTCTCTCTCTCTCTCTCTCTCTCTCTCTCTCTATATATATATATATATATATATATATATATATATATATATATATATATATATATATGAACGCCCACGTGCACAGACACATGTGCACGCATATATACACACATCATGGACTGGCGTAACTGCGGGCAAAGGAAAAAGCACTGCTCTTAAGAGAAAAATAAAAAACAACATATGGTACATCTAGTGGAATTAGCGTCGCGAAAAACCTACGGGAAGAAGTTGGAGTAGAATGAGGAAGCATCAAGAGGGTGAACGAGATACGTCAGCACCAATGCAACTATCATCAGCACATACGCTATCCCTTGATCAATCGAGGTGCCTGCAAAACGCACAATGGCTTTTAGCGAACAAGTCAACAAAGACAAAAAAGATGCATATTGCTTTCACTTTTTTATTAGAAAATGGATATGATGCACCTGGCTATTCCCTAATTTATCTACTAAAATCACTATGAAGATTGTTTTGGCGATATATTGACAAGGTGAAAACATTCTCAAACGGCTAAAATGAACATTAGTAACTAGCACATTGAAACAAATATCAAACCATTTAATTCAAAGGATTCACGTCTGATATTTGATTAAAAAATATATAACATACTTTGCTTTTGACAAATATGTTTTACCTAAATCGTAATTTTTTGCTTTTGAATTTTAATCTCTATGATTTATTTGGATATGTTTGTTAACATATATATATATATATATATATATATATATATATATATATATATATATATATAACAGACACGTACTTACGTATGCTTCCTCTTCTACGAACCACAAAGCCATGCAGTCGAGTAAATGTGTCATCTAAACCGCCTTTGTGGATCATTATTTGTTATTATTGTTAAGATCTTGCTTCTTGAACTAGAGAATCGGCTTACAAGAAAAAGAACTCTTAGTCATGAAAACAGGCATCTCTTTTGTGAAGAAACCATCAGCAGCAACGTAAAACTCCAAGGCCAAAATGCTCGCACCAACTTCTTGGCTTTGGGATTTAGTTTTGATATGATTATTAGAACAAGGGGATTCCTCTCATCAATGCCCTACAATCCAATTTTTTACTGTAATCCGATTTGTTGCCCTATCATTCGGTTTAGCTCAAATCTGTTTTGTGGTTTGATCTTGCTCGGATTTCAAAAGCAGAGTATCTCAAACCAAACAAGAATTGGCTTGAATAAAATTTCTATGAAGAAAACAAAAATTAAGCAGCAGTATACAAGTATCTACGATTAACGCGGCGACCCAAAAGAAACGATTTCTAGAACTAACCATCACTGGAGGAAGAAACAGCAGGCGCTGGACTTGGTTGCCCCACTGCAGGAACCACCAACGCCACCAAGAAGAAGGCCAAAACCACAAGAAAATGTAGTCTTTGCATCATCATATCCATTGGCATAACCTAGAACGCCTGCTTCACCCTCACCCCCACCCCCACCCTCCTCGGCTCCTTCCTCTTATGGGTTGAGTTCGGCAGTAATCTCTGTGAATTTGGATCTCCACCCCAACAGTATTTCAAGGGGCCCGAGCCCAAAATCTCTATACAGAAAACCACCTTGTAACATCCCTGGTTTTGGCGTATAACCAAACCACTCTTACCAAATCCAGTCTGGATGCTGAACTGGTGTCAGAGTGTTCTATGCAATCACATAAGCTATGACCAATCATGCTTTCCCATGTGGAGGGTGGTGAGCTTTGACGTCACTGTTTACGATTGGGACAATTCTAAAGTAGACATGTCTGTTGGGGTTGAATTTGCTGTTTGAGAAATCACAGTTGGCCACGTTTAAACTTAAATTTTGAAGAAAAAAAATGCCAACTTTGGCTTGGTTGGGTAGATTCTTTCCATAAAGAAATCTGCACCTAATATGGTTCTCACCTTCTTCAATCAAGTTAGAATATCCCTTTCAACATGATAAGTATAATATTGGAATAAGAATAGGGCAGGTTTTGAACGAAGTTGCTCGTGGTTCATGTTTGGTTCGTGACCAAGAGAAGCCAATCACGAGTTGGCTCATTAAGTTATATGCGTGACATGAATAATACATAGCCAGATCAGCTAGGCTAATGTTATTCTTTTCAAGTTTTTAGAACTTTGATGCACATATTTATTCTAGGAAACCTTGTTAACCCATAGAAATGGGTACGTATAATATAATCAAATTTTGAAAGCTTTCCATTTAATGAGTAAGTTTTTTGAAAAAATTAACCTAATTTCTAATATAGAAACTACTCAAAGTTGCATGTTACAATTAAACTTTGCATCTGTGTTCTGCTTTTCTAACTTGGATTGTATTTGGGTTCCGTAGTCGGGTCAGATCGGTCAAGGAGCCCAATGAGCTGGACATGAACAAAATGTTCAGTCAACAACAAGCTCGGAACATCTCCTGTCCCACTGATTTGGCTTATTTACGAAACAAATTCGGCAAATAACAAATTAGAGATCTTTCTTAAGAATTCAAATTGAGGACGTCAAAGGATGTTGAATCTGGGTTTGACATCGAGTCGATCCAAATATGGTCGCCCAGATAAACCTTCTTGTGGCCCCAGATTGAGGATTGATCTGCAGTGTGCATCTTCACATCCAATCCTGATGGATTCGTGGACCCAACTCTGGAAATTGAATCTAAATCTCTGTCATGGAGATACCCATTTGGAATTGAGTAACTTCTTGATATTCAAAACAAACTAACTGGCGTGCACGGTATAGGCACAAGTCTTATACGTAAGTCACTATTTAACATAATGTTGTACTGCCATCTTAATAAATCTGGTAGGTTTTCAATTCAAATACATATTCAATGCTTAAAATCAACAAACTTATTTTTTAATTAATAAGATAATCATAAAATGTGTGTCATCTTTAATTGTTTGTGTGTGCTTCTCAACATGGATCTAGCTCTATCAGATTGGGCTGAGTTTAATATTTAGACTAGATCCAGGTAAAGCCTGACCAAGTTAGCATCCTAAATCTATGCAACACAATTCAATCAATGTTTCTTGTGCTGGGGCTGTACACCAAGACAAATATGGCTCATGGATATCGTGCAGAGTCGCATGAATACTTCCACTCTTATGTTAACATGGCAATACTGTTCAATTTGTTTACTTGGAAATTGTACTTGGGCCTACCGGTATGGTGCATGTTGCACAACCGAAGCAACTACCCAATGTACAGACTATGGGTGTCAAGGGGTTCTGCTTGACCGGAACCCGAGCCATATCGAACCCATGATTTTCGGGTTTGGTGACCGGCTAATGGACCCATATGTATATTAATGAGATTCCTGGGGAAGAGAGAGACAGAGACAGCGTGAAAAAGCAGTTACTTTTCTGGGTAGAAAGGAGGTATAGTGTAAATATTGTTTTATATTATGCTTTTAATTTGTATGTGATAGAGGACTCTATAGAACCTACTAGTCCATGTCTGCCTTCAAATCAGCTGACTGGAACTGAAGGGCCTTGATTCGTGGTAGATGGAGGGTGTGTTTGGTTCATGGTGTTAGGTTAACTGGAATCATGGTTCTGCGTTTGATTCGTGAGATGCACTGATGCTTAGACTTTCGTGTAAGATATGGTAAGAACATGAGGGAAGGGATATTTGGGTTCTCATGCAATGCCCATGGGTCCATTTGCTATGGCCCATCTCTCTCCTGGTATAGATACTTTTTACTCTAATTGGGCTTATTGAACCATAGTTTTATACTTTGGATGAGTTTTGTGTTTAAATACATAATGGGATTTAGAATTGTAAGCACCAAAAATCGAGGTCCAGTTCTCCTAAAACGTTGTATTTGATATCATGGATGAAATGGCACTGTGTTTCTTCATCTGCGAACCAAGTGACATGGTCCTTCATGTGGAACCATGCTGCCTCGTACTCGTGTCACACTGGGACTGCAAAAAACACCCTGAAGACCTTCTTTTAAGATCGATTGGGTTGGATATGGATGTATCTCAATCTGATCGTGCTGAATATAGAAGTCATCCACTGGGGTTGGTAACCAAACCAACCGAATGCGTGTCGTCCTTGGCTCGTTTGTCGATTCAAAAACATTTTTCCTCTTAAGCTACTTAGTTCGTATTGGATGA
The DNA here is from genome assembly GCA_036023115.1 of Brasenia schreberi. Taxonomy (NCBI): domain Eukaryota; kingdom Viridiplantae; phylum Streptophyta; class Magnoliopsida; order Nymphaeales; family Cabombaceae; genus Brasenia; species Brasenia schreberi. Next base: position 6,450,624 of record JAYKKT010000066.1, read on the forward strand.
GTTAAGTACGAACCAAACAGGACCTCATAGTTATGGTAACCAGGATCCGAACAATATCAAACACATCAGGTTTGGTGACCACATAGGGGACTAGCATGTATTAGAACGAGATTCACATCTTTGGTATGATTGATCTAAGAATGCTTCAAATGTTTTTTCACAGGATCCTTTTGCTTTATATTTCAAGGTAGACTCAATAGGACCCATGAATCCATGTCTGGTCCAAAATCTTCACTGGACTACATTTGCATTGATCCGGCGAATCCCCAGATTCAAGTTACATTAAGAGATAATTTAAAGATCTAATGGATTGGATATCGGCGCATGTCAGTACAACATGCTGAAAGTAAATTAAAGTTATGCACCAGGGGATGGTAAACGAGCCAAATGAAATGAATAAGTGCAGCTCATGGCGGCTTCGCCAACTGAAAAATCAGCTTGTTAGCTCCTTTTAGCTGAGTCAAAATGATAACCAAACACTAGTTAAGTTGAGAATCTGAACATGAGCTGCTATTTAAAATCTCACATTTTATTGTTTGATTTCAATAGGATATTTAACTGCCTGATTAGAAATTAAGTCAGAATCTTTTGGATCTAATTTTCTTGTAAGGTGAAAGTTTTGATCATTTAATTAGATTATAACAAACCAATCAGCCAGCTTGACATAGTTTTGCAAGCCTATATGTACATAAAATTTGCATATACTTTACGAAACAAGTTATATGAACCAAGCTGAATGAAACATATGGTGTTCATGTTCAGCTTCTAAAGCTGAAACAATTTAGCTCGTATTCAGCTCATTTTCATCACCGACAATATGAAAGCAGCCGAACAAAGGAACTGGTACAACGATGTTCAGTTCAACTTGGCGATAATCTCATATTAGCTTTCATGGATAAATGCGATGCACGACCCAGCAACCACAAATTTCTCATGCAGATAATTGGTTTTGCACGCATGTCAATTGCAAGTTTGTGTTCAGTTTTGCTACTCTCCTGAAACATGGCGCATAAAAGAATTACTATCAAACTTAAGCCACTACTATAAACAAGAAAATATCTAAGATGAGAAACGTTTCAGCTGATTCACTGGATCTTTTGGTACAATAACCAGATTCGGGGTCCGATTCAACAGGTCTTTCCCATCAACAAACAACCAGTGCCAAACATTGTGTGAAGCAACAATCCCCAAATTAAAATGCTTCTTCATGATTTAGATTGAGAGGTCTATGAGTGATCCGATGGGATCTGTGATATTAATGCTGTCTCCTGGAGTTTTAATCCATGTTAAATTATTCTAGCATCCAAAATTTATTGAATTAGCATCAAGTGAACCATTCATGGTGGAAAATGCTGGAACCAAATACCTCCCTTGGCAGTGGCCATATGTTCAGCAAGGCCTCGGAAGCAAAAATATCCCTTTTAAAGTTGCTGCAACAAGTGACCATTTGTGACCAATTGAAGCGACTTCTTGAACTCTACAGCTAGGACGACATTTGCGTGTTTCTTGTGACTCTTCTCACATTCAAAAGAACCTTTTAGAACTCACCACAATGCCCCATGGTACACGGTTCAAAACCTGAGCACATAATGTGCCTGATCCGCACAACTAAATATAATGAAGCTATAAACCCAGCCCAAGCCACCGCCTGTGACAATTAAATATAATGAACTCGCAGTAATGCCCCATGAGTATTATTAGGTACTAAATCAATCCAAGATAGTGAAGACATAAACCATTGCAAGCTACACTGTTTTTTAACCAAATGACCAAGTTACCACTATCACCTTTTCATAATTTCTCTCCCCCTTCCATCCTCGCTTCTTATGTCTCTTTGATCCGTGATTGAAAGTTCTTCGCGACTTTGAGGTGCGAGCCCGGGTAGACCCATCATGCATGACAGGCCTGTCTAGACCTGAAAAACCGCTCTAGATAGGAGCAAGGCGGATCAGGCATCAATATGTTTTTTCGAGATTGCGATCCCTAGTGTTCAGCATATCACATCATATTTACACAAAGAGACCATGTACAGGAATATTAGGGTGGATTGTAAATGCAAATTTTGTAATGGTTATTCCAAACCGATGACGGGAAAATGTAAAGATAGAAGCTGAGAACTGAAAATATCACAAGCCATTGTCCTAAAGCCTCAGAAAGTAACTGCCCGTGGCTGTCTCAGAACACTAAAATCCAGAATGGTTCCACTGTCAACCTCCTCAGGACTCTATATAGTCCAAATCTTCTGTAATTCCGACCTGCAAGTATCCATTTTATAGAGAAGCTCAAGCAAAAATATTACATTGAAACAAATATCACTCGCAAAGCGGCAAAGATGCACAATTTATTTATTTATTTGCAGATCAGTTACCAGTCATTACATCTTTGACATCTTTTGTGAATGGACCATGTTTTACGACAATGCTTATATATATAGATATAGATATAGATATATTGAGAGAGGGAGAGATCACCTCTCTATATAAATGGTCAAGCTGTTCCTTTGCTTGAGGAAAATTTTGTGAACACCAATGTTGTATAGTGAAGATATTGTCTGTCAAGAATATGTTTCGCTGGATTAAAACTTGTTAGTTTAAGTGAGAAGAAACTATAGCAAGATCAGGCAAACCTGTCCATCTATTTGCCGCAGCAAGAGCAATCACACTGGCATTTTCTGATGGCGATGACAAGACAATTTTGAAATGAATTAGATCAAATTACAAGAAAAGACAATTGAATTCAAAGTTATACTAGAAATTGATATATTTTGGCATCAGGAAAAGTGGAATATAGTTATGGGAATGTGAAACTCGAGTCTATGCATCAAGATGTAAATATGCCATTTTGTAGGATTCATTTGACAATTAATTGTAGAAAAATTGCCACAAGCCGCATGCACACACACCACATATACACTCATTTGGATGCGTATAAAGACAAACATGGATACACCTACAAGCATGTCACACATATTGAAATACAGCAGATAAGTATATCATAATTTTGCTAGAAGGTTTTCATACTTTTGACTGGTCATGAAGTAACTGCTTTAGTGTCAACCCGTATAACATATTCTACCAGCTTGAAAGTGCACAAATCTGTGTATCTCCGTGAATAAGCAAGAACCTAAATCGTGTATGCATCAGTTTTATTCATTGCAAAATTCTTAGCTAGCAGGTAATTATGGTTTTGCAACGTTAACCAAGAAAAACAACTTGTAGAATTTTACTGAATAATCAATCATAAGGTACTTCAGAAAAGGGCGCAAGAAAATATTCTGAATTCCAGAAGACAAATATGCACCTCAAACTATAACCACACTTCACTCACTTTACTACAATAAGATATGGAAAAATGCAGATTAATCTCCCAACGGACACTAGAAAGACATCTGAATAGAGAAAATGTGACAATAACATTGACAACTTTTTGGCAAGGGAAAATATCCAGATGAATTACATGAAGATGTGAAATTGTTAATTATACGGGCAGCTCTACTTACTCATAGCGTCAATAATGGCAGGGTCATTGTCAGCATAAAGCTTCATTTCCTCCTAAGGAAAGCACTTGTTAATAAACGGATATTGAGAAAAGAAAACCTTGACAATGTTGCCAATGTTAACATGAGCCAAATAGTGTATCTGTTTTACAGATAACTATGAAAAAAAAATTATTCAAACACCTTAAGTGCATTATGTTGCTGCTCAATATTCTTGAGGTCTTCAAGAGCAATGTTCCGTTCATCCTGCAATAGACTGATATCAGAGACTAAAACGGGTAACGTCATTCCAACGATTTTCAATGCATAACTCAAAGACACCTACCGAGTCCTCTCTGCCTTTCTTTAGAGAGTCTCTCCGTTGAATAAGGTCAGCAATATTTTTCTTAGTATCCTTCAAGTCAGCTTCCAGCTTATAACGTGTATTTCTCAGCTGTTGAAAGCAAATATTAACAAAAAATGCAAGAGGCATAACTACGTCAGAAGGGCTTGGTGATGGCACAACGTAAGTCAAGATGTTAGCAGCATAAATACTGAAAGGAAGAGACAAGGAAAAATCAATTCATGAAAATTCAAAAGTACCTGGCTTCCAGAAGTACTTGGGAGACTCCAGAAGTAGACCTGTAAGATTTATGGAAGGATAAAGGCCTTAAAGGTCAGCATAAAATTGGAAGAGACAATTTTGGATTCTTGATTCGTATTGGGTCCGCAGGCTGAAAACATGCAGAGCTAACCTCTATATTGGCTATACTTGGCAAACTGCGGTTGGAGAAATGTGGTGAAAAGGAAATAGTTCATCATGCTTTAACAATTACCATTAAGAAATTCATTAGCTAATATTGCCTTGGAGAGAGAGAGAGAGATCCTTTAGATTGAAAAGAGACAACTAAGCCTCATTACTACTACTATTATACATAAATTAGAAGGCACAAAATTGTCCAAGAAGAAAAAAGAGACATGATACAGCTAATTAATAAGTACTTTTATACTACTCAAACTCAAAACCAATAATAAGGGATCATTATGTCAGATCTAATATAATTTATAGCATATGATTATTAACTGCCTCAACAACGAACTTCTTGTGCATGCTTGACTCCAAATGGTAATGCATGTGCAGTTTAAGTAAATATCTATCCTATACTGTAACTACGTTTTGCTCGGCATATAAATTTGATGGCCTTTTCTTGTAGAAACCAATATTATAAAAATTGTATCGTACAATACACGATACGGATGTATAAGTACCTGAACCAATACGATTAAGGTACCTGTATCAAAAAAATACATTTATCGCGGTGTATCATACAATACGGATATTATATCGTACGAAATGGTATAATATTTCAAATTTTTTAAAAAAATATATTTTAGGCATGTTTTTGTAAGAAATTGTCGATATTCGTATTTGGAAGCCGCCTGATCACGTATAATCAAATGTCAAACCAATGAGTCAAATACAAACACACGAGAATGGGTATTCCAAGTCAAGAACAAGCCAACAACACAAATCAAAGTGTTGTCCAAGAACAACTTAATTTATTGATGGAGTGAGGCTCTATTTATAAAGCAATATTTACAAGAAGTGAGAAAGAAGAGAAGAGTAAGGAGAGGGCTAGCATTCAGCCGTTGGGGATTAGGTCTCCCCAATGGCTATATTAACTAGCCATTGGAGAGCCTGATCCCCGACCATAAACTGGAATGGCTAGGGCCCTGATGGCCCTGTCTATCCAATACCCAAACATGAGTCGGGCCCTAGTGGCGTGCCCTATTACATGTTAACACCTCCCCTTAAACTTACAGTATGTATATCAAAAGTTTGTCCAACAAAAAACTAAATCTAGGAGCCGATAATAATATGGTGAAGAAGTCTGCTAATTGTATTTAAGATGGTACATAACATAAAGTGAGCTTTTTCTTCAAGCATTTCTTTCGAATAAAGTAACATTTCATCTCAATATGCTTCGTTCTTTCATTAAAAGTGTTCTTAGATGTGACGTACATGACACTCTTGTTGTCACAAAACAGAGTGGATGGTTGTTCAAGGATGACCCCCATGTCTCTAACACCTCTGTAACCCATGAGATCTGAGTAGCAGTGGTCGCCATGACTCGGTATTCAACTTATATGGATGAAAGTGATACCTCTTGCTTTTGCATCTCCATAAAATCAAGGATTTACCTAAAATATAAAAAAAAAACATTGGTGGAATGTTGATTATTGACATCTCCACCCTAATCTACATTATTAAATATAGCCAAATCAAGTAAAGAGGAAGAAGTTAAAAGTATCCCCTTATCCACATAGTGCTTAATGTATCTGATGATTCTAATAACCGCACTCATGTGAATACTAGTAGGAGCTTGTTGAAAGTAGCTTGCAATGTTTACGACGTGTGATGTCTCGACGAGTGATAGTGAGATAGGTCAATGCTCCTATCAGTTACCTAAATGGGGTAGGATCGTCTAATTTCTCTCCATCTACAACAAAACAAACAACAATAACTAAGCCTTTTCCCATACTAGACAGAGTCAACTAAATTTTCTCTCCATCTATTGCTCTAAATTTTGTTCGAAGAACCTCTAGTGTATAACTTTGCTCCATGTAAGAGATCATCCTTGTATGGTCGGCAGTGTTGTCTAACGCGTATCGTATCGTGTATCGTTTTGCTCCACGATATGGGTGTATCATAGCGTAGCGTAGTATATCGTATCATACTTTAATATTAAAAAAATGAGAAAATATTAAAAAAATAGGAAAAATTAGTAAAAATCCAAAACAAATCAGGAAAAATCTGGTAATTGCAAAGAATTCATATAATGCAAAGTTGAGTACATATTCATGATTTGATCATGATTCACCATTGAATAATTGAACAAAATTTACAAATTTTGAAGCAAAAAATGAAATACATTTGCATTTACATATTGTAATCAAGATCATCAATTAAATAATCTTCATCTTCTCCTTCCTCAAGATCTGCGTCACCACCTTCTGCTTCAAAATCAAAATCTTCATCTCCTTGATAATGTTCTTCCATGTAATGTCTTCTTCAGTTAGGAGGGCATTTTCTTCGCTATCTTCTATAATCCAGTCTTCTAATATATCAAAATTATCCAAACTTATTGCATCAAATTGGCTTTCTTCTCTACTTACCTTTTTCAATTACCTACAATAAAGAAATATAAGTAATTAGTAAATAACATTAACAATTGAAGTCAAACAATATATTGAATTGAATCTTTAAGTACTAACTAATACAAGATTACCTTTCGTGAAGCTGCATGTTACAACGAATAAAAACCAAGTCATTCAGCTGCTTATGTTCCAACCTGTTGCATTTTTTTATATGAATGTGTTCAAAGACACTTCAATTCCTTTCACAACCCGTTGCACTACAGGTTTGACTCCGAACTCTTACTGCAAAATCTCTATGGTTTGGGCAATCACTTCCAAACCTATTCCATCAAAGAAAAAGGCAAATATTAGAGACTTAATCCATAATAATATAAGATTTAAGAAACTTAAATACAAAGATAAACAATTTACCTGGGCGCATATTAGTGTGGTTGCGAATTGCTATAGGCAAACCCACTAAGTGAAGAGCATTATCATAGATCTCCATCTCTCGATGTATAGCATATGCTCTACTCTCATCAGGGACTAATCTATCTATACAATCAATGATGTCTTGATTAACCTCACCGTCCCTTTTCAAGCTTGCTGAGTACCTGAATGCTGGGTTTAGATAATATGCAGCTGCATGAATAGGCTGATGCAATTGTTTATTTCATTTATTATCTATAATTTTTCACATGGGCACATAATCTCTCTTTTTTTCATTAAAATTATTTCTAATAGCTTCTTTTGTCCTATCCATGGCTTCATAAAGATAGCCTATAGTTGATTTCAACTTGCTATCAGTCAATTTCAAACCCTTTACTAAAGGACATATACTCCTCAACAGTCTAACACATGCATTCCAAAATGTACTCCTCAAGACTGTCTTTAAAATCTCATTCAATTTTATGTTTTTTCTATTTTAAGGCAACTCTACAAATTGTTGTCACACATTTGAGAAGAACATTCTCTTCAAGGCTTGCTTCTGTCTAACAATACTCTGTATAGATAAGAAATTAGTTGCAAACCAAGTTACAGTTGTACGAAAAAAGCTCTGCACTATCTGTATATCTTTTCATCATACAAAATACAAAGGCATGGTTATAGATAAATTTGGTGATATCTTGCCACCACTGAATTGTTGCCTTTATCTCATCTATCTCACCAATATCTTCAAGGATGAGATCTAAACAATGGGTTGTGCATGGTGTCTAATATAAAATTCCATAAGTATCTATTAACTCCTTCCCAGTTGCTTTATAGTTAGTTGCATTATCTGTAATCAATTGGACTACATTCTCTAGCCCAACCTTGCATATCATCTTATCAAACTCTTTCCGTATGATCTTTATAGTGTGCCTCTTCTCTGACATGTCTAGAGATCTCAAAAACATAAGTTATTTAGGACAGTAGATAAGAAAGTTTAGCAAGGTCCTTCCTCGCCTATCTTTCCATCCGTCTACCATGATAGTGCACCGTGTCTCCTTTCATGACTCTCTTTAAGTCGAACAATATTCTTACACTTCAATGACGGTCTTATCTAAGATCTTTCCTCTAAATTTCTTATAAGAGGGCATCTTGTATCATGGACCAATATTAGCAATTGCATCTTCCAGTGCTTGAAAATGAAAACTATTTGTTGCATTAAATGGAATGCATGCATCATAAAACTATCTGCCCACTGGAAGGTCTGCTTGATCGTGAAGTTGTTCTGAAGTCATAGCAGCACAAATTTGAGGTTGAGCACCTACAAACCAGGTGTAGTGCTAGGAGGAAAAAATGAATGTATGCTAGAAACAACTCTTCCTCTACTATGGGAGTCTCTAACACCTCTTCTGCCTAAAATTCCACCAAATCACCTTCTCACAAAACATACATCTGATCTTTAATCTTGAACCCTCAACTGGTATACCCCACTGTCATGCCGGATTATCAAACCGACTATGAGAGTCTCTAACACCCCTTCTGCCATCTCAATTGAGCACTTTAATTCAATAAAAAATCTGAAAATAAAAGCATTTCGTAAATCCCCAATCTTCACATAATACTCAAATAGAGTGTCTACCGCTTCATGAATGCAATAAAAATCATATCCACACACTTAATAACTTCATATTTTGTCATTCAAGAAAAGAAAAATACAAATAACATAAAAAAACAACAAATATAAAGAAAAAATGAAGAAAAATACTCAAAATATACTACAATCTGAGTTAGGAGGCTTTCACACACGCCATAGAACACGTTTTTGGACCCTTGAACCCCAAGGAGGAAGAGAACCACAAGAAGAAAGCATAAGGAGCTCCAAAAAAAAGCACAGGAACCCGCAAAAATACATGTTTTTGTTCGGTTAGGGACCCTTTATACGGGTCCCTAGGCGTAACGTCTGTATTGTACGATACGTGATGTATCGTGCGATACAGTGCGATATGAACAACACTAATGACTGGTCCTAAGCTCGAATAAAAGAGGGTTGTGTTAGGCTTTCGAGTTCCGACAACCGGCGTAAAACTTATACAGAATATGAGACATGAAATACTGAAATATCACAGAGTATACATATCTGAGAAGATGTATGTATGCGGCAGTCGTCTGTGCAGCCGCCTGTGCTCTTTCTTTCTCATTAAACAAATCAGTTCAGTACAAAACGATAGGGTTTCTCCTTTAAATAATAGTGGTACACTGCTACAAATTACTTAAATGCCATTAATGAAACATATTTAAAGCTACCTTTAAAAACGTGAAATAACAAAACAGAAAATTACTAAAAGTAAATAAACTACACTCTAACTATTGCTTGTTGCTTTATTTACAGATCATGATTGATGAATCTTCATGTTGTCGACCTGCCTTTGGAGTAAACTGCTTCAACACTCCCCCTCAAGTTAGGTGAAAGAATTTCAATATGTTTTGTCCTCTTGTAAACACTTAGGGTTGGAAGGCGATATGTAGGGCTACTGATTATCACATATAAGCTCCATCTTGCTTGGTTCACACAATTTTAGTTCATTGATTAATTGTTTAGAGCTATATTAGCTCACATGTTGCAAGTGCCATACAGCATGATCACCTTTGCTTCTACGGTCGATCTTGCCAATGACTTTGTTTCTTACTTTTCCAGGATATTAGGTTTCCACCAAAAGAACACTGATAACTTGATGTAGAGCGTCTATCGAATGGAGAACACCTTGTCTGCATCTATGTATCCTGATCGAGAATGTCCTTTATCCTCATACAATAGGCCATTTCGTGGAGCCCCTTTGGTATATCTAAGAACTCTAATGGCTGCGTCCCAATGTCCTTCACATGGTGAGTTGAGAAATTGACTAAGGATGCTTCATAGCAAAGGATATATCTGGTTGGGTAATAGTCAAATAATTTAATCGGCCAATCAACTGCGATATTTGGTTGGATCGAGGATAATGGTTCTCCTTGATTTGGTGAGTTTGGCATTGGGATCCATTGGTGTATCTATTGGCCTAGAATCCAACAGTCCACTTTCCTTGAGAATGTCTAATGCATATTTTTGCTATAAGATACAAATTCCTGCATTTGATTGTGCAGCTTCTATTCAGGGTAATATTTCAACCTTCCAAGATCCTTAGTACGAAAGTGATCAAATAGATGTTGTTTTAACTTCACTGATTCCTTCTTGATCATCTCCAATGATAACAATATCATCGACATAAACAATCGAGATATATGGAAGTTCGGAGGAGGAATGATGATAGAAAAGCGTAGTGTGATCGGCCTCACTATGTGAACCGTACCAAAATATGATATACTTGATCTTGAATCTACCGAACTAAGCTCGAGGAAACTATTTCAAGCCGTATAAAGATTTGCGCAGAAAAGCGACGGACCAAGCCGAGACTCCCCCTGAGCAACAAACCCCATAGAACAAGTGCTGCTCCATGTACACTTTTCTTGGAGATCACCATGTAAGAATGCATTCTTAATATCAAGTTGATAAAGTGGCTAGTGGTGGATAGGCTGCCATGGAAAAGGAAAAAGACAAAGCGCGCCATTTTTGCAATCGGAGAGAATGTATCACCATAATCAAAAGGCCAAAAATTGAGTGGAAACCTTTAGCAACAAGAGCGAGGCTTTCAATCGATCATCAACTTTGCTCCAGGTCCCACCTTAAGCGCGTGTAAATCCACGAAACTGACCCACGGTATGGGTGCCGGTGGCAATGGAACAAGTTCCCAAAGTACCATTGGCATGTAATGCGAGACATCTCTTCTAACATTGATAGCTTGGCACCGGTTTGGATGTTTGGATGGAAAGGGCTTCGGAAGGGGCTTAATTGTTGTTTTGGTATAGTCACAAAAAGACAAAGAGAAGAGATAAAAGCATAATGGGAAGAAAAAGACAAGCGATGATAACTCAAAAAATTATAAATAGGATGAGGATGCGAGTGGTAGAAGAGTACCTTTTCGGGTAGCAATGGGAGGAATTTGGAGATAACATGGGACGAGGATCTAAGGAGGGCTGGACCCAGCGGTTACAGTTGTGAATCAACGGGGATTGCACATGGGCGAAGTAGAGTCGTACGGGAGTCGACAATGATAAACTTGGAGAGGTTTATACGCTAGGATAGATGGGGTAGAAGTCGGAGTAGGGACAAGAGGTTCGTCTAAGTAAAGGAACAAGTAAAACCTTAGGGACGGGAGGAGAGATAACATTAGATGTAGAGGAAAAAGGAGTATTTTCAAGAAAAGTAACATCTGCTAGACACAATAAAACGGTTAAGTTCGGGAAAAACATCGATATCCTTTTTGGATTCAAGTATATCCCAAGAAGACACACTTAATAGAACGAGCGGTTAACTTATCTTTTCTGGTGTAAGATCATGAACAAAACAATCTTACAACCAAAAAATGCGTAGTGGAAGAGAGAAAATAGGCTCGTGAGGAAATAAAATTGAATGAGGGATTTGATTTTGCAAGACGAGAGGAGGACATACGATTAAATAAGGTAGCACACAATAAGGATAGCTTCACTATCAAAACCGAAGAAGGGAACATGAGTATGGATAAGCGAGTGCGAAGTGGCGGTGTTTGCGCTCGACAACTCCATTTTGTTGTGGAGTGTGTGGACAAGAAGGCGATGGAGAATATCCTGCGAAGCCATAAAAGATAAAAAGATGCGAGAAAAATATTCACGAGCATTATTACTACGTAAAATTTTAATAGTTGTATTGAATTGTGTACGCAATTTGAGAATAAAAGGATTTGAATATAGAAAACAATTGGATCTCTCTTTCATTAAATATAACCAAGTACAACGAGAGTAATCATCAATAAATGTAACAAAGTATTTAAAGTTTCCCAATGAAGGACTGGAACATGGACCCCATACATCAGAATGAATTAACTCAAATGGAACTGAAGACTTAGACTCACTAATAGGAAAAGAGACTGTATGATGTTTAGCCCACTGACATACATCACACTGAATAATAAAATCTCTTGGGATTACGAATGGAACAAACTTATTAAGTTTTGACATAGGTAAATGTCCTAAACGACTGTGCCAAAGTCTTATTTCTTCTTCTGCAGGAGTAACAACTAATGCTCTTCTCTGTCTGGTAGTCTGTGGAGCAGGGAGTATCTATAGTCCATTCTTTAATTCACCACGTCCAAAGGTTCTTTTCGTCCTCAGATCCTGAAAAACACAGCCAGATGGAGAAAATGTAATTGAGCAATTCATATCTTGAACTAGTGAACTGACAGAGAGTAAATTTACTGGAAACTTTGGAATGTAAATAACTGAATTAAGTTTAAATTTTTTCCCTTCAACTACTCCCATTCCTTCCATCGGAATTAGAGAGCCATCAGCAACCTTTACATACTGAGGGGTTGAAGTGACTTTATAGTCTTTGAAGTGTGATTTATCTTCCACCATATGATCAGTGGCCCCTGAGTCAATTATCCAGTAATCAGAATATATGGATTTTTTTCTGGAGAAGTTACCACTAATATTGTACAATGTAGGTTGACTCGTTTCAATTTTTGGTGAAGAGGTTGAAGGTGGATCATGAAGACGTATCTCTATTTCTGCAAGCTGTCTTTTTAATTCTTCCATTTCATCTGAAGGACTGAGTTGTTCTTTCTCTTTCTCAGATGTAGCTGCTATATGACTTCCATAATTCTTGAATTCAACAGGTCTCCCAATAATCTCCCAGCAATGATCTCGTGTATGTCTTCGTTTTCCACAATGAGAACATTGTGGTTTGTTTCTGTCTTCATAATTCTGAGCTCTGCCTCTTCTACGGCCTCTGATAGAATCTCTACCTCGTTGATAGTTCATATTTCCTCTGCCCGTAAATGCTTATTTCTCTGTTTGACTTAGTTCTCCTTTCTTTAGGTTTCTTTGATCTTCTTCTCGCAATAAGAGTGAATAGACTGTTCCCAGAGATGGCAAATCTTCTTTGCTAAGAATATTCAGTTTGATTGATTCATATTCTGGTGCAATTCCCTAGAGTAAGTCAAATACTTTTCGAATATCACTTTCAACAATTCTTTCTTTTATACAATAATTGCATCTGTTTTCAACGAAGTATCATTGTTCATTCCATAATTCTCGTAGCTCCCTATAATACTCGCTTACAGATCTATTTCCTTGCCTACATCTTCAAATTTTTTCAATAATTTCATACTCTTTAGCAATGTTACTTTGCCTTGAATATGCTTCTCTGACTGCTGTCCAGATTTCTGCTGCTGAGTCCATATACATAAACGTTTTACTGATAGATGGATTCATTGATTAGAGCAACCATGAACAAACCAAAGCATCATCTTTAATCCACTTCTCAAGTTCGACACCCTCTTCGTCTACTTGTGGTTGATTTGATGTGATGATTGATAACTTTTCCCTTGCTCAGAGAACCAATTCGACTGATCTCTCCCATTCTCTATAATTCGTGCCTTCGAGACGAATAATCAAAAGAAGAACCTGTAAGAAGGTTAGAAAAACTAAATTTGGAAAGTATTAAAAGAGGTAGAGGACAACCACAAAAGTGTTGGAAAGAAACAATAAAGAATGATCTAGCTTATTGGGAGTTAACTGCTAACATGGCACACGATAGGGATCTGTGGAAATAAAGAATCCATGTAGCCGACCCCGTCTAGTATGGGAAAAGGCTTAGTTGTTGTTGTTGTTGTCCAATTTCTGTTTATTACTGCCTGTGATTGATTGTTGTTCCTCCTTCATTTTTCTTTCCATTATATCAATTATTCAAACTAACTTCAATCTGTTTCTGTAGGTATTTTGATGTAATCGGGTGCAGTAGAGTGTATCCCAAACACTTGATGTAGTCGTGGATGTTTCAAATCCCAGTCGTTGATATTCACACGATATTCAAATCCCAGCCGTTGATATTCACACGATAAAACTAATGTTGTTTGAATCTGACATCTTCTCTTTATGCAGATTTCTCAAATTTCTACCAAGATATTTGGTAGAAGCATTGATCGGCCAGTAGATGCTTAACTTATCGAGATATGGCTGATGAATGGTGCAACCATTACCTTCTTCAATGCATGTGACAGGCAATATAAATTCCCTTGTAACAGGAGATGCAAAACACGCAGATTCACTGCAGATTTTTTCTGTGTTTATTCCACACGACATCAACTAACACGATGATTTTCAATGCCTTATAGCCGATTGATGACATTTTTGTGCTTTGATACCATGTACACAATATGAGACATGAAATACTTAAATATGACAGAGTATACGTATCTGAGAAAATGGCTGTATGCGGCAGTCGTATGTGCAGCCACCTGTGCTCTTTCTTTCTCATTAAACAAATCAGTTCAATACAAAACGATAGGGTTTCCCCATTAAATAATAGTGGTACACTGCTACAAATTACCTAAATGCCATTAATGAAACATATTTAAAGCTACCTTTAAAAACGTGAAATAACAAAACAGAAAATGACTAGAAGTAAATAAACTACACTCTAACTATTGCTTATTGCTTTATTTGTAGATCATGATTGATGAAACTTCATGTTGTCGACCTGTCTTTGGAGTAAACTGCTTCAACAAAACTTTGTTAGACTTATTTACCATGGATTTTACAAATTATGATAGGGATCTTTGGAAAAAAGAATCCATGTAGCCGGCCCCATCTAGTATGGGAAAAGGCTTAGTTGTTGTTGTAACCTCTGGTGTATCCACCTTTTTTTCGTCGGTTAGACCTGACCTATCAAAAATTTCACTTGCAAATTTTGTTTAAGACATAAAGTATCCTCTATCATTACGTATAATTTCAATTTCCAAAAAATAACTAAGCAAACAAAGGTCTTTCATTTCAAATTCTTTGTGAAGATCACTTTTAACTTGCAAGATGCCAATTTTATTACTTCCAGTGATGATCATGTCATCCACATACAATAGTCGAACTACTATACACACATCTGATTTTCTCACAAATAATGCAGTGTCAATATAGCAAGAGACAAAATTATACATATGCATGAAGTCTTCAAAATGATCAAACCTAGCTTTGGGAGCTTGTTTAAGACCATACAAGGCTTTCTGAAGTTTAGGAACATGATCTTGGGGAATATTAAATTCGGGAGGAGTCATATAAACATCTTAATGCAATTTTTCATTCAAAAAACATTTTTAACATCAAGTTGAAAAATATTCCAGTTTTTTATAGCATTAAGAGTTATGAGAATCCTTATAGTGGTCATTCTAACAACAGGAGCAAATGTTTCATCATAATTAATTCCATGTTCTTAAGCATAACCCTTACCAATCTAGCTTTATATCTTTCTATATTACCATTACTATGAGTTTTAATTTTTTAAACCCATCTGCATCAAATAATTTTCTTATCCTTTTGGGCATAATGGACAAAGTTTGAGATTTATCCAATGCAGTCAACTCTTCTTGCATGACATCCTCCTATTATGGAATGCCCTTCGCTTCATAGAACCTAGGCTATGTTACTTGTAAAAGGGTGACAATCAATTTTTTTCGCTAAGGTGTAAAAGATTCCTCAAACACAAAGCATTGAGGAGGTTTTGAAA
Organism: Brasenia schreberi; assembly: GCA_036023115.1. Taxonomy (NCBI): domain Eukaryota; kingdom Viridiplantae; phylum Streptophyta; class Magnoliopsida; order Nymphaeales; family Cabombaceae; genus Brasenia; species Brasenia schreberi. The sequence continues at coordinate 6,466,295 of JAYKKT010000066.1, forward strand.
TTCTAAGTTCTAATCGTGAGGTGTTTTATTCTCTCGATCTTCTAGTATAGTGCAACGGAAAAGGGTGAAGGATATGTTGTGTCTTCAACATCATTCTCATCATGTTTAATAACATCGAAATTGTCTTCAAGATCACTATCATCAGTTTCACTATCTTCTAAATTGAAAAAATCATACGAAGAAGATTCTTTATTATTTTCAATAGAACTAGATTTATAATAATAATTATCTTCAAAAAAAATTCACATCCTTAGAAATATATAGTTTATCATTGATAGAGTCAAAACATCTATATCCCTTTTTGTCGATTCCATATCCAAGAAAAACACATTCAATAGCTCTAGGGGACAACTTATCATTTTTATAAGTATAAACAAAATATTTGCAACAAAAAACCCTTAGTCTTTTATAATAAGGAGAGAGATAATACAATTTTTTAAAATGAGAAATATTTTCAAGATGAGTTAAAGGCATTCTATCAATGAGATATACGACGGTAAGGATACTTTCCGCTCATAAGAACTTAGGAACACTACTAGCAATTAAAAGTGTTCTACAAGTTTCTATAATGTGTCTGTTTTCTTGTCACTAACCCATTTTGTTCTAAGGTTTTGGTGAAAGATTTTTTATGTACAATCCTATTTGTTTAAAAAAAAATTTAAAAAACCTTTGATAATTATTCTCCTCCCGACTCGAATCTAAAAGTCTTAATAGTAGAACCAAACTGATTATTTACCATATTGTGAAAGGACAAATATTTTTTAAATACTTTTGATTTATGTTTCAATAGATATATTCACGTAAAGTGAGTAAAATCATCTATAAAGGGTACATAATATTGTACTCATCCTTTGGAAACAAAGGAGGTAGGTCCCTAAACATCGTAATATATTAATTCAAAAGATTTACTTGTTACAAAATTTCTTTCAACAAAAGGTAGATATGAATTTTCCAAAGGATACATTCTTTACAATCCAAACTACATATCTCATTTTTCTTTAACAAAAGAAAATTACATAGTTTATAAATATTCAAATGTCCAAATCGTTTATGCCAAAGAATAGTATCATGAACTACATTACAAGATTCAAAATTTGATATAACCAAACTATCCATTTTGTATAATTCACTTTCTCTATGGCTTTGACCAATCACCTTCTTCAATTGGTGATCATGCACCACACAATTCTTAGATGATAAAGTGACTAAAAAACCATTATCACAAATCTAAGCAACCGAGAGAAGATTTAGATTTAACTTAGCTATAAAACTTACATTTTGAATTTTGAAATCTTCTTTTTTGAAGTTCCTAATTTTTTCAATTTGAAGTTTTGTACCATCGACTGTAAAAACATGTTTACCAAAAATATTTTGAGGATTTTTAAAGATTTTTTATCATGGGTCATATGAAAAGAAGCACCTAAATCCAAAAATCAAGACGCCTTGAGAAGTGGATAGAACATTTTTGGAGATGCTTGCCTTCGGAAGGATTGTATATAAGCCTTAATGTTTGACGGTAAGACTCCTTCATCTTTGTCTTTCACGGTTCTCACGTTTTCATATCTTTTCCGAAGAAGGGGACAAGTGGTCTTAATGTGACCACTTTCCTTACAATCATAGCAAATAGTCTTTGTTTGGCCATTGCACCATTGGCTTCTTGCTTGAACTATCACCACCTTTTTGTCATTCAAAATTTTTAACATGCGAGGTTTGTATGTCTTAATGTTTGCTCACAACTTGGAAGCGGCAAGAACGGCTTCCTTTTAAATACTTAAAATTTTCAATCTATTATCTTCCATAACTAGATTGGCTAAGAAAGAGTCTCCTTTAGGTCTAGATTTCCTATGAATTAAGTTTGATCTAATGTTTTAAAATCCATTCCTAAGACACCTCATAAATAGAAAAAAATATTGATTATCCAAAAAATCTTGAAATTCGTCAATTTTTTAAAGTTTTACAAACTTATCAAAGCTTCGATGTTGAGTCCACAATTCGAAAAACTTATTGTGTTACTCTTTAATGCTTAAGTTTCCTTGCTTAAGCATTATCATTCATTCTATTAAATCTATTTAAAACACAAAATCGTCTTGAGAATGAAACTTTTTCAAGTATTCCCAAGTTTGAAAGGCATTTTCAAATACATTAACTCGGTTTCTAAGTTTATCATCAATATTTTAACAAATAATCAAAGTTATTTTCACATTCATTTTTTTCCAAGTTTTTAAATCTTGTTTGTATTTTTCTTAGGCTTTCAAAGTATCATCATTGTCTAAATTTTCAAAATCTAACTTTGGTTCTTGAATCGTCCCATGTATTTAATCCCAATAGTCTTTTGATAAGAAGTATTTTTTCATAGTTCTTGTCCAACTTAAATAGCATTTTGGGTCAAGAATACACTTAAAAGACTCATTTTTACTATCCACTTCAACAAACAAACAAGAATTTTGATGTTATCTCAAGTTTGGAATGTCAAACATAACATATCACGAACTTTTCAATTTTGGCATGCTTCTCAGTGTGTTCAATTTCTTTAAAACGAGGCTTTGATACCATGTAATAAATTATCGATATTCATATTTGGAAGCCACCCGATCATATATCATTAAATGTCAAACCAATGAGTCAAATACAAACATACCTGAGAATGGGTGTTTCGAGTCAAGAACAAGCTAACAACACAAATCGAAGTGTTGTCCAAGAACAACTTAATTTATTGATGGAGTGAGGCTCTATTTATAGAGCAATATTTACAACAAGTGAGAGACAAAAAAGGAGTAAGGAGAGGGCCATCATTCGGTTGTAACTAGCCATTGAGGAACAGGGTTCCCCAACGGCTGATGGCCTTGGCTATCCAGTACCCAAACATGGGTTGGGCCCTAGTAACCTGCCCTATTACACACTTTCTTTACTTTCTTTGGATGTTCTTGCATGTCTGTCCCTTCTTCTCGTAAAGACCAACTCCTTTCTCTCTAAAAACCCAATATATATTCAAGTTCAACATTCATTAATTTATCCCAAGTTTGAAAGTGAGGCTCAAGAGAGATGTATGCATGTGATTTAGTTTGTTTTGACGTTGAATCGGTTGTCTCTTGATATAGTACATATTATAGAATTTTTCATATTTTAAAATTTAAAAAGTAATAATTTAAAACCCCATCTAGTATGGGAAAAGGCTTAGTTGTTGTTGTAAAAAATAATAATTTAAAAATAAATTGTATCGTGTCGTACGATACATTACGATATAGATGTATCGGTACCCAATGCGATACGAGCCTACGAGGTCTGATATGATATTTACAACATTGGTAGAAACAAGTAAACTGATGTCCCAAATACTCTGCCCTTGAACCCACCATTTTAATTTTGATAAAAGATTGAGTCTTAACTGCTAAATAAGATTCTTCAACACTTTAACTGCTTCATTTTGTGTTTAACATATATGCCTTGCATGATCTTGCAAGTACAAAAGTACAAAGAACCTCTTTTGACTAGAAATGATACAGGTCACCGAACATAAGGAATGCACAAGATCCAAAGTGCTAGAAAACTCAATCTTACGGGAGGAGAACCAAAGAGCAGAATTTGGGCAACTTAAAGCACTTACTGAAGCCGACTGTTTTCACTACCTAAACCAGATAACAACATGCAATAAAGCCTCGATCTAACCATATGAATCAACCATGAGTGCTACAAAACAGACTCTTAAGCCTGACGAAAACCAATGCCACGCCTTCTCCAACACCAACTGGAACAATCCACACAAACAGACACTTAAAGCCTGTAACCTAAAACCTTCTGTTTGTTTGTGGTGCCAACCCCAATCCTCTACTGTTATGATGAATCCGGTCACGAACAAAAAATCAGGGGAAGAGAAGGAACATGACATTATATATGAGATAACGGATCACGTCTACCCAGTGCCATTTTTGCTATAGTGAAAACGGTACATTAGTAATTAGCCAACACCTTATACTAGCATATGAGAATCTTCTACAGTACAAAGGCACTACAAAGGAAATATCATTCAGTAGGGCAGATTAATCAGTTTGATGTATCATGAAATATTCGAGTACATTTGCCAACTAGACTAAGCCTAAGAATATCTGCAGATGCAGCAGCCAAGTTTGATCAAGGACTAAAGTGGATGATCCAAAGGACAAAGGAGAGATAAGCAACTGCTAAATCTATCCCAACCTTAGGATCCAGAGCTTACACGTAAGTTTGTGAAGCATCACTGGTCTCTGAGATCTTTCTTTGCAACAGTCGCATAGCATACCACTTATAGCATTCCTAACTCTTGTTAAACTGAAAGATCAAAACCCTCACTACATCTGGTAGGAGGTCAGTAATAGTGATTGCATCCTTATGACTAGCGTCTGCATCTAGTGTCATTGATAATCAACTCAGGTGATCAGTAGTCGTTGTTGCTCAGAATCTTATTATAATTCACAGTCCTCTCACTTGCTACATCTTACTGATGGCAGCGGCAATGCTCCATCCCTAATCCCCTGTAAAAGATAAATATTGGTATACTCTGTAAAAGATATATATCGCATATCCATTTGTCGCTTTGCTTCTTGTAAATTTGCTCAAGATGGCTTCAAGCATTCTTTGGTTCACTATAGTTGGAAATATTAATGTCAAGTATTTTGCTCAATTACCTTAAGAGGTGATGCCATTCTTTTGAATTGCTCATGTTCCACTCTGCCCTCTAGTCAATATGGTTGATAACATAGACAGTCTCTCGAGTCTAAGCCCTTCCATGGTTGCCTTCGTAAATTAATACATGCATAATTTGTGTTACGCTTCACCAGGACCACTTGGACATTCACGCCTATTCATATCAACCATAAATAACTTTTCACTAAAAACAACTGAAATACATTAAGAAAATCAGTCAAAAGTCGATGTAGAGGGTGGACTAATTCTGTAAAGTCAAGCTCATGTCAGTCACTGAAAGGAAACGTATAAATACAGCAAAAGCACTTCTTATCTTCCAAGAAACTTGTTATCCATGGATAGCTTTCCTTCTGCATCTCTCTCTGTCATCTAACTCAACATTGATGAGGGTCGCCAAAGTGTGATGGTTTACCAAAAATTTTCAACCAGGATGATTACCAATCTTTCATAACATTATTTTGTGATTCAAGCACATGAAAATCCAAGAAAGTTCTTGGAGAATCTATATCCCCGGAGGTAAAGCTTATTCTAGGTTAATCTAAAAATCACTTTCTAGCATATGGGTACATAAAACCAAGGTTCGTATTGGTCCGTCTGCAAGAGAAGAAGCAATATGCATTGCAGTGGAGACCATTTAAAATATGAATGCAGCATCATATTGTAACAGCCTCCAAGGCTTAGATTTGCTTGAATTCATATGGATCAGGCCCTTTGAAATGTCTACAACAACAACCATCTTGTAGACTTGTACATGAAATTACACATTGAATATGTTTCACAAGAACTTATAAGAAACAGAGTACTTACAGAACTTCCTATCTTGTCCTTTAATACAAGGTCATCATCTACTAAACTCTGGATAACATCTTTGACAGTCTGGCTGACAACACCTTTTTTAGGGCCCAGCTTCTCAAGTTCTTTGAGCTGGAAAAATCAGAGACCAGGTCAACCTTAACAATTAAAGTGGTTGCATGCTTTATCAAGGATCATGCAAGTCAAAATACGCAAAAATCTTTGGATAATAGCTAAAATCAAATGGAACCAGCAGATGCAGGAAAAGCAAAGCATCAGGAGTGATGCTACCTAAAATTCAGATACATGAAGTAGAACCCATAAGCAGTTGATAGAAAAAGGGAGAGGAAGACCCTAAATTAGCTCGATTAGTAAGCTCTGCATAATTATGAAAGTGGCGAAAGATGTGTTAGCTGTATCTAAGGGAGGTGTACCGGAACAAAAAGAAGCTTGGTGGTGCAGTGAAATAGTGCAAAATAAAATAAGACAAAGAGGGCATGTTACAAATTACATTATGCTAAGAAAACTAGTGAAAACTAGTGAAACATTAGAGGCTTATAAGAAAACAAAGAAGGAAGCGAAAAAGGTTGTCAGTGAAGTAAAAGCTAAAATTTGGAAGGATTTATATAAAAAACTCAACTCAAAACAGGGTGAAAGAGATATTTTTAGGATAGCTAGGGCTAGAGATAAGAAAACTAAAGATCTTAATTATGTTAGATGCATAAAAAACGAGGATGAAAAAATGCTAGTGGCAAATGATGATATAAGAAATAGGTGGAAAAACTATTTTTATAAGCTTTTTAATGAAAATAAATATGTTAATATTAGCTTAGGAGAGATAGCCAAATCAGAAAAGTATATAAACCACAATTTCTATTGACTTATTCAAAAGAATGAAGTCAAAGAAGCTCTTAAACATAAGAAGGGTGGTAAATTGGTTGGACCAGACAATATTCCTATAAAAGTTTGGAAAATACTAGAAAAAATAGGAATCACTTGGCTCACAAGACTATTTAATGAAATATGGAGAAACCAAAAGATGCCCAAAAAATGGAGAGCGAGTACACTTATACCCATATATAAGAATAAGGGAGATATTCAGAATTGTGTGAATTATTAAGGTATCAAGTTAATGAGCCATATTATGAAATTGTGGGAAAGAATTATTGAACATAGGTTAAGAGAAGTATCAAGTACAACGGAGAACCAATTTGGATTCATACCAAACAGATCTACTATTAAAGCGATTCACCTTTTAAGACATCTTATGGAACATTTTAGAGAAAAAAAGAAAGACCTTCACATGATATTTATTGATCTATAAAAAGCTTACGATAGGGTATCGAGGGAGGTTCTTTGGAGAACTTTGGAAAAAAGAAGTATCCCATTGACATATATTAACCTTATAAGAGACATGTACGATGGTGCAAAAACATGTGTGAGTACTCATGAATGAATGACATACTTCTTTGAAGTTAATATTAAGTTACATAAGGATCAACTTTAAGTCCATACTTATTTATAATGGTGATTGATGAGTTAAGAAAACATATGCAAGATGAAGTACTTGTAATGAAGACGACACTCCAATATAGTTGCGGAAGATCGATGAATAAATATCACCACAATGTAACTATCACGAAGCCTTAGAAAAGGATATAGCCGAGTGCAACGAGGGCATACCAAATGAATAATGAACACAAAGCAAACTTGAATAAATAATCTTTATTGATTAGTCACGAAAGGCTTGAAGTTTACAATGGATTTGAAGAAATATTTATAGAAAAGAAGAGAGAGTAAGTGAGAGAACAAAGGGGAAATGAAGAGGGGCTGGCTGTGGCCTGACCCCAACGACTAGTGGCCCTAGGGCCCTGATGGCCCAGTGGGCTAGGGTCGGGGCCGAGTGACCCTTTTTCTAACAACCCCCCTCAAATTGAGGGCTCCATGACCTGAAATTTGTCAATTAAATATTGAAATTGAGGAGCAGGTAATGACTTGGTAAACACATCTGCAAGTTGATGTTCTGATTTTACAAACTGTAATATTAAGTTGCCTTGAAGACGCTCTTCGCGAACGTAGCGACAGTTCATTTCTATATGCTTTATACGCCCATGAAAGGTATGATTGTTGGATATATACATAGCACTTTTGTTGTCATAGAACATGATAGGAAGAGCTTTCAATTGTATGCCCAAGTCCTGAAGTAGTCGTCGCAACCAAGTTAGTTATGTAGTTGTGTTGGTCATTGCACGATACTCGGCTTCGGTGGACGAAAGAGACACCTTTTGTTGTTTCTTGCATCTCCATGAAATGAGTGAGTGACCAAGAAATATTCAGTAGCCGATAGTAGAGTGTATGTCATTCACATCACCAACCCCAATCAGAATTAGTATATGCGAGCAACTGAGATAACGAGGAGGATGATAGAAATACTCCCTTAGTTGAGGTTTGTCGAATATAACGAACAATCCTCATAATAGCACTCATATGCACTGAGGTAGGCACATGTTGAAACTGACTTACAGTATGAACGACATAAGCAATATATGGCTGTGTTATGGTAAGATAGGTGAGTGCTCCAACCATCTATCTATAAGGTGTGGGATCACTCAAAAGTTCACCATCAACTAGACGTATTTTTTGGTTGATTACCTCAGGTGTCTCAACAATTTTGTCATCTGTAATACCTGATCTAAGAATAACATCATTAGTAAACTTAGTTTGTGATAAAAAGAAACCTCTATCATCACGAGTTACCTCAATGCCAAGGAAATAAGAAAGTTGACCAAGGTCCTTCATTTCAAACATATTACCAAGTTCTTACTTGATTTGCTAGATACTTGTATTATCACTACCTGTAATAATCATATCATCGACGTAGAGCAAAAGAATAACAATACCTGCAGAGGATTTTCTTATAAACAAGGTTGTGTCAGTATAACAGATAGTAAAACCATGCAGTGTCATGAATTCAGTCATTCTATCAAACTAAGCTTTGGGAGCTTGTTTGAGACCATATAAAACTCTTTTGAGCTTTCACACTTGGTTTCTAAGAAGATTGAGACCAGGAGGAGGCTCCATATATACTTATTCCTTCAACCAATCATTCAAAAAAGCATTTTTAATGTCTAACTGATAGATATTCCAATGATGAATTGCACACACAGCTATAAGTGTTCTAACAATTGTCATTGTGGCCACAGGAGCAAAGGTCTCTTCATAATCAATTCTATATTCTTGTGAGTAACCTTTGACAACTAATCTAGCTTTATAGAGATCTAATGAGCCATCACCATTAGTCTTGATTTTATAGACCCACCAACAACCTATAGTCTTTTTATTTGATGGTCTAGAGACAATATCTCAAGTTTGGGCTCTATACAAAGCATTAAACTCTTCGTTCATTGCATGAATCCAATCTTCTGATAACTGAGCTTCTTTAAAGGTTTTAGGTTCCTTTATAGCTGAAATATTTGTTACTAAAGCTCTATGTCTTGGTGAAAAACTATCATATGAGACAAATCTTTCAAGAGGTCTCTAGAATCACGATTTGACCTCCTAGGGATAGGCACATATCTCCTATTGTAATGTTGATCAAAAGGTGTAATAGGATGTCTTGTACTCATATGTTCATCAAGATCATTTTCTTCGTGAATTACCTCTTCACCTATAATATCATTCAAGGAATAGGAGTCATCAAGAGAAATATCATCATCCATGCCTTTAAAAACATATTCATTTTCAAAAAACTTAGCATCTCGTGATACATAAAGCTTATCATTTTTACAATCATAACACCTATACCCCTGTTTGGTTATTCCATATCCTAGAAAGACATTCTATGGCTCAAGATGGCAATTTATCGTCTTTATCAGTATAAACAAAGCATTTACATTCAAAAATATGCCGTCTTGAATAGTTGAGAGAAACTTTAAAAAGTCTTTCTATAGGATACACATTTTGTAAAACCGAAGAGGGCATCTGATTAATTAAATAGACTGTAGTCATAATAGCCTCTGCCCAGAAGTTCTTGTGGTTTCCAAAATATGTCTATGTTTACGTTCGAAAATACCATTTTATGGAGGAGTTTAGAGCAAGAAGTTTGATGTATAATTCTAAACGTATCGAGATGATTTTTAAAATCCTTTGACATAAACTCTCCTCCTGAATCGGATGTAAAAATCTTGATTTCATAATCAAATTGATTTTTTACAAGATTATGAAAGATAACAAAATTTTGAAAGACATCGGATTTTGCTTTTAAAAGATATACCCATGTATACCTAGTAAAGTCATCTATAAAAATAACATAATATGAAATACCTCCTTTAGACAAAACGGGTGTCGGACCCCATACATCCGAACGAACAATTTCGAAGGGTCTTGTTGTAACATGTGTTTTGTTTGAAAATGAAAGATGTTGCATTTTACCAAGAACACAATCTTTGCAAGAAAAAGATTCCTTAGAATTCATTCTAAGAGGACATTGATACAATTTTTGAGCATTAAGATGTCCTAGTCTCTTGTGTCATAAAAGAGCATCATTTGTCAAAACATTAACATGTCATTTACTATGCAAAAAGTTCATAATATAAAGTCCACCCTCTCTATAGCCACGACCAATCACCTTCTTCAAGAGGCAATCCTATACATTACATTACGTGGATGAAAAGGTTACAACACAATTTTTATCTGAAATCTGAGATACATAGAGTAAGTTCAAATTTAGTTTTGGAACAATACTAATTTTGGAAATTTCAAAATTTTTATTTTGTAAATCACCAATTTTTTCTACATCTAATTTTGTCCCATCCACAGTGTAAACAGAAGATAAAGATTTTTTAACACATGAGTTTAAAATTCTTTCATTAGAAGTCATATGAAATGAAGCAACCAAATCAAGAATCCAAGGAGTCATACCTTGAATTTCTTTTGTTGAAGAAGAGGAAACCACACCAACTGTTGCTTTCTCCTTCATTTGAGCCTAAGTTGTTTCACTTTTTCTTAAAGTGCAAGGATGGAAGATGAAGCATTTTCCTCCACTAAGGCCGCCTTCATTTTCAATTTAGGGCAATTTGGCCTTATGTGCCCAGCTTCTTTACAATAATGGCAAATGGACTCTTTTCTTGCTTCGCTTGATCCTTCGTTTTTGAAATGAGGATGACGATAAGCCTTCATATTTGCTCCGAGTTTAGATGCGGCAAGAGCAATATCTTTTTAAAACCTAGCTTCATTCATTCTTGTTTCCGCCATTTGAAGATCGGTAAGAACCTCTTCTTTGGTAGAAAATGACTTTCGATGAATAAGAGATGACCTAACTCCTTCAAATTCTTCTCGGAGACTTCGTAAAAATTGATATACAAAATCTTCATTGTCTTAACATTGTCTCTCATCAAGACATTGTGTACATTTCTTTCTATAACCATGTAGTTGGTTCCAAATATTAGAATATTCACAAAAGAAATCGTTTATCCATTTATCTCCTTGTCTAAGAGAGATCAATTTGTCTCTTAATACCATTCTATGAGCAACATCACTTTGAACATGAGATTTTTTAAGTATTCTCATGCTTCTTTTGCATTAGGGAAGTCGGCCAAAGTATCCCTAGTGTGCTCATTTACATTATTTATGAGCACCCATAGAACCGTTCAATTGCCTCCTTCATATTCTTCTTTTTACTCAAGTGTAGCATTAATGGAGGGTTCTACCTTTGAACCACTTAATTAGCCTCATAATTTTTTGAAATATAGATAATTTTCCATAGTTTGAGCTCATATTTTGTTGTTTGAAGGTGTTAAACGAAGATTAAATCCTCTCTTTTCATCCATATTTCAAGGAGAAAAATAATTATAAAGAGGTAAACTTCCAACAAAATCAACAGCACTATCGGCACGCTTCTCGAGGTGACAATATGTGTTTCCACGATCGATAAAGGCTCTTATACCATGTAATAAAGATGATGGTCCAATATAGTTGCGGAAGATAGATGAATAAATATCACCATAATATAACTATCACGAAGCCTTAGAAAAGGTTATAGCCGAATGCAACAAGGGCACACCAAAAGAATAATGAACACAAAGCAAACTTGAATAAATAATCTTTATTGATTAGCTACGAAAGGCTTCAAGTTTACAATAGATTTGAAGAAATATTTATAGAGAAGAAGGGAGAGTAAGTGAGAGAGAACAAAGGGGAAATGAAGAGGAGGCTGGCTGCCCCCAATGGCTATCTAACTAGCCATTGGAGGCTTGGGCCCCCAACGGCTAGTGGCCCTAGCCTTGATGGCCCAGTGGGCTAGGGCCTGCCAGAGTTGGGGCCGAGCGGCCCTTTTTCTAATACTACTTGGTGTATGTTATTTGCAGATGACATTGTGCTAGTGGAGGATTCTAAGGAAAAAGTTAATAGGAAATTGGAACTATAGAGAGAAACATTAGAAAGCAAAGGCCTCCGACTTAGTAGAACAAAGACAAAATATATGGAATGTAAGTTTGATCATTTGGTTACTTCAAAGGACAGAAATTAAAATTGGCACACATTGCATCCCCTAAAAGGAAAGTTTTAAATACCTAGGGTCAATTTTTCAGAGTGATGAAAGAATTGATAGAGATGTTATGCATAGAATTAATGTTGGTTGGTTAAAATGGAGAGGAGCATCAAGTATTCTTTATGATAAAGATACCATTAATGTTAAAAGGTAAATATTATAAAGCATCAATTAGACCTATCATGTTTTATGGATCTGAGTGTTGGGCAGTTAATCAACATGTACAAAAGATGTCTATGACAGAAATGAAGATGTTGAGATGGATGAGTGGTCATACAAGTAAAGACCGTATACATAATGAGGTTATTAGAAACAAATTAGGAGTGACACCAATAGAGGATAAAATGAGAGAATATTGTCTAAGATGGTTTGAAAATATAGAAAGAAGATCAAAAGAAGAACCTATAAGAAGGTATGAAAAACTAAATTTGGAAAGTATTAAAAGTGGTAGAGGACGACCACAAAAGTGTTGGAAAAAAAAATAAAGAATGATCTAGCGTATTGTGAGTTAACTGCTAACATGGAACATGATAGGGCTCTGTGGAAACAAAGAATCCATATAGCCGACCCCATCCAGTATGGGAATTGGGAAAAGCCTTAGTTGTTGTTGTTGTTGTAGTAAGCTCTGCATAAAGCCTTTCTCCCTGTTCCTTTTTTGTGCCAGAAAGTGCACAGAGACCAGAACATTCCTTTCTTCTTTAGTTGCAACTTTCAAACAGAGATTATCGTGCACACATTACTGTATATTTAAGCTAATCATTCACTTAAAACTGAATAATGTTTAAGTTAACTTTCTAAATATTTATTTTCTTTCCCAAGCTTCTCAACCTGTAGTTCTAAGTAGCTGGATAAAAAAAATCACAGCATGCATTCATATCATTAATGAAATAGATCAAATCAAGCACCATTCTTTGGAACGCTACTTTTTGTCTTTACTTTATGACAAAATTCTTACATTCTTTCTTTTACTCTCAGACATATGTTAAACTACTTCTCAAACTAGCAATATCATGTGGATTCAGCTCCCTGACAATAACTAAATCATAAGAAATATTCACTTTGTATGGCAAGGAAACTCCCCAAAATGCTGACCAGTTTAGGATGTTAAAAGATGAACTTTACTTTCTTATTTAGGGATCTTTAAAATTGATATGGTGAACTTCTAAACCCTGACACTCACTTTACCTGGCATAATTAGTGCAAAGTGCTAGGCTATTGTGCAAGTACACTGGAAATGGAATTAGTAAGTATCTCATGGAGATTTGTTTCTACAATCTTAGGCAAAATCCGTCCCAATACACACCTATATCATAATGTCTTAATTATTAGGCACGAGCTTAAATGTTACCATTTTTCGGGGTTGATCAATAATTTGAAAATTGTGGATGAATTGAATTGATGAACAACAAAATAAAAAGTAAAACTGCAAGTAAAACTTTTATCAAATTTTAACCATGGTAACTTGAACACGAACAAACGTGATAACCTCCAATGAAAATGATATTTTCACTTTGATAGAGCAGACTACGATGCAGTAGGGTTCGTGTGGATGCATATTGCAGTGATGAAGCAGCTTCAAAGGCATAATTCATTGCCAAATCTAGGAGTTCATAACAAGGTCTAAGAAATTCAGAGCTCCATCAACTTCTAATGCACCGCCCATGATGCCTTCTACAGTTCAGCTGTAATTTGACAAGAATCTATCTTGTTAAGTTCACAAACTTATCTTCTATTTGATAGATGAATCTCATATAAGGGAAGTTTAAAAATAAGATATCCCAGAAGTCTTCGTCATTGAAATACTTATCCAATGTAAGAATGATTTCTTGGTAAATTTAAAGATCTAATATGATGTCTTCCATCTAGAGATATGCAATACAATTATATATTATAAGTGCTGTAATCAAATGAAGGAACAACATAAAAGAACGTAATCTGCTGACAAGACCTGAATTAGGTTCCAAAGAATAAAACCACACAATAGCAATTCAAAACCCCAAAAATCTAGAAAGAAAAATAGAAACCCCAAGTGTGCACTAGGTGCTTTCCAGCTTACCAGGAAAAAGTCCTGCGACTCATAGAAGATCTGAAGAATGTGCTCGCGTTTCTCTTCCAAAGATAGCCCCCGTTTTTTCGACTATATTCAACAACCAAAATACAAATGGGAAATAAATACAACAACTCAGCCTTTTCCCATACTAGATGGGGTCCGATTCTTTGGACCTATCTTAATTTTGTAGAATCCATGATAAATAAGTCCGACAAAGTTTTCCGCTGGCTGTCATAAGCCTCCGTAAATCGGAAATAAATATTCGAGAAAAATAATACACTACTGAAATTTCAGAATTCATGAAAAGATTCTCACGATTAAACTTCCAATGTTGTAAGAGTGTGGAAAGAAAATTCCGTATCCAATAAAAAAAAAATACCATAGGGATTTATGAAGCCCCAATTTTATACGTGGAAGCAACACACTCTGCTTGTCGATTGGAAAAACACAAACACCATTCGAATTACAGAATACCGGGTCTTTTAGAGCCCTCATTTTTTTCACTCACAGTTAGCTGAAAGCCTACAACCCCAAATAGATTCACAGCGAAATTCCCCACGGATATCCATACGATTCAATTCTTAGAACGAACCAACGTGAGAGGGAAACAACTCAGACCACACTATACAGTAAACGAAAGGAAATTAAATCATTAAAAAAAAGGAGATTAACTAGGATTTACCATATCTTTTGGCAGAACCTCACCGTTTTAGAGAGAGAGATGGCGGGAATTTTATTAGGAACTTAACTTCTAAATGACCGAAACTATCTGTTTCTTTTTAGTAGACATGGATGATTCCAACTTTCCAGTAATCAGGAACCGGAACCGAATCGGGAGTGCACCGCTTTCGGTTCTGGTTCTGGTTCTGGTTTGAGCCCTCAATAGCTCGAAACCGAAAGAAATTACTAAAATTTGAGATTAGAATAATATGGGAGAGCCAAACCGCCGGTTCTCGTCACAGCTGGACTCGAGTTCCATAGAAGGTGGATGGTTGAAATTAGAAGAGTATGAAATCGTTGGGTTGGGATCATTGGTTCTGATTACAGTCCGACTCTGGTTTCGTAGAAGATGGGACTTGGATTGAACCGTGTGTACCTGGTCTTTGATCCGGCTTAACGGATACCAATTTGAGCCAGTTCCTGACCTGATTTGATTTCCGTTCAAATCGTTACACACCGGCCACGCCTACTTTTTAGGGTTAGGAGTGAGGATTTCAAGTTCCTCCCAGCAACCTGATCCTAATTATACGGCAACAACAATTAAGCTTTTTTTCATATTAGATGGGATCAGCTACATAGATTTTTATTTTTTTTAGAATCTATGATAAGTCTGATAAAGTTTTTTTGTTAGCTGTCGTAAGTCTAACTCAATCTTCCTCTTTTACCCGGGCTTCGAACCAATCATGCAAAGGTGATCTCTTAAATGAGCAAAGTTAACCTCATCCTAATTATAATTTGGAAAAATTAAATCTTTCTCATGATTTATGCATAAATTATAAAAACTTTGGAATGAGGGAACCTATCTCATTCTTTTTAAGGTGGGGATTTCTTGTCTTCCCTAACAACCATACCTGCAAAGTTGGAATCTTCAGTCACAAACACTTAGAGAGACTTCTGCAAGGAAACTCAAACGACTATACAAAAAGATAAAGCAAACATAATATGACCAACGTCAAATATTCGAATATATATATATATAACAAAGATCTTTTCTATCATTGACACTACTTATTGGTGTCCAATCATTGAGTATTTAAAAATAAGAAAGGCAATTTTATTATACTTATATTAAAAAATAAGAATGGAACATAAGTGAACAATGTTAACTTCTCTCTATATATATATTTATAAGAGTTGGTAGACTCTTCTTCATACAAGACTCTTTATGACCGTCTGCGCCATTAATCTCCTTAATCAAATGGTCTATAGGAAAAAGTATAAATAGCTTTTTCAAAAAATACAAAATATACCTTATACTTTATGCTTTCTTTTTAATATAAATAGTCCCATCAAGGAGGGATGGACAGTTTCGATTTAGCAACTCTCATTTTTTCTCTCTCTCTCTCTCTCTCTCTCTCTCTCTCTATGTGTATATATAAATATGTATATGTGTACGTATATGCATGCAAATAAGTAGAAACCAAATGCTAAAAAAAACATTGGGTGTGATTCATGGGAATTGAAGTAGAAAACCTTTCACACATTGCACGAGCAACATAACCAAAGACCTATGTTGTTAGTGTATGTATATCATTTTATATATTAGGAATGCCATCATGTACTCCCGGATGCTAGTTAATGGACCGCCCTCGATAAGTTATTAGGATGGCAACAACAAGGCCCGCCCGAGTTATATATATATATATATATATATATCTCTGTGTGTGTGTGTGTTAGTGGCAAGATCCACCGAATTTGTGAAAAAAAGGTTCGTAGCTGTATGTTTTCGAAACATATCAAGCAGGGTTTCACGTTGAACTTAAGAATTTTGTTAACTCTCTTGAATTTTAAAAAAGATTATAGGCGACTAGAAAATTTCCGAAATAGAGCCTTAAACATGTAAAGCTTTTACAATTTTAACTTCATATACTTCAATTAAGAGCCCTTTTCCTCTCTCGTGTTGTTCGTTGTTGGCCCTTTTTGTGTGGGGTATGACCCTTCGAGACCTTCACCGGTGCCACGGGATGGACTCCAAGTACATCTTAAAATACCTGAAAGCGGCACTGAGTTTGCCTTGTGACGGTGTTCGACCGCTTGCCTGCTCAAAAACAAAACATATTTCTCTCACATGCACTAACCGGACTCACTCCTCGCAATTAATCCTCTCTTCTCTAAACTTGATGCCAAACATAGGGATTCACAAAATGTAGATTATAATAGATTGCCCTATATAATAAGAAGCAACACCCTTATACTAGGGGCCTTAATGCATAAATACTTAATCACACCTATACGATGACATGTTACTAACGAATAAAGACACCACGATGTGACATCCAAACGGAACACGTTTGACATTATTTATGAAATCATAATACTAACTCGGATCCTACAAATCTTAATACAAATACAAGTCCACTACATATCAAATGACCCATTTGAACTCCAAACGGATCCAAACAAGATCTAATCAACTCTAAATTGACTCAAATCCAAATCAAATATGCTGCCTCTAAATCTAAATCTAAATCAGTGCACCATATGGATCATGAGTGTGTCTTCGCACACGGGTGGAGTGGTTCTCCCCATGCGACCCACATCTAAAACCGGTCTCAAATGCAGAGTTTCTCCACTGGTATCACATTCAGCAACTGAAATAACATAACTCTCATATCCTTGCCTTGAATACTATGTACTACCTGATCCTCAGCTAACATTATCCTTCACATTCTTTCTTTTCAAACACTCTCTCATATGGTGAGGGCCGGTGAGGACCGCTATAGATATAACAAACAGCTCTAGAGCCCTCGTGTGAGGTTTGCACTTGTTTTCATGGTCAGCCACAAAAGTTGCATCAGGTATTGCAAAAGCTTGATCTTGTCTCTTGTCACCATATGACGAGTTTGGCTTGGCCTTCATCTGCCACCGAGTTTGGCTGGGCCTTCATCTGCCACTAGCTCTCTCGGTCGACTGAATATTGCAACCAGGTCTTTCTCGCTCCTCCTCGAACTCGCAATATCCTTCTTCTCACTATGAGAGACCCATACATCAACTAATCTCGATGCAAAAGCTATAGCCGCATACATATCCTATGATTTATATTAGAAATTTGTTTATATTTTCGAAATCTATCATGATATTTTGATCACGCTCATAATATTTAAGATAAAAAAATTTAATAACCAACTTATATGTTGTAGCCCGCTTAAGTGTGCCCCACACCCAAAAAAGTTCCTTAGTCCGTCTAGTGGGGTCGTAATAGAGTTGACAGGGACCCAGCCCGAACCCCATGAAGTTGGATAAGGGTTTTCCAAAATGACCCGAAGAAAAAAACACAAGGGAAACAGATCGTGCCAAGGTTTACCTACACTTTACCCGTGCCCTGCGTAACCTTACCCGAACCAAACCTGTCAACCTGATTTGCCACCCTAGTTCTTTTGACTTTATTCTTTTTTTAATTTATTTTGCACGTAAGTGCATTCTAAAACTTGCTTTGCTTTGCATGTGTACTGTCCTCAACGTTTTGTCCCCTAGACTGCCTAGCCAAAATGATCAACTTGAGTGTTAACCACAAGTTAAAAGTGATTTAATGAAAGATTGACTCATCTTGGTTAAGCAAATCAATAAGGCGTTTGAGCAAAGGATTTGTTATAACAAAGATTTAATATATATAAAACCAACTTTTCATAAGTGTACTGTAACTTTTAACAGTCGTAAGCAATCTAGGAAAATAATTCATTTCGTGTGATACTTTCAACTCGGCGAGTCCGTCCAAGGGGGCGTTTGATTGCGAGACTGAGACTACGAAACTGGAACTCTAGACGTGCAACATGGGCAGCTGATGGGCCTTATAATCGGGTATCACCCCACTTTTTACTGTGCGCCGAGGCCTGCGTTTGATTAGGGCCGTAGGCCCAGTCCTCATAACCAAACTGATTTCGGAATTTGTTCTTTCTGTCTGTGTGTGTGTGTTATTGATGGCCTTGTTCGGTTAGCGATCTAAGCAAACCCAATACATGCTAGCTCGTTAAGTTATATAAAAAAATGAACGATGGATGTTCATTTAGCAGCTTGTTTGCTGAGGTATATCAAATCTTTATGTACATATAATGCTAGAAAACCATGTTAACGCGATGAAACTGGCGGTATTATTAAATGCTAAATCTTACAAAAGTTACCTGACGAAATTTGACATTAATTTATCTCAATATATTAAATTTATTATTCAAAATCATGCATGAGGAGAAGCATTTTAAACCTTAATGAGCTGCATGTGTTAAGATCGAGCTTGATGTTACAAAAAGTTCATGAATAAGCCCCACTCAGTTTATTTGGCTAGTTCACCAACCCGAGATGGTACTACCAAATTTTCTAAAATCATACTGTTGCACTTTGTCAATTACCATAATTGCTAAAATTCGAAAAGAAAATAGACCAAACATCATTATTATTATAACACTGTTCTCTCTCTCTACATATATACATATATATATATATATATATATATATATATATATATATATATATATATATAAAATGATGCTCACTTATACTCAACCATTATTTTTAATAAGTATGAATATAATAATGTTGTCCTTCATCCTCTTTTGAAAACTATTAATTTTTTTTAAATTATACTCATACTATCAAAAAATATTGGGTGAGCATGAGCAATCACATGTGAGCATGATCTAGTTTTCACACACACACACACATATATATATATATATATATATATAGTGTGTGTGTGTTAGCTGTTGAATCTTTGTTTGATGATCAACTATGTTATATCCAATTATCTTAACCGACTCCACCCTTCATCCATGACCAAAGAACAATGACTTCATTATCATAACGGAATACCATGCACAGACATGGTTAAGAACCACACGAGTCCATATCCCTACCGGATACACATCCGTCATTGAACTCCTCGCCCTAAAGCGAACGCCAAACCTGTGCTTTGGCGCTTCTTTCGTTCAATTTTGTGAGAGCCAGAACTACAATTATGGTCAATAATGAACTAGCATTACTTCTAATGTAATTGTATAGAAATCAGCGTCTACCTAACAGATGCTCATTCAATTGATTTACTGTGGGAACGGCCTCTCTCTCTCTCTCTCTCTCTCTCTCTCTATCTATCTATCTATATATATATATATATATATATATATATATATATGGGAATCCTCCAAACCTCTTACATAATACTCCTTGTCTTTTAGGTGTTTGAATATCACTAGGAAAGTCCTACCAATATTTAAAAGAAATAGAAAGGAGATCCATATTATACTTATGCCTTTATAAAAAGAAAAAGAAATGCATGAGCATATCATGTTAGCGGTACACACATATATATTCCTCCAAACCTCTTACATACTCATACTTCCCTATTGCCTTTTATGTGATTGAGTGTCATTAGGAAAGTTGTACTAATATTTAAAAGAAAGACAAAGCACAACGTTTTAACTTATGCCTTTATGAAAGAGAACAAACACATGAGCATATAATGTTAGGGGTACGTAGGATTCAGTGCATAAGCTTAAAGAAACATGATTACTCTTCAATCTTTGAGATTAATTATAGAGATTTAAATTATTCTAGACTCATGATGTATTAAGTTGAAAGTACAAAAATATAATCGTGCTTCTAATTCAAATTTCTACTGTTTCTCTCTCTCTCTCTCTCTCTATATATATATATTGAGTGGGGTCGACATCTCACCTCACCTCAATGTAGGTCGTCCCACTGCAGGGGCGAACCTTCCAAACCGACCGTTGAGAGACACAGACCTCTTTTCTCTACATATGCCCTAACCTTACTTTCTTTGCAGTAATGTGACAGACTGGTTACATGCCTGAGCTTGCTAATGAATAAATTATTGCCATAAGACCATTAGGGCTACATTCGAGTACGTATAGAAACACACGACTAGCAGATGCGACATGTTCAAAACCGCATCTGCTAGTCTTGTTTCTGTTTCCTAATGATGAAATCTGGCCCCGTTTGTGGAGATAATCTTGACAAAGCATATTTCATGCTGCATTAATTGATCTTTCACGTTTCTAGCTCATTGTCATTAATATATTACTTCTAAGGTTTTTCTTCGTTTACAACGGGAGGACCAAGCGGGGTATGCACACTGTGGGAATCGAAATCTCGACTAACATCGCGAGAGTCAAGAGCCCTACCGGGAGAGCTAACGCTCTGGGTGCTACTTCGTTAGACAAAATGCATGCTCTCTCTCTCTCCCCCTCCCCTATATATTATACAGACACACTGAGAAACAAATTAAAAATCTGTACTTAGAACTTTCGGAATCTCAGATGGTTCAGATCTCCAAAAGTATATAAGAAAATTTGCACTGGCTAAATCACATATTCGGAAGTCCAAACCATAGAAAATGCCAAGAGTTGCTTTGATCATCTTCTTTTGTTTGATCATACTTCCTTTCTACTGCTGTCTAGGTTCAGACAGTAGCAGAAATGTGACGGGCTTGTTTATCTTTGGGGACTCTATAGTTGACAGTGGCAATAACAATTACCTTCCCAATTCAACTGCCTCAGCAAATTTCCCAGCTTACGGCATAGATTTCACCGGTCCGACTGGCCGGTTCACGAATGCACGGACGGTGGTCGATGTCCTCGGCGAACTACTGGGTTTGTCTAACTACATTCCGTGTTTTGAGCACCGAAACACGACAGGAACCAAGATCCTCCGGGAGTTAACTATGCCCCTGCTGGTTCAGGAATTCTGGACTCAACTACCACATATGCAAGTTTCAGACCCTGTTGGCAACTCATTTAATTTGTTCAATAGAGAGCTTTAAATGAATTCTGTTCATGTAAAAGATCACCGATCGATCTCAAACCCGATCAAAAGGGGAGGATTGTGTTAAGCTTCCAACAACTTTCTTGGATTTATGTATCAGCTTTATATGGTTAGGACTTCGAACCCGGATAAGCCACTGCATGAAGGGGTTCTTTATGCTCCACAAAGTTAACCACAAGAAAATGATCGCGACGAGTAATGACCATCTTTTCCTTTTGCATTGCAGTCCCGAGTTATCCCTCTCAACTACCAAATGATGAACTTTGCAGCGAGAACGCTGCTGGAGTTGGGAGTCTCTCATCGGAGAGAACGCCTCGTCTTATCTGGCTCAGAGCATGTTCGTGTTCAACACTGGCGCCAACGATTACATATCTCACTGCTTTGCGGAGACAGAGTGCTACTTACCAGAATTCACGGAGTTGCTCATGGGAAATTACTCTGAACAGATCAAGGTAATGAATCCCTTTCAATGGCAAATCATCACGTTCTTGATTAATTAACTTCATGGTGAATGAGTGGTTTGTTGAAATTTCTTATTTCTGCTTATTACTGTCAGCTCTTATGTGGTTTGGAGACTGAACCGCGTCGCTCGTGGTTTAGTTCTGTTCAATTCGTATTCGAGCTTGTTTATGCTTGACACTCAATGTATATGAACCAAATACGAACTGACTCCTTATTTTTCAGTACTTCAACATGAATGAATTTCTAAGAGTGGATATCGTATGTACGTTCGTTGTGCAGTGGATGTATAGATTGGGAGCCCGGAAATTCGCATTGTTTTCGACTGAAGTTAGTGGTTGCACACCAGTGGTTCGAAAAGCAAATAATGGGAACTGCAGTAAAATATACAACTTGTCAGCTGCACTATTCAATACTCATCTGAATGCATCCATAGACAAATTCAAAGCAGAAATGCCGGATGCCCATTTTGTGTTCGTCAATCTTTATGCAGTTCTTAGTGAAATCATAGACGATCCGGCAGCCCATGGTAAGTTTTATCTTCTCACTTTGCTTTTGTCATTAATATCATTAAAAAGAGAGTAAAGAGGCACTGTTTTGGTGCAAGAGAGAGAGAGAGAGAGAGACGATGGGGGTGGGGAGATTTACCTTTTCTTACTCCAGACTTACATATTCATCCTGCATGTTTGACAATTATAAAAGTAAGGTATTGTGGATGTACCAATCCTCCCATTGAAAGAGGTTCTTCAACTATATGAAAAGATTATAACTCAAGTGGCTAATTAAACACAAATTCCTTGTATATTTTACTCGATCAAAGCGAGTTTCTGTCATCTCTATGGTTCTGCAGTAAGTCTCACTATGAGCACACTTGCATCCTAACTATGCTTCCTCTTGTTTACACATTCAGGTTTCAGTGTAACCAGCAATTCATGTTGCGTAACATCAAGTTCAACAGGTGGAGACATTTGCGAAGAGGATGGAAGCGTCTGCGGTGACAGGAATTCACATGTCTACTTCGATGGCGACCACCCCACTGAAAAAACCAATGCCATATTGGCCGGGAGGATTTACTCGTCCAATCTGACATCAATTGCTTATCCTTTCAATCTCAAGCAATTGGCGGACATCAACTCTGAGACAATTGAATTTGGTCATTTGTTATCGCAGTTGAGGAACATGGGGTTGAATGGCGGGGATGTACAATAATTAAAGACCCATTCCTTCTTAGTGTGGACACTATCAAGTTGTAGGTCAAGCTTTGAGTAAACATTAATGAAAGCAAGCTTAGGAACTTTCTTTTGGAATATATGTGACTTGTTAGTAGAGGTGCAAGTGAGCTCAGTTGCTTGCCAGCTTCACTCGATGATAATTCAAATTAGACATGGTGTTTGAGTTTGAATCGAACTTGAGATATATGAGCAAGTCGAGCTTGAGGTCACAGGTATGAGATTCAGTCACTCATGAGCCTAATTGAGCACCCGTTAGTGGAAGAAGAGAATTAAGGGAGAAATCACTATAAGAAAAGCTAAAAAACGTCAAGGCAAAGCAAACCATTCTGAAACCTTTTGGCTAAGATCAAGTGTAGTGTTAATCAGCTGCGTATCGTTGGGCTTTTTCCATCAACTGTTTACTCTACAAAGTTGGTAGAATGTAATTTGTCATACTCAAACTCGAGGCCTAGCTCAACTTAATCAAGCTTGTTCATGAACTGAATCAAGCTCATTTATGAGCTCACTCAAGCTCGAGAAACAAGCTGCAAGGGCAGAGCTTGGAGTTGTTCAAGTAAAGCTCAAGTTGTGCTCTGACCTAGAGACTGAAGTTCGATCGACCTCGATTTCCAGCTGGTCATTTCTTATGAGTTGAATCAAGCTTGTTATACTCCCTTTAGGCATGGCCCTCTTACACCTCCTACTAGTTAGATTACGAACGAGGATGATTTTAGTGTGCCCAAATATTATTTGTAAAAGCCATTCCAAATCCAATAAACTTTGCCAACTGAATCCAACTCCAGATTCAAATTGTAAAGGCTCCCTATAATATTGAGATGGTCTTTTAGATATTAGGCATATACAGTAACTCCCTATGATATTGAGACAGTATTTTTCGAGTGAGGTGTACTTCTATTTTACGTCTACAAAGTATTTTTATTTTTTTATAAATAAATGGGTCTCCTAAAGAAAATGTCTGTTCTCTTTGGGAGATAAGTATTGATATGACACAAGATCACATAATAGCATCAACAAATGACCACTCAGCCTAGTTTCGAATTCACTTATATCAATATGCATCCAAGCGACAACAAGAAGTCGTTAAAACGTTTTCGATGATATAAGTGTTTGCACCATTACATCTCTCTCTCTCTCTCTCTCTCTCTCTCTCTATCTATCTATCTATCTATCTATCTATATATATATATATATATAAGGCTCTTGATGCATCAAAGTATTTTTCTTGGAACGCTTATACTTAATCAATAAAATGTTTATTTTGCGCCATTTTCCAGCTGCCTGGCTCGTTCAGCATCATTTCTT
The DNA here is from genome assembly GCA_036023115.1 of Brasenia schreberi. Lineage (NCBI taxonomy): Eukaryota > Viridiplantae > Streptophyta > Magnoliopsida > Nymphaeales > Cabombaceae > Brasenia > Brasenia schreberi. Next base: position 6,490,848 of record JAYKKT010000066.1, read on the forward strand.
TCAGCACATCATAATCATTCTAATATGCCGTCATGTTTCTTTTGCATGTGATTTGATGTTAGATTTTTTCTCAAGCATTGAACTCATTACTTGTTAAATTACGGGTTGTAATCCATCTGTCAGTTGAGACGAGCTGGAGTAGCCGCATGCTCGACTCGGCTCCTTAAGAAGATGCTCGCCTTGAGATCGAATGAGCTTTAATCTTCATGGTCGAGCTCGAACTCATCTCGCTAGGTTCATATTTTAACACTGACCTTAACATGATTAAGCTCGGCTCGAGATCAAACTATGTGAGCTTGGATCGAGTTGAGCTCAACGCTTGTGAACTAGCTCGAATTTGAAAGTTCTAACCTCAAAGTTTAACGTGGGTCAACCTGAAATACATAAAACTTTTAAGCTATAGATAATTTCATATCTAAGCTAGGCTAACCTAAGGCAAACCTTCATCACTGAGGTTTAGTACTGTGAAACTGAAAGAAATCTAGTTGCCATCGTAAAATCAAAGCGTGGGTGGGTCTGATGCATTAGAAAGTGAGGTCATACTTTTTACTCGATTATAAGACTCGACACTAGTCCCGCCTTATGAATGGGCCACTAGAAGTGGAGTTCCAGTTCTGTAGTCTCAACCTCACATTCAAACACCCACTTAAGGCCGAAGGAGCAGAGCATTCATGAGTTCTACAATACTTAAAAGAACAAAATTTTTTCCTTTCATTTCCAAATGGAAAATGGAAAGACCATAAACACTTATTGGCCACATAAACATTGGCCCTAATTTCCTAAACTGAAACTGGAAATAATCTAAACCGCCCAAAAAGATAATGGCTAGCTAGCAAGTGCAATATTGGAATGCATCCCAGTTCAAATTGAGAACACCCTATTGAACATCTACACCGTCGGTTTCCGAGATGGAAGGCTTAGAGAGTAGGCTTGAGCTGGTTGTGTTAACAGGGATGCTAGCCAAATGTGCTACATTACAAGGGTATACGAAGTCAGTTCTGGTGGTGTGGAGTGCCCATCCTGATAGAATCAAATTGGTTGCATCGGTTGGATGGACTCCATCAAAGTACAGATACGCGCTTCGATCCGAACAGACTGCTCCATCGTCGATGCACGTCTTCCATGCACTGCTTTCGGTTGTGGCGCAACATGAGTTATTGATCACCTTCAATCCTGATCCAACATCACCAGCCAACAGCTCAATTCGAGTGTGCTAAAATTTCATTTAAAGTAAGAGCCAAGTTATATACATACATACATACATACATACACACACACACACACACACACACACACACACACACACACACACACACACACACACACACACACACATATATATATATATATATACACACACACGTGTGTATATTTGTATGATTAAGATGTAGGACATACCATAGGCAGAAGGATCAGCAATGATCTCCATCATGGCATTCATGGCATCAAAGAAAACCACATAGGATCCTGGCATGGACTCTTGAATGCTGTCTATTTTGCTCCTCAAGTAAGCATTGAAATAAGCTGATGCCTTGTTGTAGATGTTCTCACACCCGCCGGAGTCGTTAACCTTTCGACCGTAAGGCGAACAACCAACAGGCTGAACAGCAAACAGAACGAACTTTCTGGCTCCTATGTTATAAATTCTCTAAGAAACAAAAACAGAGCAACAAATTAATTAAGATCACAAAAGCACTTAATCACAGTTGGTCAACTACCCAACACTCTTTAAGTCTGGCCTTAACTAGACGAGTCCAAGTAGTCGGTCATGGTTCATGATCAACCCACTATTTCACTATTGGCTCACGTAGGTTCGTGCATTGGAGTTTGACCGGCTCACCCGCTTGATCATAACAAATGTAGGGTAATTTGTTCCCCATAAACAAATGCAACTCTAATTGTTCTACCCTCCAAGCTAAGGAGGTCAATGAGCTTAACCAGACCAGTACACTGACCATGTATATTGTTAGTTTGATTCCAATAACAAGTCCAACTATATTTGTGCTCAAATTCAGTTCTCCATTTCGATCTGAATCCAACAGATACCTGACCCGATTACGTATTCAAAGTATCAATTAAACATTCATATATGGATGAGTTAAAATCCAAATCCTGCAGAAGCCAGACCCAATTATGTGCTAAAAGTATCAACTTAGTGGTTCATATATGGACTTGGTACTGGTTTCTGCTTGTGACATTCAATTCAACTCAAAATAAGGATCTGTTCAAGTTCCAGTCCAATTAAGTCAGATGATGACGATGATAATAATAACAATATTATTACTATTACTACTACCACTACCATTATTATTGTTGTCATTAAAAATGATGACGACGGCGATGATGATGATGATGCAAATTGAATTGTTTGTTCATACCTTGAGTTGCGTGGTGTAGTTACTTACGACAGTGGGGGTTAATGTGGAGAAGTTGCAGGTCTGGCCATAGAAACACTCGAATGCGTAGTCGTTGGCACCTGCATTGAACATGAAGATGCTGCTGGCCATGAAGGCGGCGGTCTGGTTGCCGAGCTGCTCTTCCAATTCTGGATATGTGACCTCTATGAAGTCTTTGATTTGATGACTTAATGGGATTACTCCTGTCTGCAGAAGTAAAAAGAACAAGACTGTGGCTTACAGCTTTGAAGTAGTCCTTTAGAAGGACCATCAGATGATAAGGGGGGTGGCCAGAAAGCAAACGGTTTATTAGAATAAATTAAAAGAAAACTTTAGCGAAGTCCCTCATGAAATTCAAAGTTTTTTAAAATCTAGCATTTTAAACAGAGAAAAAAGCAGCATAAACAATGAAAACTTCATCTATGAATTAATATTGATCTTAATTAATCTTCAATTCAGTCTATTGTCCAATAACTTAGGTCTATAATCAGGCATCACCCAGTCATGTGGTCTTGAGTTTGAATTACTTGGCTATTGATCTACATCATACATATTAATTTGGATGTTGGACTTCTCGTATAAAAGAGAAAAGGAATCCGATCCAAATTTGATGAGTAAGTCGATGAATGGGTCAGATTTCAATTATATTCAACCATGACCAGATTAAAATCAATTTGGATACGTGGATACTGCATAATTGGATTTGGGGCTTGGAATCATAATTGATGAGAAACTTCAATAAGTTTATGGTATATGAGAAAGGTTAATCAGTTTTGGGCTTGTCCAGGTCGGCTTTGGACCGAGATTTGGTTGAGTTCAATCTGTTGAAGTCCCCAGCTTTAAATAGAGGTGCACAAATGAACTGAGCTTACTCAAAGCCAGGCTCATGTTTGGCCTGTTCAAGTTCAAATCCAATTTATTAAATGGAGAAGAAATGGAAGTTTGAATAGAGCTTCAACATATGTCAATCAAGTCCATATAAATATGTTAAACATGTCTAAAGCTCGATAATGACTTTTAAAAGATAAATGAATGTGCAAAATTAGACTTTTGTAAAGCTCAGATGGTGCGGGAGTAAAAAGTAAACAAACTTATCACAAGTTTGAATGAGTCTTCATCAATGTTAATCAAGCTCGCGCAGAGTTCAACATTTGTGCATTTTAGATGAGTGTAGCCCAGAAGTTGACTGTTAGCGTAACACATGATCGAGCTCTATGGAAATAAAGAATCCATGTAGCCGACTCTACTTAGTATGGGAAAAGACTTTGTTGTGGTTGTTTTATAGCCCGAGTTGAGGACATATTCAACAAGCTCCATGAGTTAATTGCCATGCATCACATTAATAAAATTAAAGCTCCAAATGCAACCATTTAAACTTACAGCAACATCAGTGGCATCGAGAATTCCAGACCCGGCTGAAGCATAGTTAACTCCATTGAGAATAGCACCTCCTGTGGTGTTTGGATTGTTGAAGATAGGAGCAAAGTGGGGCAAGCCCAGTTTTTGACCCAGAGCATCTGCCACCGTCTTGTTGTTGGTGAACCGGCCAGTCGGGCCGGCCGGAAAATCCACGCCGTAGGGCAGCCAGTTGTTATAAGAGCTCGAATCGATGATCCAGTTGTTGTTCCCACTATCAACTATCGAGTCGCCAAAGATGAACATGGCTGGGACTAATTGAGCTGCATTCGAAGCTAGGTTTAATGAAGAGATGGTTGCTAGAAAGAGAAAGGGAGTCAAGAAATGTGTGAGTTTTGACATTGTAACGGTGTGGGGAGTCTCCTCTCTCAGTCACTTTCGTGTACTTTGGACAACACGCACTGTGATAGTGATCGATCTTGTCTGCTTATAGGTATATATATAGTTCGATACATGAGAGGAAATATATTATCATATTATTATATTTTTGTAGAAAGTGTACGTGGAAAATCCAAACTGGCAGTTCAGATCCATTTTTCATAAGACCAACATAAAAGATACTTGTAAAATCCAAATTGGTAGTTCAGATCCATTTTTCATAAGACCAACATAAAAAAAACTTGTAGAATCCAAATTGGAAGTTCAGATCCGTTCTTTCTAGAACCAATATAAAAATATAATTTTGATCTAGGGTTCCTAAATATAGTGTCTGCGGGTTGCATTACAGAATGGACTAAATAAAGCACATGGAGCTCAATGGAAGAAGAAGGGTAGACGTCCTCCAAGTCAATCCTGTCTACTTGTCAAACTATATGGAACCATATTTTCTCGAACACAATACTCTTTTAGGGTTGCCCACAATCTTTTCTTGGACCTTTTTTCATTAAGTGACAAAATATTTATTTATTTACACGCAGTTCCCGTACTGACAAAAATATGCTAATTGCTTACCATACTGACCGTGTGTGTGATTCCTCCTACTGGTCAATGAACGTATAGCGTCCCCAAACAGATCGCATTCAGGTCGCATGCTCAGCAAAACGAACGAACAAACAAGCAATATATATATATATATATATATATATATAGAGAGAGAGAGAGAGAGAGAGCATAGTCCATGCACATACCCAGCCATGCTTAAATTAACTTAAAGATCTTCACCGTTTGATCAACATGATCAATGGTGGAGTTTGAATTTAAAAAACATTTAAGTGAAGTATGAAAAGTACAATTGTAGTTTTAATGGTGGAGATTTTAAGTGGATTTGAGTATAAATGGGTGTGAACATATACTAATTTCTCTCTCTATATAATATATATGTAATATATATCGACTATGAAAAATGAGTTATTAAAGACAATTGAGTATTGAGTATGGACTATTCTCTCTCTCTATATATATATATATGGACTATGCAAAATGAGCTATTAAAGACAATTGAGTATTGAGTATGGACTATTCTCTCTCTATATATAGAGAGAGCATAGTCCATGTGCAGACTCAACCATGCTTAAAACCACATGATGCTTTTGTGAATTTTATTTTTTAAATTTGAACTCAGTATTTGTATTAATTGTATACTTAAAATTTTGTTTTTAAATAGAATTTAAAATTACATGCTCTCATGGATGTGTCCTGACATAGAAGGAACTATCGCTTTGAAAGCTATGGAGATTAGAGATAAGCTATACTTAAAGTGTCTTTTTGTGGAGAAATTGACCCATTGGATATTGAACTCATGACCTCCTCCAATTGAAAGTTGTGGAGCTAATTAGTAGCAACATTTGCACTCCCCTTTTGGGGAGATTCCAAAACATATGAAATCTATTAGTTTTCGGCACAATGCGGGTATTGTACTCATGACACACTTGTGAGTGGAACCTTGTAGCTAGGTGAGGTAACGTGTGAATTGTATTCCCAAAATCATCTGAACTGCACTTTCTTTCGGGAGCTCAGACCTTTGCTATAGATTCTCATGGAAAGGCATATATTTAATTTTAAATTAATTGTGATAACTCATAAGAATTTTTTTTTCTTCTTCTGGAAACTGAACAAAAATATTTCATTTATTGCGGAACAACTTAAAAATCAATTATTAATTGTATTTGTTAAAAACCATGCAATAATTTAATAATTTAGTGCGCATGAGACTCACTTCCCATATTCTATTTCTTTTTCTTTTCCGTTTTTTACATGTTTCAGTTTGAACAAGCGAAGGAGCCATGCGATTGTGACAATACGTCTTCTAGACTTCAGTAAGAAATAGGACTAAGGAATCTGTGAGCTGCTCAATCTCACCCACCATTCAAACAGAGGAAGCACAAGCTTTTTTGAGCCTTATGATTTCATTCAGGCAGTTAGGTTCAGTGGATCATATTCACTAAAGTTGCTTGATTTGTAAGCATTGGCATATTCCAGGCATCAAGATTAAGGTGATGACAAGAGCAATGATGCTTCCTTTCTTGTAACTTATCATTTATTAATTAAAAAACTATCTTATCGTGAATAATGTAAATAAATGGAATGGGTTAATCTGATCTTGCATAAGTATTATAATTAATGTGATGATGCTAACTTCATCAATTTTGATTATTTCTTAAATTTAACGGGTGGGTAGTGGATTGTATACATATACCCATTCCCGAACCCAATTTTAACTGGTGAATTAAGAGAAAGGGATGTACGAAGCACATATATACGAACAACCTTGGAGCCTCTAGCTATACAAGAATTAATTGGGAGAGAAAACACTTTTCTTATTAACTGATCCACAATATATCTAATATAAGTTATAGTTGACATAGAAAATATGTATAAAAGATGGAAGTTAAAGTTGAAATTATCTGCACTGAGAGCGTTAGCTCAACGGCAGGGTACTCTAGCGTTGATGGTGGGGAGTTCGACTCCTATAGGGTACATGTGTGGGTGTGGGTGCATTGGGCTTCGGCCTCCTCTTGTAACCACAAAAGAAAAGTTGAAATTATCTTGTGTTAGTTTGATAGTTGCTACTTATTTTAGTTTGATTCTGCACATCTTCCTAATAAAGTAGCTAGTTGTGACCCTCCATGGACGAACCAATCCACGGCCATACGTCCAGGTAGGGATGGCAATATTGTGCCCGACCCAATGAGACCCAGCCCATCTTGAACTGAACGACAGGGCAGGGATTAACCGGTTCTGTGGGTTCAGGATAAACCCAAATGTTTGAACAAGTATGGATAAGTACATGATAAGAAGTACCCAAACCCGTACATATTTATATGAAATATGTATAAGTATAAACATAAACACACACATACAAACAATATATATATACACACTAGGTGGACTGTAGATATTGGTTTCTCGTCCCTGCACCCTTCAAGAGTGGATATGCTTCTTTTCTTTCCTTTTTGTTACAAGAGGAGGCTGAAGCCTAACACCCACACGTGCACCCTTCAAGAGTCGAACTCCCCACCAGCAGCACGGTGCTAGAATGCCCTGCTGTTAAGCCAATGCTCCGGGTGTCATGTACCTTTTTAAATGTATGCATGGATACATGCAAGAAGCTTTTAATGCTAACACTAACACCCTCTCAATGTTTTTGCATTAATTATAACTCTTATGAAATTTCCAATCATTTGTGCTATTCACGTTCTTGCCTCCTCAGCCTTTGCAACCTTGGTGAGGGCTGTCCTAGTTCAAGTGGCAGTCACAACCTGTAGGGAGATGTGGTGCTGCTACAACTTAGTATAGCGAGTTGAATTCAGGGGAGGAGACTTAGAGCTTTGTGATTAACAAGGGGGCATCGACGAAGACGATCTCGATAGGGGATTATCCTATCCGAACCCACAATGTGTTTTACTTCACTACTGGAACCCCATGATGCTTCTCTAAAAAACAAATGGGATCTTCTACGAGATAGCCCGACAAAAGAAAAAAGAGAAAAAGGAAAAAGGGTCACAATAATTATAACTTGTGATTGTTATAAACATTAATTATAAGTCAAGATGATAGGCAGGGGCTGCCTTTCATAAATGCTAACACAAATGAAAAAAGAAAGCAAAAAGAAAAGCAGCACAGTGCCACAAAATGCACCACTCTTGATTGTTTGTGGGCCTCTGCCCTTCTTAGCTGCTTGCATAAGACTTTGTATAAGCATCTCAAGTCATTGATCTTAACCGATGACCAACCAAATGAGCAACATTATAAGGATAGACTTCACTGTCAAGAATTGAGAAATATGCCTTCATTGATAAATGCTTGTATAAGACCTCTGTGAAGTGCACTCCATCGAAATACATGTATGAGTTCCTGTCTTTGCACGGAATGCCACCTTCCATGCACATCTTCTCGTTTAGCGGACAACAAGTCTTGTTTGTCACCTTGAAGCCTATCATTATCCACCACAATCGCAATTAGCATTCAATTCAAAGTCGATATCGCACCGGAACGTATACCGATGTTCAAAATGCAGATACAAATGGAGCAACAACATTATCTCAATGGCAGGGTGCTCTAGTCCTATTGGTATTGGTAGGGAGTTCGACTCACAAAGGGTACATGTATGGGTGTGTTTGTGTTAGGCTTCGGCCTCCTCTCGTAACAAAAAAAAAAAGAAAAAAGTATGCAAGTATAGAAAAATTGGTTTTGGATCATCATTACCGTATGTCTGAAAGGTCCATTCATCTCGAGTAGTATTTAAATAAATGGTTGAGTAGCATTTAAATGGTCTTCAATCCCGTATTGATGTTGATGGACTATGGTATAAAGGGAACATATCAATAGTTCAGTCCAGTAAGAGATGATGTCTAGCATCTCCCAATTTTTCTCTTTATATACAGGTATGTGTATGCACGTATATATATTTAGTTATCAAATCTTCAACCACCAAACCCAAAATTGTTAATTAATTAGTTGAATTAGATCTATAAAAAGATTTCACTTAACTCCAAAATACTTTAATGTTAAGAATTTTATCTGGACATGACACCCGTGGGAGACAAAGGCCAAACTTATACCTGTCATTTTCGGATGAGGTGATAGCTGCCTCTTTTCATATCAATAGGATCATTAATCTATTAGTTAGATTAGTCTCAAAGGTTGACATGACAGGTTTGAAACCGGATCAGCAGTTCCAATTAGTTTACTGAATTGAGTAAAAAACTGGCTGAAACCAAAACCGGTTTTAAAACCATAGATCACTCGGTTTGGTTCTGGTTCTACTTTTATTGAATCCGAACTAGCGAGAAACTAGAACCAATTGTTTCAAACCACTTGTTCGAGAATTTTTTTAAAAGTTTAACTGTTTCTACTGTTTTAAAACACTTTAAGATTCAAACTAGAACCGTTCCAAAACCAATGACTCTTGAATCATAACTATAATCTGCCCCCAGTTGGTTGGATTACGTTTCTCAATTCTAATTTACCCAAAATCAACTATGTCTACTCATAGGTTTATTGTTAAATAAAATGTTCAAGAGCTTACTTTTATCTACTTTGTCTTAAATTTCAAGTTAAATCTAATATTTTACCTTCAAAACAAATGCAATGAAAAACCTCTAAAGTTTTAAGAATATCAGAACAATCTTTTGGTAGTTTTTTTTTTCTTAAATTTTCAGTACCAACTATGTGAAAGGATGAAATCTGGTTCATTAAGGCACCTATTGATTGGATCAATCGCCCCGTATCGATAAAGAGGATAATAATATATGGAAAAGAAGTGGACATACCCAAAGGAGCCGGATTATCAAAGGCATCTCTCACAATTTTGTAGGTATCAACGTAGACAAAGCGGGATTCAGGCATCTCTTTCTCATAATAACCATTGAAAAGAGAGGATCTTAAACGAGTGTTGAACGAAATGGCTGCATGGTTCATCTCGTCAATGCACCCTTCCTTCCCATTTGAAGCTGCTTCTCTAGCAAAGGGCGTGCACCCAATTTCTTGCACCCCAAACAGCACAAACTTTCGTGCTCCCAAGATGTACACCTCCTGCACAGATCAAATTAAGACTACTTACATATTGCCCAAACGTATCACCAAATTAAATTTTGGAATTATATTTCTTCAAACTCTCTTGAGAAAATATATCATGCGATATTTTCAACAACATTTATCTTTTTTCTAATTTATGTTTTTGTTACTGAGAAGCTTCTTCTTGCTCATTTCTTACACTTTCATAAGTAGGATTACTAATATTTTTCGTTTTATATAATTTAAAAACATTTCATTGTTTTTCTCATAAAAACCATGTAAAGAAAATAACTCCATTAAAATGAAATACTAGGTGAAAGTACCAAGATAAGAACTACTACAACAACAACTAAGCCTTTTCCCATACTATATGGGTCAACTACATGGATTCTTTGTTTCCACATAGCCCTAGCCCTATCATGTGTCATGCTAGCAATTAACTCAATATAAACTTATGAGAAGATCCTTTGGTTATCTTTCTACATGTCCAAACCATCTTAAATGATTTTCTCTCATTTTATCCTCTATTGGTGCTACTTTCAATTGGTTTCTCATAACCTCATTGTGTATATGGTCTTTTCTTGTGTGACTACTTACCCATCTCAACATCTTCATTTCTACTATGAACATCTTTTGCATGTTGATAATTAACTGTCCAAGACTCATAACCATAAAACATAACAAGTCTAATTTCTGCTCTGTAATATTTACCTTTTAACTTTAATGATATCTTGTTATCGCACATAATACCTAATGCCCCTCTCCATTTTAACCAACCGACATTAATTCAATGCATAACATCTCCATCAATTTTTACATCACTTTTAAAAATTGACTCTAGGTATTTAAAAGCTTTCCTTATGAGGGATGCATTGTATGCAAATATTAACTTCTATGTCCTCTAGAGTACCTAAATGATTAAACTTACATTCCATATATTCTGTCTTTGTTATACTAAGTTAGCAACCTTTACGTTCTAATGTTTCTCTCCATAGTTCTAATTTCCTATTATTTTTTTCTTTATACTCATCACTAATATAATATCATCTACCAATAACATAACCAAGGTACTTCATCTTGAATATTCTTGTTAACTCATCAATGACCAATATAAATAAATATGGACTTAAAGTTGATCTCTAATGTAACCCAATATTAACTTCAAAGAAGTCTTTCATTCCTTCATGAGTCATCACACAAGTTTTTGCATCATCGTAGATGTTTCTTATAAGATTTATGTATGTTAATAGTATATCTCTCTTTTTCAAGATTCTACAAAGAATATATCTTGACATCCTATCATAAGCCTTTTTTAGATCAATAAATATCATGTGAAGGTTAATTTTTTTACTTTAAAATGTTCTATAAAATGTTTCAATAGGTGAATCACTTTAATAATAGATCTACTGGACATGAATACCAATTGATTCTTTCTTGTAGTCGATACTTGTATTAATCTACGTTTGATAATTCTTTTCCATAATTTCATGGTACAACTCATTAACTTATACCTCGATAATTCAAACAATTCTAAATATCTCACTTGTTGTTATATATGGGTATTAGTGTACTCGATCTCCATTCCTCGGGCATCTTTTGGGTTTTCTATATTTAATTAAATAGTCTTATAAGCCAATTGAACTTCACCTATACTAGGATTTTTCATACTTATATAGGAATATTGTTTGATCCTACATATTTACCAACCTTCATATATTTAAGAGCCTATTTGACTTCATTCTTTTGAATACGCTCATAAAAATTATGGTTTATATATATTTTTTATTTGACTAACTCTCCTAATCTAATACTAACATCTGTATTTTCATTAAAAAGTTTATAAAAATAAAATTTTTATCTATTTTTTATATCATCATTTGCCACTAGAATTGATGCATCTAACAAAATTAAGATCCTTAGTTTTCTTATCTCTAACCTTAGCTATCCTAAATATATCTCTTTCACCTTCATTTGAGCTAAGCTTATTATATAAATCCTCTCAAATTTTGGATTTTGCTTCACTAACGGTCTTTTCACTCATTTATTTGCTTTCTTATAAGCCTCCAAAGTTTTACTAGTCTTCTTAGCATAATGCAATTTGTAACATGCCTTCTTTATCTTAATTTTATCTTGCACCACATCACTCCACCACCAAACCTTTTTTATACCGGTACATCCCTCTTAAATACACCTAACATATCTTTTACCACTTTCCTAACATGTATGACTATATTGTTTTACATATTAGGTATACCTATATAATTTCAAGCATATCCTTGAAGATCTTTTTGTTTAAATATATCTGCTTCTCATATTTGAGTTTTCACCATTTAATATGAATGACTCTATACACTTTATTATTTTTTGTCCACTTTTTTACCATTACTAAAAGTCGATGTTAAGTAGTTAAGCTTTCTCCTAGAATTACCTTGCAATCTTTACAAAATAATCTATCTTAATTCCTACAAAAGAAATAATCAATTTGTGTTTATGATAAAACACTCTTATAAGTAATTAAATGTTCATCTCATTTTTTAAAAATTGTATTAACTATAAAGAGATGAAAAGCCATAGCAAAATTTAAAATCTTCCTACCCTTCTCATTTATATCTCCAAAACTATAGTTTTCATGAATACCGTGATATCCTAATACATTTTTACTGACATGTCCATTTAAGTCACCTCCTAAACAAATCATCTCACTTTGTGAAAATATGAAGACCCTTGCTATAACTTATTTACTACATTTGGGTGACAATGTAGCGGGACTAATTTCTTTACCGCACCCGTTTATGATGTGGGAACCCTCTCTACAATTCATTCATTACATCTGGGCGAAGATGTAGTGGTCATTACTTACTTTTCAATGCATTTAGGCTCTCCGGTGAATCGCTAAGAGGGAATTCCCCAATATGATACTCATAATTTGTAAAATTCATAGTACATAAATCCGACAAAATTTTACGCTGGCTTTCAAAAGCTTAACACAACCTTCCTAATTTATCCAGGCTTGGGACCAACCAAGATAAGAACTATGACATAAAAAAAAAGGTATGAGCTCAATAAGGATGTAGGATTTTATTTTGGGGTGAAGTACAGTTGAGAGAAGTTCAAGTGAGGCAGTTTACCTGAAACCGGCCAAGTCTGTGCATGAAACATGTATGAAAAGATACTGCAATTCGATGGGATCAAATTCAGTATTGTCTTGATCTAGATCAATTATATAAAACCCTGATTATTTGTATCTGAAAAATGATAAACAGAATTCATGCAAATATTTCGTACCTTGAGTTGCTGAGTGAAATTTCCCAAGAGGTAGTCCAAGAATTCGTCTGAAGGGCATTGCCCGCTGCCAGTTGATCGGCCGGAGCACATCCATGAGCAGTCATTACCACCAGCGTTGAACAAGAATATGCTCTTGGATAGAAAGGAAGAGAGTCGGACCATCTTATTGCTGAGTTGAGACCTCAAATCAGCGAGAGTTACAGTTTTGAAGAGCTCGATTTGTTGGTTTAGTGATATGTAAACAGACTGCAAAAGCATTCAAATGAGTTTCATATTTTTTTCTTTGGCTTTTATAGTCGAAATGGCTAGCAATGAACATTTTTAAGTGAATGAAATATTACTCTATTTCAAGACAAAGATAGAACATCATTAAGAAAGTACAAAGTAGGCATAGACTTTGAAGAGCCGTGTACAACCAAAAACAATTGGGATCTCCCACCTTGAAATAAAAAAATATTACTAAAGATAAAACAAGTATACCACTACAACACAAGAAGTAGATCACTTTATCATCCATATGCGGCACATCAACAACTTCTCAAAGCTGAACCTACTAGAGCACAAAAAGTTCTGTCACAACCCAAAATTGCATCAACTGTTGCTCGTTCGATCCTCGCCCTCTCTTTTGAGAAATAGAGAGAGAGAGAGGAGAGGAAGAAAATGAAGAGGAGAGGAGAGCCGAACGGCATGAAGCTGAACAGACTACCTCCAAGGTACAAAAATATACTCCTCTTTCGATACACTCTTTCCGTTGCTCTAAAGCGAGAGAGAGAAGGGAGAGAGATCGAGGGGGGGGTGGGCAACAACCACCCCTCTCTCTCTCTCTCAATGTGAAAGATAAGAGTGTTCATGCGCTAAGAAGCTACACATACATAGCATTTGAACATTGGAAACAGTAAAAACAACACCTTATTTTCAAATTGTTAAAGCTAACTTATTGTATGGTAGTATATATATATATATATATATATATATATATATATATATATATATATATATATATATATATATATATATATATATATATATATATATATAGAGAGAGAGAGAGAGAGAGAGAGAGAGAGAGAGAGAGAGAGAGAGAGAGAGATTGCAGGGGGCCAACAGCCACGCCTCGACTCTCCCTCTGGAATATAAGAGTATTCATGCGCTAAGAAGCAAGCTGCACATACATAGCATTTGAACATTGAAAACAATCAAAACAACACCTTGTTTTCAAATTGTTAAAGCTAACTTATTGCATAGTAATCCGTCGCAAAGCTTCGAACTTTTCTTTACACACACACACACACACACACACACACATATATATATATATATATATATATATATATATATATATATATATATATATACATACATATATATATATATATACAAATATGTATACATATATATGTATATGTATATATGTATGTATATATATATATATATATATATATATATATATATATATATATATATATATATATATATATATATATATATATATATATATATATATTTGCACTCTTTAAACTGACTAAAAAGTAGAGGCACAAATCTAGTACTAACTACATTTGCTTTTTCTAAATACCCTTTTGATTTTGTAAAGTAATATTTACGGAACTTTTCAACAGGTGTGTGTGAGCGCAAGGTGTGAGGTATGTAGGAATCAGTTATATATATATATGTATTTATGTATAGAGAGCGTAGGACGTATTGTTAATGAAATAATCCAGTGATACACCTATGGAACTGTTGTTGCGTATACTTCTTTCTATAGGATGCTTTTCTTTTCTTTGTCTGTATTTCAAGCTGTGCCCCAAAGGAAGATAATGTCTTTAAAGATGTGCTCAGCAATGGGCCCGTTCCCTATTCTGTTTCGTTGTGGGAGAATTTTATTACACTGAATCGTTTTCAAAATTATGTGGTAAAAATCAGTTAAAATGTAAGAGCTACAACCAAATTAACTTGCAGTGAAAGGGAATATCGATCCCGTATGTGTATATCAGTAACTTCATTAGTTAATGAGTTTCTTCTCGAGCAAACTATTGGTATTGGGAGAAAGCCCCTTTCTTCTTTACTTGTTTTTCTTTAGTTGGACAAACCGACCTACACAGTTTAAAAACAATGTCACTGCAGTACAAAAACAATGCAATGTTTAGTAATAACATGTCGCATTTCATGAAAATGATTTTAAAGTAATATTACGTAGATAAAATGTTCTAAAGTAAGAGTTGTTTGTACTCTAAATAACTACAATTTGCTGCTAACTTAGTCAACAAACAAATAAATGGATTTATAAAGATAAGGAGTTGCTAATAATAGGAATTGAGTTAACACAAAGATGATATACACAAAAACAGTGTCGGACCTCTCTCCCTCTCTTTTTCACACGCACGCACGGACAGAAATAGACACAACAGAGAGAGAGAGAGAGAGAGAGAGAGAGAGAGAGAGAGAGAGAGAGAGAGAGAGAGAGAGACCAACCGTTCCATGACTATTTTCCGAAGCCTGTGGCTTCCCACAGTTAGGTGAAAACCACTCTTGCAAAAGAAGACAAAACTCCCGCAAAGTTAGCCGAGCAGCATTTGTTGGTTTTATTTGTTTTCGTTAATTTAACTTTTATTTATCTGTTATCAACTTATCGTGTTCTCCCCAAGCCTATGGCACACCAATAGAGTGACAGGGGATTCTCTCTTTTCCTTCAGATATTGCATAGATTTTTGTATTTATACATATTAAACTATTCCTTCAGTCTGTAGATATACAACAGATCATAGAAAATAGCAGAACAATTTAGTTAATGCCACTTACTGAAACTTTTCTCTTGTTTTTATTTAACCAGAAATGAAAGAAACCATCAATCGAAAGAAAGAATACAAGACAAATCATACTCACAATATCAGCAATGGAATGGAGAATCCCAGACCCGCCAGAAGCAAAATTGACTCCATGGAGGATTTTCACCCCCTTTGTTCGAGGGTCCATTGCTGCGGGAAGGAAGCCCGGGAGGTGCAGCAGCTGCGCCATGAAATCAGAGGGATTCCTGCCATTAGTCAACCTCCCCGTTGGCCCGTCAGGAAAATCCACCCCATAAGGAAGAAAGTTATACTTTGGCTTTTTGTTTGGTAGGAAAACATTGTTTCCATTGTCAATCACAGAGTCCCCAAACACAAACAAGGCCGGGACAAGCCTGCCTTCATCTTCTGAGAAAACCTTGACATCGACAGAAGGAAGAGAGAGAACTATATAGAGAAAGAAGAAGATGGTGATCGAGAGGAAGGCGAACCACTGAGAGAATCCTAGCATTTTGGTGTTCATGAGAACGAGGAGCTGCTATCTCTCACACAACAAGAACAACAAAAGAGACATGATACTTGTGTAAGTTGAAGGTTTGGTGGTACTCAACGATGGAGCTAGGGAGCCCACCGGCGAATTATTGCACGTTTCATCTTCTCCTTTTCGGTAGATTGATGCTTACCGACAGCCTCCCCATTATAAAAGGAAAAAATTGTGAGGTGAGGCTATTTATATAATTTTAAAAAAAATCAGACTATTTGTATTAATATTCGGATTTTTTATTTTGTTTTGACAGAGTCGGCCCTTAGTTGTATAGGGTTTTAATAACTGTCAACAACCTACTTGCTATTAAAATATTAAATTTCACACCGAGGGCGGTAGCTTCACGGCAACGGGCTCTAGCGTTGTTGCTTGTGGTGGCAATTCGACTCTCGGAGGGTGCATGTGTGGGTGTGTTGCTTCGGCCTCCTCTTGTGAATAAAAAAAAAATCAATTTCGGATCTGTTCGTCTTTGTCATATTACACCCCATAACGAAAAGCGCTTCATATTTTCCAAGTTGGTTGGTTATAAACGACTCGATCTTGCGGATGTAGCAATGCTTGTCTTCAAGGCTAAACCGGAGTGCAGCAGCGTTTTTCAGGATGATCAATAGTCGGACGAGCAACTCTTGAGAACCATTTGGAGGAAAATCAAGATTTGGGGATTTAGGACTCTAACGAGAATGGGAGAGAGAGAAAAATCTGGAATTTGGGGAATTAGGATTTAGGACTTCGGACGCGAACGACAGAAAGAACGGTCGGTCGCGACGAGAGAGAGAGGGAGATAGACGGGTACCGGTTGGATGACAAACATGCGAGAGAGAACGCGGGTCAGAAGCCAGAGAACGATCACTCGTATGGAGACACAGAACGAGAGCTAAAGACACAGCTCGAGAGAGAGGGAGAGAGACTTGAGGGTTGAACGCCGTGGAACCGTCATTAAAAAAATTGAAATTAAAAAAATATTAGAACCGGTGATTTGAAACGCCGATTCCCGTTCTGGCTCCGTTTCGATTCCCGTTCTGGCTCTATATGTTAAAATAATGTAGTTTGGTTTTACGCAGCATGAGTAGTTCAATAATATGCTTATACATTCATAAAAAAGTGCCCGATTCAAAAGTTTTCGAACTGCGGGCTCCAGTTCTATGTTAGGTGGAACTGCAACCGAACCTTATGATTCCAGGTTTGGTTTGTCAGTCTCAGTTTCGATCTAGCTCGGTTTCGGTTCGAATCACCAGACCAGTTCTCAAACCCAGTCGAATTTGGTTATGGCATAATCAAGGCATGGGCAGAAAAGACTAAAGCAGCAGATGCTGAATGGTTAACTTTGCCGGTCCTTTTAGCCCGTTTTGCAGCTAATTTCAACTAAAGGTTGAATGTCACAGGAAACTCAAGAAATCAAGGACCAATTGGTCGCCCACACATTCTGATCTCTGTCCTTTATGATGCATAGGTACTCCATTTACGGGTATTTATCTGGTACCCAATACACGTACTGGTACTTGGGTACATGTTTTAATTTTTTTTTGGATTTTAGATTCATCTAACTGTGTACATATATGCATCTAGTATGAGTTTTTAGAACTTTTGTGATAAATATGTCAAATATCAGAATGAGTCTACTTCATTTTGAAATCCAACAGTATTGTTTTGATGTTTCTTTGACAGGAGTGTTATATTTTGATGTTGAAACTATATACTATGAAATTAAGACCATTATGTAATGTAATTTTCTTATTTGAGATGTTAAGTTTGCTGCTGAAGTTATATTTTATGTCAAAATGTCTTTGTTTCAATTTTTTATAAGTTTTATATTATATTGTTATAGCAAATTTTATGACATTTTAATTTTAAGTATGATTTTTTAAATTTTTATATAGTGACATACCTGTATCTTATATTTTTCAAAATTATGATATTTTATATCCATATCCGATACCTATATCATATTCATACCTATGCAACATAGTCTGTCCTACACACTTAGCACCCTCTCTCTCTCTCTCCTTGATTGTGCTTGGGTGTTGGCTTGCTCAACGACACTTTATGCATGATTTTTCTTTCGGTTACAAGAGGATTATGAAGCCTAACACACATTTTATGCCTGATTTTTTCTTTTTTTTTTGTATATAAGAGAGGGCCGAAGCCTAACACACACACACGTAAACCATCTAGAATCGAACTCCCCGACAACGGCACCAGAGCACCCTACCGTTGAGCTAACGCTTTGGGTGCTTACGCATGACTTTTGGAAGTGAGGGTTAGCTTCAATGGATAACCTTTAATATATGCAGTGAGATCGAAATATTTTGTGCGCGTGAGGAATGTGAGTTAGTTGTCTATCAGAGGCTATTCTCTATCATCTCTACATGGAGTTCAGAGCCGATTCTTAGCAGTGGGCCTTCCTGCACACACGGAGGGACACGCATACAAACGCCCATAAATATAAGTTTTGGTTCTGCTTTTGTGTGTATCTTCTTGTCCTGTTGATGGAGAGTGTTCCCCAACAAGCTCACCCATTTTATATTAACTACTTGACCTTATAAGTGTTGAAGAATACTGCTTCCGGTGATGTGTTTTGATTATGTTCTGGTCTGGAGCTTCTGTTCGCTTGGAGAGTGTGCAGCAGAAATTGATTTTGTAGATTTATTAGAGGTTTCCACACAAGGGTTTCTCGGGAGAGGAACTCAGTTTGTTTTCCCTTTTTTAGACAATTTTTCGGTGTTCTATTATGTATTAGCTGCTTCGTTTAAATAGTCAGCATGCTCTCCCCTCTTCTTGGATTTTCCTCTTGCGGCTTCCCTCATCTGGAGAGTTATCTAGAGTGTTACCGAAAATCTCGATAACATCCTCTGGTTATGATCCTTCCTTATCCAAGATATAGGTAACGTTTTGGATGGCTAGTCCAGCCATTACCTGTGCTTGATGAGCCGAGAATGGCCACAACACATCATCTCCCACTTGACCATTCGAGCTAAGTGTACAGACATATTGGTTTCCTCCCACTCTTACAGGGTTTCACCTAGTACTGTCTTTTCATGATTGCTACTACAATCAATACCCGTTGTCTAGTTATTTCCCTACACAACAATTTATCCGTTGTACGGTTGTTTACCTATACAACACTTTTATTTGTTGTGTGATTATTTCCCTACACAACAATCAAACATACCTTAAATCCATGTTTGTAACATGTTTTGAGAAAAGTTTCCCTATTATGCCTTTTGTCAAGGGGTCTGCCAATATATCATTTGTTGGCATATATGAGATGGATATTTCTTTTCTTATAACTATATCATGAACATATTGGTATTTCATCATTATATGCTTGCTTTTTGAGCAATCAGCTCCACTCTTTATAAAAGTAATTGTTGCATTGTTATCACAGTAAATAACAACTGGTTCATCATTTATTTTCAACTTCAAATCTCTTATGAAGGAACTTATCCAAACAACACTTATTGTAGCCATATAATAAGCTAAATACTCAGCTTCTTGTGTATGCAATACACAGCCCTGTCTCACATGCCCAAGAAATAGCACCACCTCCAAATAAGAATATTTGTTCTGAGGTTGATTTGCTCCTTTTTTCAGATAATTTTTTGGTGTTCTATTCTTTATGAGCTGCTTCGTTTAAATAGTCAGCATGCTCCCCCCTCTTCCCAGATTTTCTTCCAATGGCTTCCCTCATCTGGAGAGTTATCTAGAGTGTTACCGAAAATCTTGATAACGTTATCTAGTTATGATCCTTCCTTATCCAAGATACAAGTAACGTTTTGGATAACCAGTCGAGCTGTTACCTATGTTGGATGAGTCAAGAATGGCCACAACACATCATCTCCCACTTGGCCATTCGAGCAAAGTGTAAAGACATACTGGTTTACTCCCACTCTTACAGGGTTTCACCTAGTACTGTCTTTTCATGATTGCTACTGCAATCGATACCCATTGTGTAATTATTTCCCTACACAACAATTTATTCGTTGTACGGTTGTTTACCTATACAACACCTTTATCTGTTGTGTGGTTATTTCCCTACACAACAATCAAACATACCTCAAACTCATGTTTGTAACATGTTTTGAGAAAAATTTCTCTAGTATGCCTTTTATCAAGGGGTCTACCAACATATCATTTGTTGGCATATATGAGATGGATATTTCCTTTCTCATAACTATATCATGAATATAGTGATATTTCACTATTATATGCTTACTTTTTTAGCAATCAACTCCACTCTTTATAAAAGTAATTGCTGCATTGTTATCACAGTAAATAACAACTAGTTCATCATTTATTTTCAACTTCAAATCTCTTATGAAGGGGCTTATCTAGACAACACTTATTGCAGCCATACAATAAGCTACATACTCAGCTTCCTGTGTATGCAATGCTACACAACCCTGTCTTACTTGCCCAAGAAACAGCACCACTTCCAAATAAAAATATTTGTCATGAGGTTGATTTGCTATCATCTTTGCTCCCAACAAAGTTAGCGTCCAAGTATCCTACCACTTTCAATTCATCTGCTTGAAAACACAGTTTCAAGTCTTTTGTTCATTTCAGATACCTTAAAATCCTTTTCACAGCTACCCAATGTTGCCAACTAGGATTACTTTGATATCTACTTATAAGACCAACAACAAAGCTGTTATCAAGTCTTGTACACAACATAACATACATCAAGCTACCAACAACTGGTTTATAAGGAACATTAGGCTTATCGTCTCCTTCACTGGGACAATTAGCCTTACTTAATTTGACCCCTTTTGCAATAGGTGTATTTGCAGACTTGCATTCACTCATTTTAAACTTCTTGAGGATATAGTCAATATATCTCTCCTGACTCAGGTATAAGAGTCTAGATTCTCTATCTCGAGAAATCTTTATTCCTAGGATATAGGATGCTTCCCCCATATCCTTCATTTCGAACTTGGAGTTCAACCATAACTTGGTTTTGACAATCATCTCATTGCCGTTTCCAATCAACAAAATGTCATCTACAATAATGACAAGATGACAAAGTGGCTCACACTGTTCCAAACATATACACAAGGATCAAGTTTGTTAGCCACAAACCCAAGTTCTACAATGACATTTTTAAAGGTCAAATACCATTGGTGAGGTGACTATTTCACGCCATATAGGGATTTTTTCAACCTATATACTTTATCTTCTTGGCCTTCAACACAAATCTTTCGGGCTGCTGCATGTATATGATTTCTTCTAAATCTTCGTTTAAAGGATGTCTTTACATCTAACTGATGTAAATCCAAATCATAGTATACAGATATTGCCAGGATTATACGTATGGATGCAAATTTCGCAACTAGAAATATGTCTCAACATAATCTATCGCTTCTTTTTGCAAAAAAACTTTTACAACCAACCTCGCTTTAAACTTGTCGATTGTACCATCGACGTTATATTTCCTTTTTAGACCCATTTATAGCCTATGACTTTCATTCCTTTTGGCAAATCAGTCAATTCCGAGACTTGATTTTTTTCAATGGATTCAATTTCCTCATCCATGGCTTTCCCCTAGTCTGTTGCTTCTAATGAGTTCATTGCTTGTTGATAAGTCAAGTTATCAGTTAACTCATCTAAATCCACTGAATTATACACTTCTTCTACAAGATAAATGTGATAATCCTTTAAGTAGGATAGAGTGGCTATTGACCTTTTATGTCCACTTAAGCGTTTAATAGTTTAAGGAAGATCTTCAATGGGCTCAAAAGATGATTGGTCTAAGTCTACCAGATCATCAACATATTCATCATTATTTTTTGAGATGGGGTGGCTATTGACCTTTTAGTATCTTCTAAGAATTCAATATCTCTGCTTTCAATGAGTCTGTGGTCCTTATGATAAAACCGATATCCTTTTGAACATTTCGGATATCCAATGAATATACATCGCAAGGACTTACTGTCTAGCTTATCTCTAGACTCATTAAGGATCTTTACATGTGCAACAGATCCCCACCTCTTGAGATGACCTAGGTTGGGTTTTCTTCCAAATCACATCTCATATGGTGTAGTGAATACAACTTTATACGGTACTCTATTGAGTATGTAAACCGTTGTACTTATTATTTTTCCCCAAAATACTGTTGGAAGAGAGATATCGATCAATACAAACCTTGTCATATTCAATAAGGTTCTGATGTATCTCTCAGCTACACCATTTTGTTGAGGTATCCTGGGTATTGTATTTTGTTTTACAATATTAGAGTCTTTACATAATTCCAAAAAGTCTGTCGAGGTATACTCACCACCTCTGTATAATCTTAAGACTTTGATTGAATGCCCTAATTAATTTTTCACTTCTTTCTTATATTCTTTAAAAGCATCAAGTGCCTCAAATTTATGTGCCAAAAGATATAAATACATATATCTAGATTAATCATTGATAAAGGTTATAAAATAATTCTTTCCACGATGTGTCTTTACTCTAAAAGGCTCACATAAATCTGTGTGAATGACCTCCAACAAGATTGTTGCCCTTATTGATTCCTTAGGAAAAACGTTTATTGTCATTTTTCTTGTATACAAGCTTCACATTTGTTGAAAGTATTTTTCTCAAATCCAGGCAATAAGTCAAAGTTGGATAATTTTCTCAACTTTTCCAGACTTATATGCCCTACATGTTTATGCCACATATTCACATCAACAATAAATGCACTCTCAATATAAGTAGAAGTTGTATCAATTTCATTATCAGAAATCTTAAACAGTCCATATTTTACATCGAATTCTCTAGATAATAATATTCTCTCATGCTTTCCCACAGTCACCTTGTTAGGAATAAACCTAACCTCAAAACCTTTCTTTACCAAGGTAGGGACTAAGACTAAATTGCACCTTATAGATGGCACAATTAACACATTAGTCAATACAATTGGTTTGCCTTCAGATGTAATCCTGGTTTGTATTCCTTCAGATCCATTGCCCCTTTTCTGGTCTTTGAGATGTGTTGCGTAGCATATGAGTCTATCCACCAACTTATCACTCGACGGTCCATATATAAGCATTATGAAATCACGAAGATTATGTCCTACTTCTCAGACTATCCGCGCTGTGGGTTGTTTTCTCCACCTTTCTTATTATGACAGTCTCTTTTGTAGTGTCCCATCTTTTCGCAGTTGAAATACTTGATTCGAGAAGCGGTTTCCTACGATTTCTTAAAAATTTGACTGCCTTTCTAGTTATTCTTGCCAAACTTCTTGTTTGGTTTATTTTTCTTCTGATTGGTTTTGGAGCTAGACGCTATCTCATCTTACACCACTAGTAACTTTTCTTTCTTATTTTTGACCATGTGTTCTTTCTCTATTTCTAGTTTTATGGGCAACTTAGAAAGGTTAATCTCAGGCCCTAATCTGAGGGTTGTGGTAACTATGTTCCATAAAGGGGGAAGACTATTTAGTATGATAGATATCTACATCGGTTTCGGGATGACTGATTTTACGACAGCTCTACAAATATATTGTTTACACGCTCTACTACATTATCTCCTTCTTTCATTCTGAAGGAGTTGTACTTTTGTAGTAGCAACTGCACATGCAATTTTGCAGTTGTATCATACTTGACTGTTATTGAATCAAACAACTATTTACAGTCTCGTATTCTTCGAAGACCCCAATGAAGTCATCCTCCATGTAGGTCAATATGATTATCCTTGCTATAGTGTCATCTTTTAGAAATGTTTTATACATTTCTACTTGTTGCTGACTTTCATCGGGGGGTGGCAGACGCATAGTTTCCTTCAATACATACTCAACACCTTCAAGTGTTAGAGCTAGTGAGATTCTCCTTTTCTATGTTTGGAAGTTAAGACCATTCAACTTCTCAGTTTTTGCCAACTCAAACACACATATCCTAGAGCTCATTTTTATGTGTTTGACAATAATAACAATTAAACGGTCTAAAAAGAAAACAAGTATAAAACAAAGAGTACACATAGCATGAATTATGTTAGAACGATGCATAATATCATAAAAGTAAACCAATAATAATTTCATAATCTCCTTGGAACAAATTTGGAATTTTTCGAAAGATTTTTTGCCTTTGTACCCCTTAAATAATACCAAGGGCAAAACCATAATTTTAACTATCTATTCTCTTTTGAAATTTTTAAAAAAGCTTAAGGACAAACTTGTAAAATTACTCTTTCATATTTCTGTAAAATTCGTGACTGATCGGGGTTAAAACTGTATTTTTAATCCTCAGGCCGAATCTTTAATTACTTCAAAAGTACATGGTCAATCCTATCTTTTGACTGAATGGTAGAATTGAAATTATCTCAACCGGGAAGGGCATAAACATAAAATGACAGCCTGCTATTTCATAATTTCACAAATCACTGGAGGGTAAAACAAACTTTTGCACAATAAGGGTAAAATGGTCTTTTTACCCAAAAAGATTTAGACAATTCTGTAATTTTGGCCAATGACAAAACTGTAAATAATGAAAACCGCTGGCTCGAGGCGGTTTCCAAAACCGTGGGTGATTTTGGGAAACCACAAGTTTCGGCCCACAGCTTTTTGAAACTGTTTGATAGTTTTTTGTCCCGGTATTAAAGGAGGAGAGAGAGGGAAAGATCGAGTAAGACAGGAAGAGAGAGAGAGGGAGAGGGAGGGGCGATCAAATGCCGACTGTCGGTGTTTCCCTGGTTTTTTCGATGGAAAGTTACAATGGGACGGGAGAGAGAGACACACAAAGAGGGTCTGCCATGATTCTCCCTCTTTTTTTTTGTGTGTGTGTTCCAATTTGCGGTGGCGGTTTTTGGCCTGATCTTGGTGGCCCGCCTTCAGGTCGCTGGAGGCTTCGGCCTATTCTGGCTTTCCTGTCTTCTGGTCGTGGGCGGCTTTGGCCTTTCTGACTTTTTCTTTCTTTTGGCCGTGGGCGGCTTTGGCCGTTTTTGGCTTTTCTGCTTTCTGGCCATTGGCGGCTTTGACCGTTTCTGTCTTTTCTACCTTCTGGTCATAGACGGCTTTGGCCTTTCTGGCTTTTTTGCCTTCTAGTCATGGGCGACTTTGACCGTTTCTAGCTTTCCTGCCTTCTCTTTCGTTTGATGCCTCCTCTTTCCTTCATTTTCTCTTCTTTCTTTTTTTTTTCTCATCTTTTTTTTTGTTTGTTCTCTGAAAATCCTTTTTACTGGAGTGATTTTTTTTTTGCATGGTCAATGATGAGACTCTGATACTGGATGTTGAAGAATACCTGCTTCTGACGATGTGTTTCGATTATGTTTCAGCATGGAGCTTCTGTTTGCCTAGAGAGTGTGCAACGAAAATTGATTTTGTAAATTTGTTTGAGGTTTCCACACAGGGATTTCCCAAGAGAGGAACTCGGTTTATTTTCTCTTTTTCAGACAAATTTTCAGTGTTCTATTCTGTATTAGCTGCTTCGTTTAAATAGGCAGCATACTCCCCACTCTTCCCGAATTTTCTTTCTATGGCTTTCCTCATTTGGAGCGTTACCGAAAATCTCGGTAACGTCCTCTGGTTATGATCCTTCCTTATCGAAGATACAGGTAATGGTCTAGATGGCCAATCGAACCGTTACCTGTGCTGGATGAGCCGAGAATGGCCACAACACATCAATAAGTCCCACCATTTGTTAGTTATCGAGTTAGAACAAAACTTGTTACTTAATATGGATTCTGTTGAGGAAAACCGTTTTTATGATCACATAAGAAAAGATCCTAATTGTATAAGATGGTTTGAACAAGATAACCAAAAGATACGAAAAACAAGATGGTGTGAATAAAATTCATTTCTTCGTATATGCTTAATTTTATAGTGCTTGATTTTCAAGTATGCCGTGCTGCATGTATGTTTGTGGATTTGTGTTTGAAGTTTCGATTGCATGAATCAATCACTCCCCAAACGCCCAATTTTCTCAGTTTTCTTTACAAATCCAACTTTCTACATATGACCGACTTCATTGTGTGTGTGTGTGAGCGCGTGTGTGAACCCTGTTCTCTTCCTCCTTTGCTTTTGCCTTTACTGTTTTAATTTGGGCGAGAAAAAATAGTGGCTGGATTTTCATGTTGATTTGCAAAACTAACACTAAGCAATTGAAGACGTCTCTCTTGATCTGTAAGCACACAGGAAATTTGGAGGCTAGGAATTGGATTAAGATTATAACCATAAACGACAAAACTCAAATTCATTTGAAAGCTCATTCAAAGAAAAGCCAGCATGGATCTTTTACTTTCTTATCAACGTCACTTACCCGATCAGAAAGAAATCTGATGTAAATTGAGATATTTAACCATAGGTTTACAATCTCTTTCAACATTTTGAAGATCTCGCTTGAGTTGCAGAAATTCTCAAGCTTGAGTGAAGAAATTCAAGAGCTAACTCCGTGTACTAGCAGAAAAATTGCATACGATTGGCCAAGAACAGCCAAGAAAAGACTATCATTACTGTAGACTCCTCATCTACATGAAGACAAACTTTATTAGTGCACACTCCATACTCTTCTGCACAGATCAGCTCCACCCAATGTGATGATCCTCCTGCTTGTGAATAGAAAACATAGAAATTCATCTTTTCTTTTCACTGAGTTTCATAGTTAACTTTTCAAAAGTACTACTTTCTGGAGTTCAGTTGGAATTTCATTTTGATTGCCTTAATGGTGTGGTCGTTGAGAGTTGGAAACCTTTAAAGAATACCTTACCAAAATCTATGTTTGATCTTCACAAACTATAGATGGGACTAAGATTGCTTATCCTATCTGGAATAGAAGTGAGGCTTTCTTTGTTGTTGGATAATATTATCTTTCTAGAGATGCCTGCTGTCATAGTAGAGGTAGATGCTCCTATCTGAGCAAGTGCTGCCATCCTTGTCACATACGTTAGCATTGCCAGTGCCCATGACTACACAGCATGACTCGTTGATATTTTGGATTCCAAAAACATTTCATGTATCATACCGAAGTCAATATTAATTCAATCCAATAGGGTATGTCAAGCATTGTGTTTATAATATAAAAGATTCAGTTTGTTCTGTAAAGACATAAAAACATGGTTATGTGTGTGCATGAGCGCATGTGTATGTACATGAATTCGTTGAATTGGTTCTAAGTGAGTGTATATATATAGTATATATAAGATAAAATTCGCTATGGCTATCACAGTAACAATTTAGATGGAAGAGTGACGCAAAGGAACGAGGTCCATCAATGACTTGGTTGATGATGATGTTGTAAGTACTTACACGAATTTGGCTCCTGGCATTTCCTTCTCAAAGTCTTTCAGAGATGCATTCAGGTTATCATTGAACAAGATCACAGGATCATTGATCAATTTAAAACATGGACCATGATCCAATCCTCTAAAATAAGGATTACAACCAATTGAATGGGAGTTACACAGTGCAAACTTGCGAGCTCTTGCAGCATAAAGCCTCTGAAAACGCATCACAATTATCAAAAAGATGGTAAGGCTGAGTTTGCGTTCCCTAAAAATCTCAGGCCATACAAAGGGAATGAAAAATCCATATACAAGTTTTCTATAAATTTTTATCAAGCTCCAGTTCTATCATGTGTTATTTGACGCGTATCGTATCGTGTATCGTTTTGCTCCACGATATGGGCGTATCGTATCATACTTTAATATTAAAAAAATCAAGAAAAATTAGTGAAAAAATTTTACATATTTTGAAGCAAAAAATGAAATACATTTGCATTTATATATTGTAAATTTGTATCAGGATCATTAACTAAATAATCTTCTCCTTGATAAAGATTCAAAGTTTCTCATCACCTTCTGCTTCAAAATCAAAATCTTCATCTCCTTCATGATATTGTTGCGCTCCTTCCAAATTAATCCATGCAACATCTTTTTCGATTAGGAGTGTATTTTCTTCGTTATCTTTCATAATCCACTCATCTAATATATAAAAATTAACAAACTGCTATCTTTGTACATGTAGTTGGCATATTTGCTAATTTTCAAATGTGAGCAAAATGATGAGCTCCATTTCTTTGATTATTGAGTATATGACACCCCTGTGATGTGATATTGTTACTTGATAATATCTTCTTTTTCTCTTACTGGAGACTAGCTTTTTAACTAATGCTTCAAGTGGTTTGAAATTGAAGGATATAAATGAATGTTGTGGGTTAAAATTAGGTAATCTGATTGCTTTTGATCTCACTTCATAGACTGAGTTAAGCCTCACACACGGTGATCATGTTTAACTCAATAGAAGTCAAAGTGAACCCTAAAATAGTGAAGTTGTGAAATGCCCACTCAATGAACTGAGACAACCAAATTGTTCTTCATTATTTGTGATTTCATGAAATTAGAAACTGATAGGAGAAATATACCTAAAAGTTGGCAACAGAAAGGGAAATGATTTTGTCACAATTTTTATTTGTTCATAAATTATTCTTATTCAAAAAATTTCTTATAAACTAACCCGAATTTACATGTTACATACTCGGCTTGCAATCCCAAACAAGCATACGAGAGGATTTCTTGGAGAGAAGTGAAGAGAGGCGAAAAAAGGCTAGAAACCATTTTTTTTTTTGGGCATACGATACGGCCCTATAACTTGTATCATACGATTGTCGTATCGTATCGTAGATTTGTATGATACGGTGCGATATGGATAACATTGCTTCTATCCACTTCTCTGTGGTGTAAAAATGTTTCACATGTTTGAAAATTCCAATTCATTTCAATCCATCACCATCAAATTCTTGAGAATGCACTTGTAGCTTCTTGATGAACTGTTGTTACCAAACTATCACTAGTAGATAGTGGGACATCATTACTGTTCTTGTTAAGAAGAGAAAAAAGCAAGAAAATTACCAATCAAATACATGCCTGTCTTCTTGTAAAAAGAGTTGGCTTGAAAATTGACATCCCAGTGTGGTACTAGAGTACATTTGTAAGAGTGCATGTGCACCGAAGTTCTAATTTTCATCAAAGTTCATATGCACCAAACTTTGCATTGAAATTCATGTCCAAACTTTGCAAAGTGACAAAGTGCATATTATTTGCAAAACATTTAGTGGTCCTGAATGTTACAGATGTATAAATTATTAACACTTCTTTTTCTTTGAAATAACCAAGTCTTCTTTCCCTGGCTATACACATGAAATTCAAGTTTCTCAAGATTTATTCTCATAGTACCCGTTCAAATGCAGCTGATTACCTTACATATCGTGGGCATCAAACTCTATATGAAATAACAAGCAGAACATCTAATGCCCATACAACACATTTACAATTATGCACGAGGTACTAATCAACCATTTTCTCCTCAAAATCATGAAGTCTTGCTTCCCTCTTCCCCTGAATGATGCACAATGAACCATATCAATTAATTCATGTACCGCCCATGATGAGGAAGTCCATGAGCATCCAACTAACTGATCGTAACATTCATGTGTATTAATAAATGAATTTTACGCAAACTTCCATGCATGTCAGTAAATATGATAGCACAGAGTTCAGTTTGTTTAAGTTTCGTGGTTGTAGTACCCAAGGGCTTGAATTTCACAATCATAGGAAAGAGTGAAGATAAAAAACACAATCGTCCAACACATATGAACATTATATATCTAGTGCAAACTGTAGTCATCTTTACGAAAGAAGGGTAGCAGGGTTTTGTCGATAGGGGCAATTGCAGCATATTCTTGCATTTGGCACAAGTTAGGGACTTATGGGCAAGAAGTGTGTCCGTGTACCTGAAGTATGGTACGATTTCCAATGAGAATCTTGGTAAGGACCTCGAAATCACGGGTCTCAAAGTTAGACAGGAAGTAATTGTACGTACAGTCGTTGCCACCAATGACCACCATGTAAAAGGCCTCTTATAAGAAGGAAGACAACTGCCCCGTCTGGTTGAGTATAGATCCTAGTTCTGGCACTGTCACGTTGATTGGTATAATATATGACTGTAATTAACACAAAATAGTTCAAGTTATTAGTCAGTTACAGACCATTGGTCCGTTGAACAAGAAAATCAATTAGTTTTTTCTTATTGCTTTGATTGACAAGCTGGGTTCAGCAGACCCCTACTACATATGAACATATTCACAGGGTATCGAACTCGTGAACATAAACATGAAGGATTCGTGCAAGAAAATCTTATATCAAGAAATTCAGTAACGTATGCTGTTTAGTAAGTTTTTGGAGAAACCAATTATTCAATGGCTTTTCCTTCACAGAAGGGTGTACTGAAATAGACCATTCATATCTTGCTGCTACGGGTTTATCTGAACCTGAATTGTATCTTCATATGTTTCCTTCACTCCAACAAAGGGGAGTAACTGTGACGTCCATGACATGGGGCTACGCTAATTCAGTTTTCTACATACATTCCTTACAGCGACGCTCAAATGATCAATGAAGAGATGTTCCCTGGCGCACATTGGAATGCCGATGGATAGTTTTCTTTTCATGGTGGTGGTACGCTATGGATGGATAGTTTCCAGAGCGCCAGAATTACCCCTTTTCTTGTAGTGGTTCGTTTAGAAGGAAAACGCATAACAGTAACTTTTCTACTGCTTGGATGTGTTTCCAGGCCAGTTAAAAGAAAAAGGAAAAAATTGAAAAAGTTTGTGATAGAATAGATACAATCAAAGCACTTCTTTCTAATTAAATGCATAAAGATCATGAAGGCATTTGCATGTTCAGAAGGAGCGTAAATCCAAGCACATAAAGGTGTATTTAGGACGATTTAATACGCAAAGTGCTCAGGAGATGCTAATGCTTATTCATACAAATTTTCAGATTGTTCTGAACACACAACACACATATATGCATGTACGTATGTTTGCATGCATGCATTGTACCTACGTATGGATGTATATATGTGGTACTTTTTTAGTCACACTGCCCATCTAGCTAGCTGATCAAGCCGAAGGGACCAATCGAAAGACCTTTGCTTGGCACAGCGGTCCCAACAGGGTGGAAGTTTGCGTAGAACTGTCAATTGCCTATTCTGGAGTCCAAGTTGAATACTGACGACTCGTGCCAAATCGGTACATCGATGTCGGGTCTTGCCAAATGAAGCCCATCCGGGGCTACAATATTCGGGTGTTCACCAAGGTTCCATCATTTAAGCACTGCAGCCAAGCACAAAATCTGCAGACTTCCTAGAATCGAGGACAAGATTAAGCCTCATCATGATTTATACATAACAGGGGTGCATCGTCTATGTCACTCGGAAGGCCTTGCGATGACCTATTGACATACTAGAGTTGCTTTATATTGAAGGCCTCTTCGATGAGTGCTTGTGGCAATGTCGCTGTGGTTTCCACCTTCATAAATGATCGAGGCTTGACAGCTTGAAGCCTCCTTGCCTCCGGGTTGTGGTTGGACTGAGAAGACACCTCAACCGGCACGAAGTGATCCTCTGTGATGCACGGGTATGCTAATCAAGGTTTAATTGAAAGAGAGAGAGAGAGAAGCAGCTAGCAAAATAAACCAAGGGAGCTATACTTAACAAAATTGTAAAGAAACTAAAAGCAAATCAAAGAAACAAGTAAAGAAATTGAAATGAAATTCAATTGCATAAGATGTGCGAATGGACTGGGGTAAGATTTTTCATGCACAAACTTACCTTTTTGTATAGGGAAGAAGACATCAGAGTTACGCTTGAGGGAAAAGAAAGTGTGTTCTAGACGTGGGAAAAAACAACCTTTTGGTCTTAGAGTTCTCGTACACGGACGACCCTCCTTGATCCCTTACCTGATCCATGCTTTACGCCGTAGGGTCTGCTTGCTCTAACGCCCTGTGAAAGGCCATTCTCACACTTCTGTGGCGAAGTCATCCTAGTTGATTCGAAAGTTGAGGCAGTCATGAGCTGCCCTGCTTTTCTGTTTATGCTCACGAGTAGAAAAATGTCAATCGCTGATGGTTCTATTCACCAACAATTTTTGGTTTTTGTTATAAACCACAAAAATTGCATTTACCTGGTTCTATTCACCCATTATTCCCCACGACAGAATTGCACAATATTTTCTCTTGACTAAACAGTGTTTGGCCTTCCACCAAATCTGAAGAGAGTGAAAATAAAGAGATCGAGAGTGAAGCTGCAACAGAGTTGTCCTCTCCCCATTTTGATTTTGATGATAGGGATCTCCCTGATCACGTTGAGGAATCAGCGGCGATGCCTATTTCTACATGACAGATCAAGTCCATACCTTTTGAAAATGAAGACTTGGGACTTCGCCAGACCAAAAGCAACTTTCTTGCCTTGGCTACCATTCAATTTTATGAACGGTGAGAGCAGAAGAAACCTGCTTCCCTTGACCTGATAATTGGTCGATCCAACTTAACCTAGCTCGGAGTATTAAGCTGAATATAATTGAATATTTGCTGCATTCTTGATTATGTCACCCTATAAAACAAATATTATTCGTAATTTTTATAAAATCTCTCTTGTGCGCGAGTGTAAGAGAGAGAGAGAGAGAGAGAGAGAGAGAGAGAGAGAGAGAGAGAGAGAGAGAGAGAGAGAGAGAGAGAGGTGAATCTCTTTTTCTTCTATGACTGAGTGATATCGCATAGAATTTAGTATTTGTACATATTAAATTATGCTGGAAGGGTTCTCTTCTTTCTAATACCACAATCGAAGAATTAAAGCTACAGTATTTTTTCAGTGGAATGCCTAGGATTCCAAGCTATTATTTTCTAATTCGCTACGCAGATTGGTTTTCTATCATTTTGAGGGGAAGAGAGCGTACGTGAGGAGATAGAGATGGTGAGGAGAGAGGGAGAGTATTTGTAATAAAAGTATTTTAGATAGAATAGGTGCCAAGGGTGTGCAAATAGTTGACTGAGGGTGTACATCTAGCAGCTATGCCTTTCAATTCAATCACTTATAGGGTTGGGCTTGTGATCCTACGTGTAGGGATGGTAATATCAACCTGACTCCTGAGGTCCCGACCTGACCCAATCCGGGCAGAGGATACGTGACCCAATCAGATTTGGATTTGGGTCGAGGATAAGGTGCATGGACCCGTACTCACATATATTATACACAATATATATAACTAACATTTTCTGTTTCGGTCAATGCATTTTACTCGGCAGTCATTCTTTAATAGTTGCAAATTGGTGCTTGACCCTGCATAAGTTCCGGCATGTCATTTAAGCCATTGGCTGGCGATGCCTTCCATCCGGTTTATAGGAATGTGCACCAGGTCGTCTCCATGATTCTCTAAGAGCAAACAAGCATGCTATGCTTTAAAATGTCATGCCTTAGGATCATCATTCGAGAAATTTGTGATGCTGATATCTAGTGACCCTCTTGGCTTGTTTTGCATGTGCTATCGTGAAGTTA
Source organism: Brasenia schreberi (assembly GCA_036023115.1). Lineage (NCBI taxonomy): Eukaryota > Viridiplantae > Streptophyta > Magnoliopsida > Nymphaeales > Cabombaceae > Brasenia > Brasenia schreberi. The sequence continues at coordinate 6,524,529 of JAYKKT010000066.1, forward strand.
GACAAATGTTGTGGGCTTTTCTTCTGGTACGCGACTCGACTTTTCATTTTTCTTTACTATCGTCATGCTCAGTGATGGAGCCATGTTAGGGGGGGGTGATGCATGCCCTTCATTCGAAATTTAGAAAATTATGAAGGTGCATTGTAATTTAAAAAAAGAGAGTACATTTTGTCTCATCTCAACTTTTGAAAAAGGAAAGGTAACTGCATGAAATACTTGAACTTAAGACACTAAAATGTAAATTTTAAAACTTTATCAGAATAGAAGTGTAAAACATTGTCATTATAAAATTTTTAGATCAATCATCGTAAAATTCTTGCTTTGGTTGGAGATCTTGTCATCTTAACCTTTCCTTTTTTATTTACATCTTGTGCTTCTAGAAAAGGTTGCGGCACTTAGTTCCAATGAATCACACACTATCGATAACATTTCTATCATGCCAAAACTGGTGAGTGAGACTTGTTATTAAAACAAGGAAACAAATGAAGATATGTATTTCTCTTTGAGTTCCCCCAAAGAAATTATATCCAGCAACGACTTGACTTGGTTCTCTTTGAGTCATTTTGGAAGAGTACCTTGAACTTTCTCATTTTAATTCACAACATCCAAATTCTTAAATGTTACATTTAAATATTTTTCTCTTCAAGATAAATGCACTTCAATTGGAAGGAAGATATGTATTTCTGATAGAAGGTTTACGTGCATTGTTAACTCATAAAAATGAGTGGGTCAACTATGGCCTTATTTGTTATTCTCCAAGTCATCACCAACATCAATTAATCAAATGAAAGTTTGAAATGAAAATCTCTTAAAACAAATGAAGCTTTGATACCACATTGATATGGCCTCGCGGGCTTCTTGCCGGAAAAATATCTCACAAATGAGAATTTCAAAAGTTGGAAGCAATTTGATCATAGTTTGAATTGAATCAGGGTGCCTTTTGAAGTGTGTGCCGGAAAAATAAATGGGCCTAGTTCAATATTGCAAATTTTGTTTGGCCATATTGTGATTGCTTTAAGAAAGATAATCGGGTTAAAAAGGAGGTTTATAGTCAAGTTGTAATTGTTTCTTGGTCTAGCATATTCGAGCAGATCTAGACCTATTTTAGTAACAGAGGGGAGGGGGATCTCGACGCTTTTCTCATGCTTGGGAAAGAAGAAAAAAGTGAGGAGAGGGGGTGAGGAAGAAGGGAGCGTAAGTACAGGTCATCAACACCAAACGACTGGCCACGTATATTATCCGGTTGGCTGAATTTGATAAAATGAGCGTGTTGCATCAATGTGAACGGAAAAGATAAAAATTCATTTTTTCTTATTATCGATTGGCCACTCGTATTATCTGATTATCTCTCCACCAAAGTGATGAACTTCTCCTGCTTGCCAGGCGCAAAATAAATGATTTTGAAGAGCTTTCCAACGTGAACAAAAAAAACATGAATCAATCTTTTCTTTTTACTGCCTACGGTGGTCTTCATGCTTGATAAAATCCTACTTGGAGTAGAAGTAGGATTTTGTTTGATCATGAATAATATTCTAGAGGGCAACTTTAGATAAGCCTAGGGTGGTCTTCTTGCCAAAGGAAGGATCAACCGTTCAATTCTTTGCACTATCCTTGATAATTGAGCCACAACAAAATGACGGAAGGAGATCTTGCACTGCAGTGGTCTGATAAGGATTGAATACGTGCACATCGATTGATTTTGTAACAAGACAATGTCACCCTATTGATTATAGACTTCCATATTTGTCCTGTGTTTAGGAGGATGTTAGAATATTTTGGCTATGGTTCAAATACAAGAACTGCATTTGACTATGGGGAAGTTCCTCAAATAGTCGATGCAATTCATGTACGAGAGATTTCTATTAGAAACTCTTCATTGTTCACACTTGTATATCTCAGTCACTTATTAAAAATTAAGAGGTGAAGAGATGCACAATTCAACTCATTTTCCAGAGTTGCATAATTCTGCTCATGTTGCTTGTAATGCAAAATAATGCTAAGATTTGCTATGCTTTTCATGTTATAACATGAATTGCCTTTAGATGATGCTTCCTTGATTTGATTAACTAGTCCATTGTAAAATACTTTTACAATTTAAACACAGAGAAACATGTATTATTAAAATACACTAAATATGATTAAATACCTATAGCTAGCTCTATTACAAAAATTTATTTCTCAGCCAATTCACCCCTTTTATTGTGGATCTTCAAATTGCATTAGCTTGACTCTCTAAACTTGAAGGGGTCTCTATTGTACATACCTTTCATACATATAGCCACCCATGGCCCTAGGTTTATCAGCCAAGTAGTCACCAACTGTAGAGTTGAGGGTGATGCTTGCAAGTTGCTTGACATTCATGGGGTGCACTTCATTGTAGAGCTCAGAGAGATATGCTCTTCTGGACAAGTAATCGTACACCTTGTCGGTCGGATGCGTGTTGTCATAGTATAGGTAGATGCTCCTATCTGAGCAAGTGCTACCATCTTCATCACATGTAGGACCATTTCTCGCGTCCGAGACTACACAACACGACTCATTGATATTTTGAATTCCTAGAACATTTCATATATCACGTCCAATTGAGTCATTGATAGAATTTAATACCGGGTATGTCACAAAGCTTGTTTATAATAAAAAGAGATCCAATTTGTTCTAAAGTGAAACTACTTAGACACATAGAGAGACACTCATGCAAAATTATAGTGTGTGTGTGGATAATCCATGGAATTGATTCTATATGAGTGTACATGTTGTATTGAAAAATCAAATTCGTTATAAATGTGACAATAGCAATTAAGAGGGAAGAGTGACTTGCCAAAGGAACTAGGTTCATCAATGACTTGGTTGATGATGTTGTAAGCATTGATATACAGGAATACGACTCCCAACATTTCCTTCTCAAACTCTTCTAAAGATACATTCAAGTTATCATTGAACAAAATCATAGCATCATTATACTCTTTTCATCATTTACCATTATTCAATTCTCTATAAGAAGGATTACAACCATTTGGTATTTCATTATAGAGTGCAAATTTTTGAGCTCCTGCAACATACAGTCTCAGAAAAACATCTCCCAAGCATGAATAACTTATTAGAATTGACGATGTAAATGTTAAGTTGATTAGTGAACATGATAAAATTAATGTAGTGACTCTCTTTGATTAATTCCCATGAACCAATTACTTTTGGATGAGGAATTATGCTGATAGAAATCTTGATTACATAACCAAAAAGAAAAGTCATAACAATTACAATGGATCAAAAATTGAATTCGGGGTTTATCTACCAATAACATGAATTCTAGGAATTAAAATAAACATGGGTAATTAGAATACAGGCAACACAATCAATAGAAATAGAAACACAAAGTAGTTCTCAGGACTGCCCCAATGGCCTTCTCCACCTTTCAACTAGATGACCAGACATGCAATATGCATCTTCACATAGCTCCCACTAGTGAGTTTTCCAGTGAAAAAAATAATGATATGGTTGACTTCCTCCAAGTCTCATGCACATAGAATGAATGTAGATGATGTACTAGACTTTCTAAAATATTTAATCATAAACCTTTGGAAGTTCGAGAGACCTCAAGCTTTAAAATGTCACAATGGTTTGAAAGTTCATCTACATCCGAATCTTGGTACCACCAAATTCTTTGCAAAATGGGCTTATTGCATCTTGATGCTATATTACATTTGGATGTGCATGGATGAAACTTATTCATATCAAACAATATAACTATGATTTCATGTGCATCAAAGTTTGTTTCATTGAATTTCATGTGAATCGAACTCCTCGCTCATCAAAGTAGGTAGATGCTCCTATATGAGCAAGTGTTACCATCTTCTTCACATGTAAGACCATTTCCCGTGTCCGACACCACACAACACGACTCATTGATATTTTGGATTCCTAGAACATTTCATATATCACGCCCAATTGAGTTATTGATAGAATTTAATACCAGGTATGTCACAAAGCTTGTTTATAATAAAAAAAGATCCAATTTTTTCTAAAGTGAAACTACTTAGACACATAGAGAGGCACTCATACAAAATTATAGTGTGTGTGAATAATGCATGGAATTGATTCTATACGAGTGTACACATTATATTGAAAAATAAAATTCGTTATGAATGTGACAATAGCAATTAAGAGGGAAGAGTGACTTACCAAAGGAACCAGGTTCGTCAATGACTTGCTTGATGATGTTGTAAGCATTGATATACACGAATACGGCTCCCAACATTTCCTTCTCAAACTCTTCTAAAGACGCATTCAAGTTATCATTGAACAAAATCATAGCATCATTATACTTTTTCCAACACTTCCCATTATTCAATTCTCTATAAGAAGGATTACAACCATTTGGTATTCCATTAAAGAGTGCAAATTTTCGAGCTCCTTCAGCATACAATCTCTGAAAAACATCTCGCAAGCACAAATAACTTATTAGAATTGATGATGTAAACATTAAGTTGATTAGTGAACATGCTAAAATTAATGTAGCAATTGTCTTTGATTAATCCCCATGAATTGATTACTTTTGGATGAAGAGGTTGGTACAGGGCCTTTAAATTCTTTTGCATAGTATGAATCATTTTATATTCAAGAGTACAAATTTGAGAATTGGCTCCTACAAAGAGTTTATCATACATAAAATATTAGTATTGCAACAATAGGTGGATCAAGAGAGATGTATTATGGAGTTTTAAAAAATATTATTGAAGTTTGATATTTATCTAAATCTACTATATTTTTGTTTAAGTACAACAACAACAACTAAGCCTTTTCCCATATTAGACGAGGTCGGCTACATGGATTCTTTGTTTCCACATAGCCCTATCATGTGTCATGTTAGCAGTTAACTCACAATAAGCTAGATCATTCTTTATTGTTTATTTTCAACACTTTTGTGGTCGTCCTCTACCTCTTTTAATATTTTCCAAATTTAGTTTTTCATACCTTCTTAAAGGTTCTTCTTTTGATCTTCTTTCTATATGTCCAAATCATCTTAAACAATATTCTCTCATTTTATCCTCTATTAGTGCCACACATAATTTATTTCCAATAACCTCGTTATGTATACGGTCTTTTCTTGTATGACCACTCATCCATCTCAACATCTTCATTTCTTTTACATACATCTTTTGTACATGTTGATGATTAATTTCCCAACATTGAACCATAAAATATGACAGGTCTAATTGTTGCTCTATAATATTTACCTTTTACCTTTAATGGTACCTTCTTATCACAAAGAATACCTGATGCACCTTTCCATTTTCACCAACCAACATTAATTCTATGTGTAACATCTCCATCAATTCTTTCATCACTCTAAAAAATTGACCCTAGGTATTTAAAACTTTCCTTTTGGGGGATGCAATGTATGCCAATTTTAATTTCTATGTCCTCTGAAGTAACCAAATGATCAAACTTACATTCCATATATTCTGTCTTTGTTCTACTAAGTCGGAGGCCTTTGCTTTCTAATGTTTCTCTCCATAGTTCCAATTTTCTATTAACTTTTTCCTTAGACTCCTCCACTAATACAATGTCATCTGCAAATAACATACACCAAGGTACTTCATCTTGAATATGTTTTGTTAACTCATCCATCACCATTATGAAAGTCCGATGTGAAGTGAGTAAAATGAAGTTAATGTTAGCATATACCTCTAACCAAACACATCATGATAAACCATGTATATTTTCACAACAAGCAATTTAAGTACGGTATTCAAGAGACCAAACTAGACAAAATTGGAAGGTAGTTTGCAATTGAAGGCCAAAAATTATATACAAATTGAGATGATACCCATCAATGCTTGAGCAACTTATAGAAATTGTAGACAATACTAGCATTCCTTGTATTCAATCAAATCTATAACGGTACATTCATATCAACACAAAAGTTATTCACATTAAAAGAGGTGGGCACTAAATATGTTAGTTAATAAATTGATTGATTTAGAACATGTTCTTGTTGAAATTAAGAGTATTATATTTTTATATGCTTACATTATTATAGTAAACATTACTTATATGTTATTGAGTATATTTATCTTAAATTAATAGTATTATGCTTTTGCTTGTTAGTATTAAAATTACTTATATGTTAATGAATATATATTCATTGAAATTAATAGTACTATTGTTTTACATGCAATTGGGGTTAATGAATGTATTTTTGTTGTCTTATAGAGAAAACATATCTCTGAAAACATATCAACATAAAAAAGGTACATCAATCGAGTAGCAGTATGCATCATAACATGTTAGACATTTATAAAGAGTTTCAATGTAGTTATTAGAGTTAAATAACTTAATCTTTTTTGTCTTTATATATGTATGCCAAAGAACTACACTGCGAGATGTGTTTAGATCAAGGCACCAAGTATTTTTGTTATCCATTATTGTACTATTTATAATTTATATTTTCAAGAACATCAAACTTACATATACATATACTATATTTTAGGTTAAATGTTCATGATTAATCACAAACTAGAAGACAGGTGATAAGAGAAAATGTATTATTTTAGAAGAAGCTCAACCGAAATATGAAATGGGATGATGTCCAAGAGAATACTATGGAAAAAGAGGGGAGTACAACATGAGGAAGACAAAAAGCTTCTTTACAAAATTGCTTCCATCCAAATAGAGAAAGATGACCAATTTTACTTAGGCCTTTGGTACTAATACGAAAATAGATAACTTTTTTTCACTTTATGAAACTTGAAAAGAAGAAAATACAAAAATAATGTTTGAGAATATTTGTGTTGAACTCCATATAATATATAATTTTTACTTACATACGCCTACATCTTGAATTTATTATATATATACATATATATATATGTATATATGCATTATCTAACATTATACAATTAGTTGTCTTTGTAAGACAAATTTGACTATTTAGATCATAAAACAAGACTTTAAGTTTTCAAGTGATATATTTAAAGTTATTGTAAGAAGTATTTATAGAAAAATATCAAAGATTATTGAAATAATATAAAGTCTAGATATTAAGAATCATATATCACATCTTTATGATGTCTTTCATGATATAGTCTTACAGGAGGCCTTCCAAATCCTTTATAAAAAGTTTAAAAAATTATGGTAGTATAAGGTAAAAGTAAAACAAAGCTTTAACATAAAATTAGCTCGTGCAAAGCAAGATCAAAGATATAACATGAAAGCTATATCGATAGTTGTACATCAGTACAATTTGATAAGGGTGCCATGTTTTTGGTTTTAATCAATACATCATGGTTTTTTGTATAAATTACTTATATCTAATTATAACATCTTCATTTAATGTTATTGTAGAAAGAAGCACACCTAGACATAGAGATTGATGAAGTAACTGTTTATATATACTACTTTAATTTCTTCTTGTGTATATGTTTCTACGTATTTTAGTATATCATATCACAATATTTTCTTAAATAGAGAAAAAGTGTTTGATGAATATGAAAATATCCATTTTGAATCAAATTCATTACCTACTATTATCTCTTTTAAGAAAACGATGTAACATGTTCATGGTAAGCATCATGGAGGATATAAGAGGGGTTTGGACAATGATACACCCACAAGTACATATAGAACTAGTTCGAGGAGCAACATGTTACATTAATATGTTCATATTCATACTTGATTTGATAATGTGGAAAACTGAACAAGTTTTTATATTATTGTCATTTGTTAGTGATCGTACTATTGCAATATTTAACTATATAAAGTATGATTGTTACAAATGTCTTGATTGAAGAATTGCATTTAGGATTTGGTTGAGCTTGTAATGTAGGCATTTGATTCGGCATCACAACAAACACCGCTATTAAAAACATGTTTTATGTGTCCTTTGCTTACGTTATTTGTAACTTAAGAATTATCTTTGTAATTTGCATATTTAAAAATTTCTTTTTTCTAGTTTATAAATATTTTAAACAAAACAATGTAGAATTTGTGGTTTGTAATTATGTGATTCGATTGTTATGTGTTATAGCTGATTAATTAAATTGTTGTTATGAATTTTGTTTTCTATGTTATACAAGTGATAGTATAAATTCTAAAATTTTGACGAATCAGGAAAATAAGGTTTGTGCCATAAACTATTCCGATTGTTCTCATTAGTCGGAATATGCAAACGAGCCATCGGGGAAAAGAAATTCCCAACATTTCTCTCATTGATTTTAGAATGCCTAATTCTAGCCTTTCAACCTAGTTATTTCTATTGTGAACAGTTGAAGTACTATTTATCCTTAATGTAGCAATGTCTATTCTTGCATTGTAGGCAATCGAAATAAAATTTAGTTTTGATTATTATAATCGTGAGAGTATGTTGTCAAACAGTTGGAATATTTCATATTCTTGTAGTTGCTTCAGTCGACATATTTTGACTATCCTAAGTAAAACTTCGATTATTTAGATAGTCGGGATAAACTTATTCCGACAAAAATGCTTGTAGTATTATCTTTTTTACTATCAACGACAATAAGAATTATGTTTTTCAACTAAATTTTCTGGTCTAAATAGTCTCGATGGCAACAATCGGAATTGCCTCCCACTATAGAGGTGAATGAAGGTAAAACTTAAATCCAACATTTGCCTAAATGCGCGTAGAATTTAATGGTATTAAAAACTTTGCATCTAAATTACCAAAGCATTTGTTTATCACATATGGATTATATAAGTTACAAAACTCTACTCATCTTCAAGAAAGGTAAGCTTATTCGAATCAAGAAAATTGTAGGAAATTTTCGTACCTAGCAACATGACATAATGTTGTTTGCAATTTGCAACAACATTAGAGGTTTTCCCAAACTTATGTTTGTAATTGGAGTATATGAGAGAGAGAGAGAGTTTTACCTTAAGTTGTAAGGTGTAATTGCCAATGAGAATCATGGTAAGTTCCCCCAAATCACAAGGTTCAGATCCAGATTGGAAGCAGGTGTATGAATAATCGTTGGCGCCGATGACCACCATGTAAATGGCATCAGATAGGAAGGAAGACAATTGCCCCTTCTGGTTTAGCATATACCCTAGTTCCACCACCGTTACGTTCACGAAATTGGTGATTTGTTTGCTGAGTGGTATGATATGTTCCTGTAATTAACACAAAATCAAGCTATTACTATCACAAACAAAGCAATTCTTTTTTCTTTGATTGGCAATCAGGGTAAGCATACTCTTGTTAGATACGGGCACCCAGGTATAGAACTCATGATCTTCACTAACAAGGAGAGTTGTATAACTTTTGAGCTAGAATAAAGGATAGAGGGTCTTAAACCCTCACTCTCACACTTTCTATGATCAACCGATTTTCCTTCGCAAGATCAATTCCTTATTTTTACGGGCAATATCGGGCTAGATAGGAAACTAATTACCTGGTATTGAACCCCTAGCTAGTGGCTACATTAGATTAACTTTTGCTCTTTTTTGAATGTGTTTTTAGGCCATTGAACACAAACCTAGAACAACAAGAAGAAAGACAGTTTTTTCCATGCTAGATGGGATAAGCTACATGAATTCTTTGTTTCTATAAAGCTCAATCCTTTTGTCATGCAATAGAAGCCTGGAACAAGTTCACATCTCTTGGATGTTCCTTTAGAAGTTCATGACAAACTATTTGGGAGCTGCTAATTTTGGTTTGTTTAAGAGCTGCCCAATAAAAAATAGTTTGCCCGGCTAGGGTCGACTTACAAGTTGAAGGTCATGAGTTTGATACTTGGGCGTGCATCTAGGTTTCTCGATCCAGTTTTACTAAAGAAAGGAAAGGGGTTTAGGAGCTACGTATGCACAACCATACATATAATAGCATCCACAGCTCCTAGTTCCTGTGTGACTTAAACATTCCTAAGGACTTAATTTCTTTAATATTATTCATGCACACATGTCCTTGCACACACAAAATATGTGTGTGCATGTATGCACGAGCTCATGCTTTTTAGACCTGCTAAAATTATTAGCTGCTATTGTGTTTTATTAATTCATACAAAGTTAAAATGGAATATCAATTTGTTTGAAAAGAATATTCAGTTGTCTGGTTCCTCTGGAAAAGTGCGATCGACTGACCAACAAATTTTGATGCAATATGAAATTCCCAAAGTGCTGTTTATACATCGACTTAATTGGATGACCCAAAAATGCTTCTGACTAACCTCATATTTCACGTTAGATTTGACAGAAAAGAGGTAATTAAATATTAGAAGAATTATTATTATCAACGAAAAGGGTCGTTGATAATTTTAGGGACAAATAGACACTAGTATTGACACAAACGCACAAGGGGGGTGGTTCTTGTTCCCAATTTCTGGTTTTTTAGTCAAATAAATAATTTTCTACCTTTTTACTGAAGATGAAAGGCGATGCTTAAAAATACCTGAAAAGTTCTTCGCCAAAACTAAAAAGTTCATTACTATGTTTAAGACTCAATAGTTATTTTACGTACGCTACTTGCATATTTAATCCTACGATTTTATCTTTCTAATCTAATTCTGGGAAAAACGTGCAGGTGATGTATTCAGCTAGTTGTGCGCGGGGTAGCCTACAAAACCCCCACAGTTGACTGGAAGGTGCACTGTATTATTACTTACCGCTCTCTCCCTAGATATATATATATATATATATATATATATATACCCACAATTTATATACACTTAATTTTTCGAAATATTGAATATAGATACTTATGTTCATGCACGTTGTTCACACTCATGTTTTGTCTAGCAGAAGCAAATAACGAAAACGCAAAGTCCACTATCAGTATCACTTAAAATTAAAACTCCAAAACAATGGGGTCTCATCGAATCAGCATAAATATTTTACTCTGTGTGTATAGATATAGCCAACCCCGTCTAGTATGGGAAAAGGCTTTGTTGTTGTTGTTTTGTGTGTCTAGATAGCTTTTGATACTTCTGTTCACGCACAATATCTTCTGCCTATCAGAGGGAAATAAAAAATCACAAAATCCACTTACCACTATTATTTAAAACCAGCAGAAATGTGTGTAATATGTAAGGACATGAAATAGGTTGAGTTGATATTTGATTTCTTTTGCCTTTCATGTTTAGCATCAATAGAGTTTCAAGCACAGCAACAGTAAAAACGTTGAACCTGGTGGTGTTTAGGCGCCGCCTGATGGTGTTCAAAATGCAACTTGACTCTTAGTAGTAGAACAGTTGTCTCATTCATGGAAGTGAGACTACTTTGAATTAAATCCATTCAGCCCACTGGTCACCTATCCTCGCTCCGCTTGCTCAAGATTATACGACACATAATCTCATGCATCGTTCATCTCTTGGAGCCCTCCCTACTGATACGAAGGTGTCTACAGTTGAAGCTCCACTCGCCACAAAAAGGTATATATATATATATATATAATCAACAGAATTGAAGTTGATATGATAATAGTTTTCTGTAGAAAGGTTACTCCGATTCGTTCCTTAGTTGAAGAAGGACATGCAACTGCCAGAATAACAAACTCAACTCATGAATGGAAAAAGTTTCTTCACTTACAGTCTCCCAAGTACTGTCGAGGATCCCGGCGCCAGCCGACGCATAATTGACACCATGAAGGATGAAGGCCCCTTTGGTAATAGGATCGAGAAATGCAGGAGGGAAGTAAGGGATACCCAAGTACTGAGCCAATACATCAGATGGGTTCCTTCGGTTAGTGAACCTCCCCGTTGGCCCAGCAGGGAAATCCACGCCATACGGTGGATAATTTCCCTTCTCACTACTGTCAACCAAGTAATTGTTGTTCCCATTGTCAACAAGGGAGTCCCCAAAGGTAAACAATGTCTGCCCCTCCACCAAAACTGAGAAGAGAGTGAAAATAAAGAGACAGAGAATGAAGCTGCAAAGGTGTGGTTCTCTTCCCATTTTGGTCGGTGATTCTGAACACATCGAGTGATTCGTCTTCAACGGCCGTGACAATTTTATACATGACGGAACAAGCGTCCGCAATAGTAAAACAAGATAAGAATAATCGTTTAGAAGTTACTGCCACTTGCTAGCATTAGATGCTCTCATTGCTACCAATCCATCGTTCAAGTTATAGCTATGGATACGAATCGAATTGTTTTTGGGTCATGCATGTACTCATAATGTCAAAAAAAGTTAGTTGGATGGTATGTTAACTTTATTTGGACATAAATTCACTTGCCTAAATTAACTTTTGTTGGATGGTATGTTGAAACCATCCTAATAAGCGAAGAAAAATATTTGGATCTTAATCCAACTAATCCCCATATTTGATTATTTTAGACACCAAACACGGAAATCATACGGGCAGGTAGATCTCGCATGCCAAAAAGTGTAAACTTAGAAGAATAACCTTTACGGATCTGTTAGAAAGTGGAGTTTTGGGTTTTAAGGACAAACATTTGAATTATTCCAAATAATGCCATACCATTTGAAAATTGAATAACTTTGATTTGGCTTGTCTAAACTAATCATTAAGACCGTATACTATTCCTAATTTTCTAAAGAAATATCAACATAAAAAACATCCTTCTTAACGACATAACATTGTTTGGTTTATAATCTTGCACCAATATCTCGATCGTTTGATCTTTACTGTGAGTAATTGAGATTGGAGATGGTGGTGCAAATACACGGTGGTACATTCTAATGCATTGGTGTTTATGGTAGGGGTCTGCCTATCCCCATCTTGACTCAATATAACAACGTGAACTCTCGGCGGTTTAGAGCTGCTAGTCATTGACATTTCACCACGTAGCAGGTCCAACTGCACTCCAAAAGCACCTGGTTTCCATGCTTGGGAATGGACTAGCAGACATTCCACCACGTAGCAGGTCCAACTGTACTTCAAAAGCACCTGGTTTCCATCCTTGGGAACGGAGTAATAGTTGCAATACGACGCCCCACCAAACAACCCCACCAAATACCCCAAAAATCCCGATAAGGATCCATTCGCAAAAATTTGCCGAAACTGGTGTTTCATCTTAGCTGTCTCATACCGAACCCCAATAAAACACAACACACACATTTATCGATATATAGATATTATATTTATATAGAGAGAGAAAACTCTATCTACAAACCTCTATTAACGTATGCTCATACATTCTCTTTCTTTTTTTCATATGGGTGGGTGTTTAAAAATTTCTAATAACTTTAGTGGCTGTTGATGTCAAAGATTGAACTGTAAAAATGTTTATCGATATTATGTATTTAGCACTCCCTTCTTCTCTTTCTTTCTCTCCCCTATCTCTCTCTATATATAAAACTTCGGGTAGAATTCATTTTGATCGCAACATGGTAGTCATTGACTGTTGGTGTTATTTTACAGGCTACCGTTTTAAAGTCTATCGTTGGTCTTCACAAAATATAGATGGGACTAAGATTGCTTATTCTACTTGGAGTAGAAGTAGGGTTTTGTTTGATGCTGAATAATATTATATTCCTAGAGAGGGCAACTTTAGATAAGCCTAGGGTGAGATTCTTGCCTGAGGAAAGATCAACTGTTCAATTCTTTGCAACTAATCCTCTATAATTGAACCACAGCAGAATGCTAGAAGGAGATCTTGCACTGCAGTGGTCCAATAAGGATTGAATAAGTGCACATCGATTGATTTTGTAACAAGACAATGCCACCGTATTGACTGTAGATTTCTAGATTTGTCATGTGTTTAGGATGGTGCTAAAATATATCGGCTATGGTTCAAATACATGAATTACACTTGACTACTTGGGATGTTCCCAAAATGGTGAAATTCAATTCATGTATTAGAGATTCCCATTAGAAGCTCTTCATTCTTGTTACAATTCAGCTCATGTTGCTTCAAATGAAAAATAAGCTAAGATTTGCTGTGCTTTTCAAGTTATAAATGAATCCCTCTTAAGCTTCCCCTAAATAATGCTTCATTTATTCGATTAACTTGTTCATTGCAAAACGGTTTTACAGTTTAAGCAATGCAACATGTAAAATACATTAAAGAGGATTAAACACCTATAGTTAGTTGTGGCACAGAAATTTATTTCTTAGCCAATTCACCAGTTTTATTGTGGATCTTCAAATTGCATATGCTTGATATCTAAACTTTAGGGGGGCCTTTACTGTACATCCCTTTCATACATATAGACACCCATGGTTCTTGGTTTGTAAGCCAAGTAGTCACCAACTGTAGAGTTGAGGGTGATGCTTGCAAGTTGCTTGACATTCTTTGGGTGCACTTCGTTGTGGAGCTCGGAGAGGTACGCTCTTGTGGCCAAGAAATCATATACCTTCTGGGTTGGATGCACCCTGTCGTAGTAGAGGTAGATGCTGCTATTTGAGCAAGTGCTACCATATTCTTCACGTGTAACTACTTTCCGTGTTCAAGACTACACATCACGACTCTTTGATATTTTGGATTCCTAAAACATTTCATATATCATTGAGTTATTGACAGAATCCAATATAAGGGTATGTCACAAAGCTTGTTTGTAATAAAAAATATCCAATTTCTTCTAAAGTGAAACTACTTAGACGCGTAAACTGGTATACATAGAAAATAAAAATGTCTGTGAATCCATGGAATCGATTCTATATGAGTCTATACATAGTTTTACTGAAGAAAAGCAAATTCTCTAAAGAGTGATGCACCAAAGGAACCAAATTCATCATTGATTTTACTGTTGATGTTGTAAGTATTGACATACATGAATACGGCCATAGCATTTCCTTCTCAAACCCTTGTAAAGATGCATTCAAGTTATCACTGAACAAAATCACAGCATTATTATATGCATTCCCCATTATTCGATTTTCTAGAAAAAGGATTATAACCATTTGTAGGAGATTATAGAGTGCAAATTTGCAAGCTCCTGCAGCGTACAGTCTGAAAAATGCCTCACAAGCAGGAATTACTGATTAAGGACGTAAACGTTAAGCTGATTAATAATCATGCTAAAATTGATAATGTTGTCGAAGAATTATGCCGACAGAAGTTTTGATTACAAATCCAAAAAGAAAAGTCCCAACAATTGCAATGAATTCAATCCGGATTTTATCTACCAATAACATGAATTCTAGCAACTTAAATGAGCATGGGTAATTGGAATATGGGATACAAAAATAATATAAATTAATAGAAACACGCAGTAGTTCTCAGGACTGCCCGTAAGGACTTCTCCACCTTTGAACTAGACGACCGAACATGCACTGTGCATCTTACGTACCTCCCACTAGTGAGTTTTCTTTTGTCAAATATTGATGTTTGAGCCACAAGAGCAACGCTGTAGTTGACTTCGTCCAAGTCTCATGGACATAACGTGAATGAGGATGAATCTACTAGACTTTCTAGAATCATGAACCTTTGGAAGTCCAAGTGGCCTCAAATTTGAAAATGGCATAACGGTTTGAAAACTCTTCTAATCCCAATCTTGTTGCCACTGAAATCTAGGTAAAATTTGCTAGTTGCATCTTGATGCTCAATTACATTTGGATGTTCATAAATGAAACTTATTCGTATTGAACAATATAACTACGATTTCATATGCATGAAAGTTTGTTTCGTTGAATTTCATGTGAATCAAACTCCTTGCTCATAAAATTCATAACCTTCAAGCATTGTAAAGCACGAGCTTAGGAAAGTCCAACTTTTCAATGAAGGAAACCTTACATTCAGCAGTTGTCTAAATGCACATAGATTTATGGTATGGAAAACTTTGCATCTGAATGTCCTAAGTAATTGTTCGTTACCACAAACTCTAGTCATCTTCAACAAAGATGGGCTTGCCCAATTCAAGAAAATTGTAGGAAATTCTCCTACACGGCAACAAGGCAGAATTATGTTGACAATTTGCAGAGGTTTCCCCAAACTTGTGCTTATAATTGGAGAGAGAACTTTACCTGAAGCTGTAAGCTGTAAGCTGTAAGCTGTAATTTCCAATTAGAATCGTGGTAAGTTCCGCCAAATCACATGGTTTAGAGTCACACTGGAAGCAAGTATACCTATAGTCGTAGGCACCTTTGACCATCATGAAAATGGCTTCAGATAAGAAGGAAGACAACAGACCCGTCTCGTTTAGCATGGACCCTAGTTCCGGCACCGTCATGTTCATGAAGTTGGTGATTTGTTTGTTGAGTGGCATAACAGACTATAATTAACATAAAATTAAGTTATTACACTTCCACCGCAGCTCGTCAAAACAAAAACAATTTTTTTCCTTTTCGCATTGATTACCAAGGAGGGTAAGCAGACTCCTGCTAGATACAGGCACCCGGGTATGGAACTCGGGTTCTTCACTAATCAGGAGAGCCGTATACGGAAGGAACCCATCTGATGTATTGGCTCGGCACTTGGGCATCCCTTACTTCCCTCCTGCGTTTCTCAAACCTATCGCCAATGGGGACTTCATCGTTCATGGTGTCAATTATGCGTCGGCCGGCGCCGGGATCCTCGACACTACATGGGCGACTGTAAGTGACTAAATTTTAGCCATTCATGAGTTTTGTTATTCTTCTGGCAGTTGCATGTCTTTTTTCAACAACTAAAGAACGAATTGGAATGGCATTTCTACAAAGAGCTATTATCATATCAACTCCTATTCTATCTATCTATCTATCTATATATATATATATATATTATAGAAGCACCTTTTTGTGGCCAGTGGAGCTTTACAAAGAGGGTCACCGCCAACTATCGGTAAAAGAATTCTTCTTGAGGAATGGCGAACGCTTTTAATCCAAAAATAGGTGACTACAGAGCTGAATGGATTTAGTTCAAAGTTATCTCTCACTTCCAGAAAACTTTTCCACGGCTAATTAAGAGTCAACCTAGAGGACGATCCATGGTTTTCTATGAAAGGGAGACCTCTCTGTGATTGTGTCAGGGAAGCCTACGAGAAAGTGATGCGGTAACCAAAAAGTACTTGTGAAGCAACGGGAACCTCAATTTTCATGTAAAAACTACGGATGCATTTCTCTGTCATGCATTAAGTAATCTCATTCAATTCCAACTTTCAATTGGAAAGTAAGTTCACTCAAAAAGCTTCTCTATCGGTGAGAGTGTTGTTAAGATGGTCCAATTAATTTATTGCTTGCATTAAAATCTAGCTACCCAAGATTGAAGAGGGTGGATTTAGACCTGTCCGATTGCGACCCGGGCTGAACCAGACCCCGACTCCTGGAGGAACCAGTATGAACTGGAACCGGAACCGAAATCGAGGACTCCACGATTGAGTTCTTGTTTATCCTATTGAAGAACCAAACTGGAAAAGGAACCAGCAGTACGAGACCACCGGTTCTAAGTACTTGTTGTGGCTGGTCCACTTCTGTGTGACTTAAACATTCCCAAACACTTATGCACTTAATTTCTTTAATATTATTCATGCACGTATGTCCATGCACACACATAAATGTGTGTGCGTGTATGCAAGAGCGCATGCTTTTTAGACCTGCTAAAATTAATAGAATCCTACCAGATTCTATCAGCCCTTTTCTTCACCGTTTTACTCCTGCGGAATAGGTGTTCTTGTGTAAGTACCCTTACCTGGTCTACTTACACAAATGCCGAACACATAAGGAGACAGGACTCGCTCCTCCGATTCCAATGCCTTAGACAAAACACGCTATATGCTGAAAACACAAAACTTGGTTAAAACTCAGTGGCACACACCAAATCCACACACTTCATTATAATCGGGGTTTCCCTTTTGTTAGCTAAGGTTCCGGCTAGAACCACACAAAGGATGTCCTTGCCTAATTAGGAACGAGGGGAGGTTTATGCATGCACACGCTCCCTAACTCCAATCGCTGCTGCAGACGGCCTGCACTTGAAGGTGAATGACTGGTGGCACTCGGTTAGCACCTGGCGGCATGCATTTGACAGGGTTGGCGCGTGGACAGCGCCTGGCTACCGTGACAGGGACTGGATCTGCACTGCTGCGGCACGCGGCTACCTTGCTGAAGCTCCTCGGCTGCAGGGCGTGGCGTTGTGCTGCTGCGCACCTTGCTGGAAGATGCTCGGTTGGGGTCAAGGGATGGATTCCCGTCAGGAGATGTCTTCACTTCGGCTGGCGTCAGGAGAGGAGGCAACGTCGGTTGGTGTTGGGAAGAGGCGCCCTGTTGGCGCAGGAGGAAGGAACCTGGGGAGGTTCGCTACAAAAGTTCTCTAGCACCCGACTGAAGCTCCACACTGGTCACGGCACTCGGCTGGATCTGCAAGCTGCTTCACCTGTACTCCACACTCTCTCTCAGCACTCTCTTTGTCCTACACATGATCCTCTCTCCCTCTGCAAGATGGAAGAGCCGGCAGATAAGGAGGAAGGGCCCGGCCAGTTAGGGTAACCGTTCCCTCCAAGGGACGGTTACTCCAACTCCCTAGCGTATAATCGCTCCCTCCCAAGGGATGCGGGTGACCTGTCCCTAGCGACACTCTAGGCCTACCACCTGTCCCAACCGATCCCCTACATGCACCAACTGCCACACAATAAGCCACCACCTGTCCTAGCCGAACCTAACTAGGCCAAGACCTAACCGACCCAAGACACGACATGCCCTAACCACCTAGGACCCGGGTTAACCTGACCCACTTGGACAGGACTTCACCTAGGACCAAACCTAGCCTAGGGTTAAACCAACCCGACTTTGGCCAAGCCTAACGGACCAACTTGACTTAGCCTAGACCTAGACTCACATGACCTAGTCTTGACTCGAACCTAAACCGACTAGACCTAGGTTCACTTGACTCGGCTCGGGCTTATAGACATACCCGACCCTTACAAAGACATATGTACAAGGACTAAATGTACAAATCAACATAGTAAAGCCTTCCGGAGGAGGGGTGTGTGCGGGCGCATGCGCCTACGAACTCAGGTCCGTGACCGAAGGTGCACTGTATTATTACTTACCGCTCTGTCTCTCTAGATATACACACACACACACACACACACATATATATATATATATACATACATACACACAATTTATATACACTTAATTTTTCGAAATATTGAATATAGATACTTCTGTTCATGCAAGATGTTCACACTCATGTTATGTCTAGCAGAAGCAAATGACAAAAACACAAAGTCCACTATCACTATCACTTAAAATTAGCACTCCAAAACAATGGGGTCTCATCGAATCAGTAGAAATACTGTACTCTGTGTGTGTGTAGATAGTGTAGATACTTCTGTTCACGCACAATATCTTCTGCCTAGCAGAGGGAAATAAAAAATCACAAAATCCACTTACAACTATTATTTAAAATCAGCAGAAATGTGTATGTAATATGTAAAGACATGAAATAGCTTGAGTTGATATTTGATTTCTTTTGCCTTTCATGTTTAGCATCAATAGAGTTTCAAGCACAGAAACAGTAGAAACGTTGAACTTGGTGGTGTTTAGGCGCCGCCTAATGGTGTTCAAAATGCAACTTGACTCTTAGTAGTAGAAAAGTTGTTTCATTCATGGAAGTGAGATTACTTTGAATTAAATCCATTCAGCTCACTGTCACCTATCCTCGCTCCGCTTGCTGAAAATTATGACACATAATCTCATGCATCGTTCATCTCTTGGATCCCTCCCTACTGATACGAAGGTGTCTACAGTGGATTTTCAGTTAAGAACCATAAAGCATGGTGGCAAGCATTAAACTGGCCTATGAACCCGATATGAGTTTGGACTGAAAGTGTTCGCCATTCCATAAGAAGAATTCCCTTACAGATAGTTGAAGCTCCACTCGCCACAAAAAGGTATATATATATATAATCAACAGAATAGAAGTTGATATGATAATAGCTTTCTGTAGATCGAAAACTAACCGGGCTGAGCTTGCATGTGAACCAAAACTAGAGTTGGAGTCGAAGACCGAATTGAACTTGTTATTATCTTGATTTACAAGCATGAATCTAGCTCATGCGACAAACTTCCCTTAGTAAGGTAGATCTTGAAACCATTCGAGAACTCGTTCTGCATTTACAGTGAAAAAAGTCGACGGTTAAAACTGAACCCTTTTATCCTTTTGATGATTTAGTTCAATTCTCTTTCAATTTGCAAGTAGTGTTTTTGTGTACTGTTGTGGATCCATCTCTGTGCTTATGATAATTTAATTCAAGTGTTAAGATGGTTTTAACTTAACCACTGACATTATTTAAATGATCCTTCTGTATGGTTGATATACAAAACGAGTTTCCAGTATCTTGATTTTGGTCTTTAAACAGTCATGGGATGTGTTGTACTTAGTTCCTGTCGACAAGCTACATTTCTAACTGATACATACATGAGAAATCGAATTGGGTTGGTGTTTATGCTTATATTATGACTCACAGAGTTCCACTGATGGCATGATACTTGGTCATGGTGACCAATGTTTCGTTGGTTCGAGTGGTTCAGTACTTGTTTGTCCTAAGGAAGGTCCTAGTTTGAGTCTTGTGAATGGAGAAAAATAGCAATCAGAGGGTTTTACCCCCATAGCAAGCTGACTTTGCTTGAACGAGAATAGCAGGGTTGAAACAAGTATAAAGTATAATATAAATTCACTTTACTATGTTATTCATTTATTAAGACATTTTATGGAAGTTGTTAGAGAGAAAAAAAACTTTCGCATGTGTCAACACTTAAAATTTCTTATCATGATATAAAAATACCAACGAAGTGATTATATTAAAAATACGTGAGGCAATTCTTAAACCTCTAAATTCTTTAAAGTTAAACTCAAAATTAAATGAAGAAACACAAAAATACGTCTCTCAGAATTATTTGATACAAGTCAACTAATGCTATATTGATTAAAATCCATTTAAGAGTTTTCCATGTCAAGTCCTGTCTATTACAAAGTCGGCGAAGTTATGTGATCCATGTACATCCACCTTCAGTCTACATATGTGATCCATGTACATCCACGCAGAAAGTTGCATTCTTCTTTAATATTTTTTAACTGATAAGATATATGAAGTTCGAACATATTGAAGACAACGGAATTGGTTGAGACGACAATAAAAGGGCAGCGCTTTGTTCATTATCGGCATCTTCCTCCGTTAAAATCCATTGAGGGAGCTTCATCCCACATTCCTTTTCCTCGAGCATGCGAGTGATATTATTTGAGAGAGTTGTTGCCGTTGAGATCCCTTCAAAAAGCTTGCAAGGTTGGGGATATTTGTGTTGAATTGAATGGGCATTTAATGACATTTAATTTATATTGATATTTTTAAATATTTAATTGATATAAGTGATGGTCTTATGTAAAAGTTAAATATGAGGGACTTTTACAAAAGATGAATAAGTGGAGACAAAATTTAGTCTCGTATTTAAGAATTTGACAAACCCATGAGTCTTTTTATATATTTCGTAGCTCATGAATCTTAGTTCAAAGAGTTTGGGGAAAATATACCACACATGCATCGGGCCGGATTTGATCAGGGTTTTGATTTGAGTTTTGAGTCTTGATCTATCTTTAACTTTTGATAAGACGGTAAAGAGTTTTTCACGGTTACGGATAAGGAATCGGATTCACAATCCATAATCTACACGTGTACCCTATAAATAGGTGATTAGGGGTGCTCTCTAAACACACAGTTTTGGTTCTGTCTTCAATCCATGTGCCTCTCTCCTTCAATCATAGGCGACTCAAGTATGTTTGAGGTCGATTTGAAGTTAGATAGGTGTTATTGGAGTTGTGTGTGCGAACTTATACGCACTCATAAAGGGACGCTCATTTCTCTAAGACAAGTCTGAAAGAGCGATTCACACATATAAATTTTTTATTTTGCTTGTATTTTTATTTTTCGTACGGCTTGATTATGATTATTTTGGATGTGTTCACGTTGTTGCATATTACTTTATTATGCATGTTTAGAGTTTTTCCAACGATTTGATCTATTGTGTACCTTAAAAAACGAAAAAACAATTGAGAAGAGAAGAGGTTTCTCTCTCACCCACACAAACACGTAGTGCGTGCCTTGCTGAAACCGTCGAGCCACTTACTTTACATGCTGTGGCCCTTCCATCAACTAAATCCCCCTTGGACTTCCTTGTGCTGCATCCGCTTTCAACCCCAAAACTGGTCACCCATTGCCGCTTGCTCCTTATCGCCGTCGCACTGCAATCTTCTTTCTCTTCTTTTATTTCCATCCCAAACATCAAAATAACCATCTGAGATGCCGAAGCCATCATCTCTCCAGCTCGCTGCTGTTCCGCCACCACATGCCTGTCGTGCCGCCCGGTGGTCGGTACACCACCCTCTTCCCTCTCCCTTGCTGTTGTAATTTCCTTTCCGTCGTGCCTTGTCTTCTTTTTGCTAAAGACAAGCCAGGTCGGTTCAGTTGGCTGAATCTGATCCACCCCACTAACCTATCATTTTTGTCAGATTGTTAAAAAAGAAACTAGATGGTAAAATTGTTAAAAAAGAAAGACAAAAACCACAAAAATACCAGAAGAAAATAATAAAGAATGATCTAACTGAGTTAATTGTTAGATGACAGAGGCTCAAGATTATGGAAGCAAAGAAACTCATGTATTCGACTTCATCTAGTACTGGAAAAGGCTTAGTTATTGTTGTTGTTAATATTATTGAGCTTAAAGAAGAACAAACCACATACAATCTCTTTGAACTGAACAAAAGGGTCGCCGAAGGTAAGAGAAAGAATGAGAAAAATAAGTGTCTCGTCTTATTCTAATTATGCGCCTAATCTTCATTCCATATATAAAGTTGTTTAGTACAATTTATGTTTGGCAAAATGCTTGATGTACGTCTCTTCTTTTGACCTGTATTTAACCAATATGCAATCAATACATAATCAATGGAGAACTAATATGGAAGATAAAACTGTTTCCAGATATTTGCATCCACTGATTGATTTCTAAAACGGTTTCTTCTTCTTCTTTTTTGGTCATAACAGGAGGCCGAAGCCTGAGGCACCCCCCATGAATTGAACTCGCCGCCTGCATCATCGGAGTCGGAGAGCCCTGCCAGTGAGCTAATGGTCCAGGTGCACTTCTGAAGTGGATTCCGAATAGTATTCAAAATTATAGGTTGAGAAAAAGATGCCTTATGATTATAGCAGTGGCAGATCTACATTGAGCCAACCAAGTGTGAAGTTTGCCATACCCGATCCAATTTCTTCTATTTCGATTACTTCGAGAGTATGATCAGGAATCTAATTTCTTCTAAAGGTTTTGTTGCCTGCCAATGAATAGCTAGAAACCCTTATTATTCAACTTGTCACTCTCAAATAAGCACCTCGGCCCTTCTCTGTCAACCTATCGCCACAATGATGACAACGGATCCGTTAACTCTCTCCTCTCTCTCTCTCTCTCTCTCTCTCTCTCTCTCTCTCTCTCTCTCTCCTATCTCTATCTATCTATCTATCTATCTATCTATATATATATATATATATATTTGCATCCTATGGATTTGATGTGGAATCATATTTGTTATAAATGATACTTGTCATCAGTGATCCATAAGAGGTATATCTTGCCTCGGCAGTTGGATTTTCTTCTGGGGAATGGACCTGTTTGAATTTGAATCACGATTCATTTAAATATTTTTTTGGGAATGCTGGACTGTAGTTTCGATTTCACTTGTAGTTTTTGGTTTGTCAAATCTGATTGCCTCAAAGGTTTATTTCGGTTCAATCTTGTAAAGGGAGTTCCAAAGATTGTTCTATTGCATTAGCCACAGACTTATCAGGGTTTCTTTGAATCTTATTTAATAGCCCATACTTGAATTGTGCAACGTTTAGGCATCCTTTCTTAGGCTTCCAAGCATAGCTGAAGAGGGGTCAGGAGTGACACGAAAACATGACACGAGCATACCTGGAACATGTGTGTGTTGATAGAATCCTGAAATTATATGACAATAATTTAGTGGGATTAGTATACTTTGCTGCCACAGTAGCAGGCTCTTGATTTTTGCAAAATTGAAGCACATAGCAGATGGTCCAACTACAAAAGTTGTTCGTTTCATTACTTCCATGGTCGTGCCCTTTGCCGTGCTACTACTGAAAGGATCCGAAACACGAAATCGGTAGCATCACGACATGAAAGGCCCTTGCATGACTTGAGTAGGCTTTGTTGTTGTCTACACAACATGATATGCAGAAAAGAAGTCCGGTTTGGGTTTACCTGTTCTACAAAGACACAAACATGAACCGGAAACACGAAATGGCTGGCCTTAGGACTGAAAAAGTCCGGTTTGGGTCACCTTAGCCAGGGTTGGCACGCAAGTTAAAGGTTATGAGTTCGACATACGGGGTGCGAATCTGGCTTTGGCCTCTTCGTATGACCGAAAATGTAAAAAAAAACAATAGCCATGCTTTTTTCAGTGAAAATTTTACAAGTGAGCTGAAGTTATCGCGTGTTCGAAAGAGATGGGTTTAATTAAGCAGTCAAGTATAATGATATTAAGCATACTCAATTAACTGTCATAGCCCACCAAAATTATCCAGGGGCTATGCTTTTGGCTAGTGCATATGCCCAGCTGCAGACCCACATTAGGGCGAGGTGAAACATGTGTCCTATTGGAGATTTAAATTTTTTTCTGAACCCACCACATTATATACGAAAATATAAGTGATTTGTGGATGTGAAATACAAGTGTGTCTTACCTCAAAAGAATGCATATGCCCCACTTTGCATGAAAATAAAAATCTAAATATTAAATTAAATTTAACGATTGGAATTGATGCCTGCTATTCTTTGTTGCCTGTGATTGTCTGTTGTTGACATTGAAAATCGACTAAATAGCTGATAACTTTTTTTTTAAATATAAAAAATTCTACAATATATACCATATCAAGAGACAACAGATTCAACATCAAAACAAACCAAATCACATGCATGCACTCTTGAGACTCACTTTCAAACTTAGGATTGACGACTATTAACGGATGTTGAATATATAGGGAATTTTAGAGAGAAATGAGTTGGTCTTGAGGAGAAGAAGGGATAGACATGTAAGAACATGACATCTAGCCATCGATCAGAATTTGAGATTTGAATACTAACAAGGATTCCCATGCATGAGATAACAATGGACCTGCATTTAGAGTTTTAAGGATTGAAAGGAAGTGCAGCAGTAGCTCACCTGTCTAGAGAGACGACTCACAAGTTGAAGGTCATGAGTTTGATTCCCAGGGCATGCATCTAGCTGAGGCTTCCCTACTGTAATAAAAAGAAGCAGAAGAGAAGATTAAAATGAAGTAGTTTAAGAGGGTGTAGCTCCTCGTAGAAGTATTATTCCCTTGCTATTGAAATATATTTTACTTTAACTTGATGCCCTAAATTTTTGTGAGGTGCAAATCGGAAAAATGATCCTTTCATATCAAAATTATAGGGAATGATTGATGAGTTCATCCCATCGAAAAGGACCGAATGGTTGGTGATAGACATGGGAATTAACCGAAACGGCTCGGAGTCGTTTCCCGTTACGGTTCTAAGAACCGTTAGTTTCGGGATGGTTTTCGTTTGAAACCAAAACTGTTCAGAACCAATAAATAAATTTTAAAAAATTATAATATATATAATAGCGGAAAACTATTAGGCTCATGATGACAGAGGATCAAAGGAACCGGAAAGGGCCAGAGAGAGTAGACCGGGGATGAGGCGGTTTGGAATCGTCGGTTCCAAACCGTTCTGACCCGCCGGTTTTTTAATACGTCGAACCACATTCTGGGTACAGTTCGAACGGTTCCGATTTTGGCCAGTTCCAAAACCAGTCTAGTTCCAATTTGAATCAACATAGTGGTTCCAAACCGGCCATGTCTAGTTGGTGATTATCCTTTGAATCCGGGCCCCTGTGGGCTTCACCTACAAGCAAATTCTTTTACAGGTTTCAGGAAGGTTTCATCTAAGAGAACACTGCGAGAACATGCTATCTTATCAACTAGTTTAATTAAGAAAAGCTACCATTGCAAGATTAATTTATACGCAATATGGTAAATATGAATATCTTCTTTGTTCATGGAAACTTCAAAGGATTAAATTAATCTTCCTCATTTGAATATGACATCCATTTCATAGTTTTAAATTCATTCTTCTTAAATGTGGATCCTTTTTGTCAGAATCACCAAAAGTAAACATTGCCAAAGAAGAGAAGGGAGTACTCGGGATGCAAGTGAGCCGTGCTGCTTGCAAGCTGAGCTCGAGCTTGCCAATACTTAGGAGCCAGCAGCTCACAAGCCTAATCACGCTTTGAATGGCTCAACTCACATTAAACTTCAAGATTAGGGCTTGTCAAGTCCGAGCTGATTCATGGGTTCAGTCGAGCTTGATCTGGTTCGAGCTCAATACTGAACCGAATATTGCTCATGGTCCTGATGAAGCCAACTTTGTAAACAAAGTTTCATGTGTAAGGGACACACCAAGTTCCTACTTAAGCAAGAGAAGCATATAAATAACTCAAAAATCAAATACCTGTATATAAATTTACCCTAAATTACGCACCTTCTTCATCCCATATCGGCTATTTCTATTCTCGATCTTGACCATTCAAAGGCGAAAGATTCCAAGATACAAAGATAGTCGACCTAACACTCATTCATATTAACTGCTTTAATGGGATCCCCTTCCTTACATTAACGTAGAGTAGTTTTAAGGGCGCGTTACATGAAACTACATGCACCTATAATATAAAATTTGAATAGCAGTACGTGTACATGTGTGTGTATTAGATAGATAGATAGATAGAGAGAGAGAGAGAGAGAGAGAGAGAGAGAGAGAGCAAAGTAGTTCATATTCAATACTCAATAATACGCAATGGCTTGTTTTGCATGAATCTATTGTCACAATCATCAGTCATGGCTTTCTATCACTTTTCACTACCTTTTCACGACACATGATCAAAACTACTGTTGCCACAATGAAAACTATCTAAAAAAACCACAAAACCAATTATACTTATATATAGGTTTTTTAGGTGGTTTTGGTGGTGATGACAACCATTTTGATCTATAGAAAGCGGTTTGGACAGTAAATGAATAGTAGATGATGATAGAAGGTGGTTGCCGGTACCTGAAACAGTAGAAGCATGCAAACAACCCATTGAGTACAACTGAGTATTGAGTATACATATATATGTAAAGATGGTGTATACTGCATGCATTCAAAATTTTATTTCTCTCCGTATGTGTGGATTTGAGTAGCAGCTACCTTTCGTTGCCAAACAGTGCGGTTCTATGTGCCAGCATCTTATAGATTAAGAGATCTGTAGGAAGGATTCTATCAAGAAGACACCAGTCCCCTGAAAAATCAGTGTTTCCGCTACATGCTTCCCAAAGCCACCACCAAAACCAGGCCTTTTCTCACACAAGTCTGATCTGCTACATGAATTCTTGGTTGTCATTGTGTTCTACAAGGTCCCACTCTCACCCTCCTCCCCCGTAATTGGGTTGGAGCGGGTCAGGCCATTATGAGTGTAAAGCTCTGTTGGCACTGGTTTTCTCCATTCTCAAGACTCGAACTCGAGAACTCACTCGAGGGAACAAGTATAGAACCAATTGAAGACACCAAAGGTTAGTAAAACTGGGGGTGTTCGTGGTTCGGTTCTAACCTCAACCTCGAACCAAACCACTAGTCTCAGTTCTCGACTTTTAGAGAATCGAATCAAACCATACTATAGTGGAAACCCAACCGTTAGTTCCAGTTTGTTTTGGTTCTGAACCATGATTCTACTTATTTAAGGGTTTTGCTAAATACAATATACTATGCCATCACATTATTTGAATCTATGGTCCATACTTTATATATATATAAAGTTGTAAAACTCATATTTCACAAATTTATAAACTTGTCAATATTATATCCATATAATATATAAACTTTGTATATATATATACTGGCATCTTATACGTATATAAGGTTATAAAACTCACATATATAAATTTATAAATATTTATATCTACATGTATCTATATATAATGGTTCGTCGATTCTCATGATTCGCTTCCAACACTAGATTCGTGAACAGAAGCACCAGGCTTTTTCTTGATAGAACCAAACCATCAAACATCTAGAACCGAACCAAACGGATGCTTTGGTCGGTTCTAGCAGTTCCATGAACACCCTCAAGGTAAAACCTTGTGAACATTGAGCGAGAAATTGCCTTGGTCAAAATGGTTATATTTATTAACCACTTTTCTTATGTTTTATCAATGTATAAAGGACCATATTTACTTTCGAATATGTAGCTATGAGGACTTTGGTTCTGTTCGTCCGTAGCTCAATCTTTGGCACTGACCGGAAACGTTAACCCACCTGTTCCTAACTTTACCACAAACCATTATTCATTACTTGTTTTGACCTTTTCTGGGCTCACAAAAAAAAATCTGAATAATAAATAATAAATAAAAGAGTAAAAAATGTTACACCCTTCTCAAGGTTGTGACGAACGGCATGCGTATCCAATTTTCTAGACAATGTCAATTACTCAAATATCCTTTCACAAAAAATCCACGGGTCCGAAAATATTCGTACTGCCTATTTTTGAAAGGTTGCTGTAATGAGTCATGGCATGCATGTATCTTCCAGCCGTGCATCTGTCTTCTTTTCTTCTCAAGATTCTAAAAGGCAATTCCCACCGTCCATCTTAGATGTGGGTAGATCTCATCCCCTTATCAACGTGAAAGATTGCGACTGTTGAGGGAACCAAACTCAACCGACTAATTCGTTTTTAACTTATTGAGGTAGGGGTTTAGTCCTGGCTTTGCTTGGCTCTGCTTCTAAATTTTTTTATATGGTTTGACTCATGGTTGATAGGATGAAGAACGATCATTAATATATATATATTTTAATAGTGATTAGTGCCCAAACTCTTCTATGCTTTAATCTATCTCAATATCTCTATGATTCAATTAGTGTGATTAATTGTTGAGATTTGAATATAAAAAGCAAAATGCACCTCATATAAAAATAGTGGTACTCAAATCCATCCATACATAAATCTACTCAAAATGTTTTTCCATTCAATTATTATAATCAATAGTGAAGATTTGAATTTAAAAAAAATATACATAATACTATATTTTACTTTTTAAACTCGAATCTATTCATAAGATCGACTCAATAATAAAGATCTTTGAGTGAATTTAAGCACGATAGGTTTGGGACACACTACTATATATACATATATGTATATATATGTAAAGAGCGAGAGACTCTAGTAGATGCTAGACACTCAACTAGATGATCTACAACAGATCTAGTTGTTTATCAACATCAATATGGGATTCAAAACCATAAATGCTACTCAAAATTTGTGTTTTGATCATCACCATTTGGTGAACCTCATGAATGGTAACGATGAGAGTAATGTCTAGCATGAGAGGTTTTCTAGCAGCTCCCTCTCTCTCTCTCTCTCTCTCTCTCTCTCTCTCTCTCTCTCTATATATATATATATATATATATATATATATATATATATATATATGTCCCAATCATTTTGTGTTATTGTTGTTGTATGTCCCAATACCACCATCATTTATGCCCGATTGTGTAGAAAAAAACAATAATTTTGTACTATCAAAGTATAAAAGAAAATATATTGCTTTTTTACATATATCCCAACCATTAATCAAGCTCAATCCAAGAGTATATATATAACTTTAAAATTCTCCTTATTCCATATATATATAATTTTAATCTCCAAACCTCCACTAACTAAAAGCGAAAAATTATATTTAACAACTATTATTTTGGGGATGTCGTTTAATCTTTTGTAACAATACATTATAAAAGTCTCACTTCTCATACTTTTCGCTTTCATTTCTCACCTCTTTCTTTTATTGCTTTTGAAGCCCTGCCACTTACTGCCCTTATTTGTCGCAGCCCAAGAATTTCTTTCCTCAAAATGTTGTGTCAAGACGAATATAACATCACATCTAAAACCATGGTTTGGAAACTGAGTCGAAACTGATCTTATGGTATGGTTCAGCTCAACTTAATTACAAAAATTTGTTTTGCTTCTAACCACGAACACCCCTTACGGAAGACAGTGACCTCCCACAAAGAGCAGTA
Organism: Brasenia schreberi; assembly: GCA_036023115.1. NCBI lineage: Eukaryota > Viridiplantae > Streptophyta > Magnoliopsida > Nymphaeales > Cabombaceae > Brasenia > Brasenia schreberi. Next base: position 6,554,515 of record JAYKKT010000066.1, read on the forward strand.
GCTCACCTAGATAGAGGTTTCACTCACGAGTCGAACGTCACGAGTTCGATACACATGGTGTGAATCAGGCTTTGGTGTCCCCATTTACAAAAGAAAGACAGTGACGTCTAATACCAGCTATTTTTTTTATCGATCTTTTTAAGATCATGCATGAAAAAAGTCACTACTCGTGGTTAGTTTATGATCATGATAACATCATCACTCACATCAGCTGGCTTTGGATGCTTTGGGTGGCGACCCTCCATTCGCTAAGCCATGCAATGCTGCCGTTTGTCCCTAAACCTTTTTATTTTTAACATAAAATATCAAAAGTTGCCGCCTTCAGTTCCCAACATGGAGAATGCCCAATATTGCCGTTTGTATAGTTCAATCACTCTTGATAAATCCTTATAGAAGTATAAAAACCCTCATATATAATCAACTTTCTATGCTTACTGGTTAGGTAGATTAGGCTTTAGATGGGCTTAAAAGTTAGGGCAGAAGATATTGTAACTTATAAAATCAAAGTATATATGCAAATGGTTAAGTTACTAGACCTTTATGCCTTTAAGCATCAAGAGCAGAGCAGTGATCTTTCGAAGAACTAAATCATACTATTATGTGCAATCATATATACTTGGAGGCTTGAATATATTGGTTTTCAAGCACGCAAGTGAGACCATGCGCATAATCTTGTGGAACAAAAACTGGGTACACAGTCAACAATCTTAAATAATGAAGATATTGGAGATTTCAAACTTAGAATTCAGAAAAAGAAATTGCTGATCTTGTTCTTATATTTGAACAGAAAAACAGTTACATGTTTCAATACAGTTCGACCACCGATAAATTACCCGTTTTGTTTGATGTTTGTACCATCGATCCATATATATATATATATATATATATATATATATATATATATATATATATATATGTGTGTGTGTGTGTGTGTGTGTGTGTATACACACAGACAGAAAGTGTGTTCTCTGGCTGATTTCTTGGGATAGTATCATCATATACAGATTCATAATTGATCATAAACAGGCTTAAGGAAACAAGATGAGGACACTTCCGATATCACAAAACCCTAATGTTTGCTACACCCCTAAAAGGCACCTGCCTCTATCAGCTTGGGCAGTAACTGGCCGCTGAGGTGCAGCCCCATGAGGCTCCCCACGCTGCCAACCGGCTTCCCACCGACGAAGACCACCGGCGCAATTTGTCCAGCTGGCAAAGATTTTGTGACCGCCTCCGCCTCCACTTCATCCAGCTCCACCACGATTGGGTGCACTCCCAGCGTCGCCAGCAGCCTCTTGACCACGTGGCACAGGCAGCAGGCTTTGCGGCTGAAGATGACCACCGGATTCTCCGAGATCAGCCGCCCGATGCGCTTCTCGGGTGACTCGATGGCTATATCGATTGAGAGGGATGGTGGGGTTGGCGGCACTGGGGAGCGACGGAACCCGAATGGACCGGAGAACTGCTCGAAGCACAGACCTTGCATAATGGTTGACACAATTCCGGTGCCGGATCCTGGCCGAGAGAGAGAGAGAGTCAGCTCCGGACTAGGGCCGTCTGGTAGATGCTATTAAGCAAGCTGGTTGGGGGGGCACATGGTGTATGACGTCACCTTTGCGTAACGTGGACGGATGACGCTAGCTTTCGGTGGGGTCCATTGTCACGACGGACGGTCGTTAGTTTCGGTCCTCGATGCTGTTCACTACGTGGCAGCCACGTCATCATCGTTGATGACGACGTCACGCTGGGGGACCGGGCCAGATATTGTATAGGAGGACCGGGCTGCCGTATATATATCACTCTTGAAACGAGAGCGGGTCTGGATCAATTTTTGTGGCTGGGATTCCCAAATCATATTATGCATGCCAGAATGTAAGGAGGCAAGAATGAAATAAAACGGGTACAAGTCCATATCCAGAAGTCAAGTAATGTTCTTAATTTGTAATTCAAACAAGAGTTAAACCTTCATAAGCAGTTTTAGATTAAAATTTATGTTGGAAGTGCATTTACATGTTTGAGGTTTGATTATTCCTGTATATGGTATACTAAATCCTGGTACATGGTTGCATCGTGTAGGTAGAGGATAGTCGAAATAGCTCAACTAGTGTAGCGAACGACTCGAAATCCTCGTGTCACCGGTTCGAATCTGGCTCGGTTAAAGTCGATAGCATTCAACACCTTGACGAGTGGTGTGTGTCTCTCTTGTGAGCACAAGGGTGCAGACCCATTTAACCGTTCGGGTCTTCCAACATTACTACACAAGTGGGGTGACTGGGTCAGTTCTATTTGCACACCGGATCCATTTTAAGATCTACTGTGTGGACACGGGCCTTAAATGATCCGACCCGTTTGCTACATATGGAGGTGGAGCCCGCGGAAAGCATAGGAACTCCTGTACGTTAACTCTCCGTCACCCACAAAGAGCGTGGCCACGCCATCACCCATCTCATCCCTTGTTTGTTTTTTCCCTTTCTCTTTCTCCTTTAAGGGGACAACTGTAACAAAGTCTATCTCCACAACCTGGAGATTCGAACCCTGGACCCATTCGCGTTGAAGGAGACATTGCTGTGGGAACCGCAATATCGACGGCCAGTGACTATCCACGTTGACATTTCGAACCATTCCAGTCATCCCACCGTCCATCTTTACACCCCACCGAGACAAGTTCTTATATAAAGGATTTTCTTTCCTACTTTATAAAGATGACAGTGAAAAAGCACCACCTCGGTAGGGGGCTCAAATCACAAGTCGTACGCCGTGAGCTCGATTCCCTCGACGTGCATGCCTGGGAGGAACTTTCCGCCCCAACTTGACTGGATGGTTTCTAACTAAACCGTAGTTGGCTTCAGAGATATTAAAAGAAAAAACATAAGTTGACTCGGGTATCATATGTATCACTGTTTCCTCCAATACCTAGGTTGTAAGTATGGCCTGTTTGAGACCGACCCCGGAGTAAGTATGGCCTGTTTGAGACCGACCCTGGAGTTCGAACCGGAACCAGAAAGAGACTGAAATTTGAACCGACTAATCGGACCTTAAGTGGTAACCGGTTATATGGTTAGACATCCCATGGAACCAAAACTAGAAGAGTGCTGATTTCCTTATTTCTACTTTATTTTTTGGTTTTGGGTTCAAACTGGAACAGGATAAGAACCTAGTTTGGTTAAGATTCATTGTTCCAGGTGGAGCAGAACAAACTTTAAACTGTCGGTCCCAGTTTACCTAGAACCAAACATGTCAGTGAGGAGCCAAGATCATCATCCATCTCATGGTGAGCCTCAAGACTCCAAGTTTCTGCCGATTGAGGGAAAGAAGCTGTCAGCTAAACCAAGGCACTCGGGCTAAATGGGTCTACCAAATATAGTATAATCTATGATAGATCCGTCAAGACGTGCATGGCCTATCAGTTTCAGGGTTATAGAAAACTTGGACTCATCTGTATCGGAACATCGCCAAACTCGTTAATATATAGTTCTACTTTCTTGCTCTTGCATATGCATATGATTCGACCATTCATCAATTGAACCAATAAAGCCGCGGCATTTGGATGTATGAAGATTAAACCTCCCCATGAATAATAATCGCTCAAACAGGGGACTTTCGCTGCTGCTGAAACATTTGTACCTAAATGAAAAGAACTCTGTCAAATATTTCACATGGTCTGTTGATCTCTCGCTTAGGTAATACCATAATCTGTCAACATTGCATAGTTTTGTTTCAAGCACAACCTCACCCTCATGATCATACTCGAAGCATTCAACAATAATAAGACACAGAAACTGTACACCACGTAAAGACTACGAGGAAACAGAAATACATTCCTTGAAACGAATGAAAAAAAACACAGAGAAAAACAAAAAAGAATTGGCAATACTCAAAACAGAATTGATTTATATCGTACACAATACACCTTAAGTTATGATGAACCCACAAGCTTAGCATCCACAGAAGCAGCGAGCCATTCGGAAGCAGCACTATGGATTTCTGCCCTACATTGCACTTGCAAGTGCAAAGGAGTCACTGAAATCTGTAACGGCATAAAAGATAAAACCCAAAATAAGACAATGGCATGCTCAACTGGAACCAAAACAACAATAACAACAACAAGAAGCACAAACTCACAAAGCCATTTTCAACTGCCCTGAAATCAAGGTCTTCACCATGATCTTCTGGTTGTTTCTCCACGAACTGTATTAAGAAGGAATCAGCATCAAAACGATTCAAATATAGGCAAAGAAATTCTTTAGGCATTCACCCTAGGAAGCTGTTTATAAGTTATTTGTTCCAAGAAAGGAAGAAACAAAGTTGCATGTAGAAGAAAATCACAAAAGGGTGTGAACTTGTCAGAGGCATCGGACACTTGAAGTGCTACAATCACCTAATGTTGCAGATATACCTTTTGAGACGTGAAACAAGCCAATGAATGTTTTCCAAAAAAGCATCATCAAATGGTAAGGATTGCATTATTGCATTGTTCAGCCTCATAAAGCTTCCCAGGAAGAAGCAGATCTGATATCATTTCAATAGATGAAACTTCTTTACCTCTAGGCGGAACTGCTTCCTAACTGTTCCTAGTTGAGGTTCAGGTTTCCCATGTTCAGCAACCGACTCTATTTCTATGGTTTTCTTTTGTGCATTTAGGCGACGAGCTGCACCCTGAGTAAGTCAGCTATCAGTAAAGTAATTCCATTGATAGTTTAGAAACAAGTTGTGGTCTCTTATGAATGTATGTATGTATTTATAACAAAAAACTCACTGCTGCAGATGCATCTTTCCCGAGCTGTGCAAGTTGAATTCCCAGGCTTTGGTGCTTGGACATGAAATGCCCAGCTGGGTACTTGCTCTGTGTTATTGCTTGCCATGTGGGGACCGATCGCCATTCACTGTGCCTAGTGATTTTGAATCCCTAACTCGAGAAAGAACTACAATTAGCAACAGATGGCCAATCCTCAATACAACAGGATAGTAGAAAATAGTTTCGGAATTGATTGCCACAAACCCATGTGAAGATATATAGACAGTACAACAACTTGGAAACATTAATGCATGCATGAGATGATAAACATATATAAACAACTTGCATGATTCAATGTTAGTCGAATATCACCATGCAATAAGCTCATCCTATGTCCATCAATTGCATGAATATTGGAGCTTCCCCTACTTTGAAGTTGTACTTCCTAAGTTCAACTCCCACACCACACAAAGCATGGAAATAAGTTAAAGAATCCAAGAAGCATGCCACAAATTCACACAGAATTCAAATCCCTGCATTTCAAACTTAAAATGAACAAGCCCATGGTAGTTTCAACTTTCAACATGCTATTACAATGAGCCACGAGTCCTTCACAACAAACCATCAGATCATATTTAAATTATTTTATTGGCTCCTCTTGGAAAGATCTCCAGCTACGAGTGTATTGCTTCTTCTAGTAAGCTTTTGTATCAGTACATTACAGAAGAATCATTAATTTGATAACCTGAAAGGCCTACTGAACTCCCTTCCTGTAATCAATATCTAATTTGATCAAAATTAACTTCCGAGTTTTGGATTTATTCCTGCTCACATGATTGTTTTTTTACCCTTCCAGTAACCCAGAAGGCATTTTGGTATGATACAATGATATCAACTTTCAGGGAGATAAGTTTTCCATTGAGAACTCTGAATTACCACATCTAGAGATGCTTTGTGTAAAAGACAGGACCATGTGATGATGCTCTAGAGGACAATTCTAAAAACCGGAGATAATTAAGAGACCAGATAAATAAGACAGCATGAAAGACACTCTATCTTTGCAACATTCGAATCAACATGAAACATGACAATATTCAAAAAAATTCGAAGGAAGAAAAAAAATACAACTTTTCAATTGAGACAGTCACTTTGCAGACAAGAATCCTGCTGCAATTAGTTATGATTGTGTTGTTATTGAGTTAGTGCTCCAGGATAGTGATGACAAGGTTCAAAGAATATAGCAAAAACAGGCAACCAAAAATATGTGGGCTAGTGCATCATGAAAAGTACAAGCTAATGAGAGATGTTATACCCACATAGTGACCAGAAATCTGATAACATACAGTGCCTTATTTGAAGTCCATTTCCTGCTCAACTTCAATATATGCATACGACATCTTCAACCAACTTCCCAATTAGCTCAACTAAAATAAACATGGGTAACCTGTTCTAGTTGAATGTCAACGGTTCAACCTATGCACTTGTCTGAACTGCTTCTATGCATCCTTATTAGTTACTATTCCTGCATTTCGGCTAAAATTCCTAGACATAAAGAAAACAATAACTGACATCTCTTTAGGGTTGAAATTTTCACGCCATGATTGTGGCTTAAAAAAAATCCATGACACAGATACAGATCCCTGAACATTATGAGTTGAATGAAAATCTCTAGATTGATAAGACAAGACCAGTTATTTTATGTCCAAGAATTAGAGAAGGTATCAAATATTAAAGAAAACAAAGGTCAAAACAGAATGCACAAGTAAACATAAAGGTATTTAGGAAAAGACAAATAGAAGAACCATTATGTGCATCAATAGTGTAACATGTGTGTAGAGAAAAATTAGACATTTTCTCTTATCATGAAGTTGAGAACAAAGTTGAATGGTTGAAACAGAGGTATATTTGAAAGACATTGAGCTATAATTAATTTCCTTTTTCCTTTTCAGAAAATAGAGTTATAACTAATTTTTCTTCACACAGACATGCCCACACACACGTTCAAGTGCATAAAGCAAGAAAGCATAGCAAAGAGTTGGACAAAATTCATTATCTCAATATTAAATTTTCAATATAACAAAAAGTAAGTAGGACAAGATTTGGATAATGAATGAAATAGCAAGAAATAGTTAAAGAAAGTGTAAAGTTCCTGTGCCTCATCCTTGTTATGTGTTATCTTTGAGAATCCCACTTATTTCTTGTCTTTTTCCATATTTATCATAGTTGAAGAATATATATCCAGCTTTTCTATAGCTTTGCAGGATTTTTCCCATGAGCACATCCTCATCCATTTGTTGCCGTGTCTACTAATCGTATACCTCTCTTTCTTTCTTCATCTTTATCCTAGTTTAGTCATACATATTTAGTTCTTCTATAGGCTTGCAGGAGCTTGCATGACCACTCACAACCCCTTTAAAGTCTCATGTCATCCATTTCTAACCATGTCACTAATCTATATAATTCTTTAAGCATGAAGGTCACATGTGTTTGGCTTTAAAAGTTTGCATAACTCAATCTAATCTTCACAAAAGCAGAAGATAAAGAAATCAGGCAAGCAGCATGAACATATGCACACTTTACCGGTCAACAAACAGCTGATATTGAAATTAAGTCTTCGGAAACAGGAAATGTACTTGATGCTTCACATTCCCTATCACCCAAGTATTCCACATTGGTAAAAGCAGATTTTCCTATAAACATTGACGAAACAGAAAAGCAAGGCTCATAAGAGATGTACTTTGCATGCAGAAGGACTAGAAGGGACTCGAATAATTAATGAGCATCTCTTTGGGAAGATGTCCTTCTCTACATCCTGGATCGCTGCATTAATTAACGGCAAACAAACACCAACAGCTTCCTTGATATCACTTTCAGTACTTTTATCCTGCTTCCTGGTGAGTGTATCCAAGGAATAAGAAGATGCAAACTAACATCAAATATAGAAATACCTAATTCAGTCACTCACCAGTCAAGTGAAATCGACAGAGAAGGTATACCAGAAAGTAATGCCTCCCGAGCTCCTGCAATAGCCCCAGAGTAGAAGCTGCAAAGATTTTATAAGCCAGTAACCCATCTGGAAATTTGTCAATACACAACAGTTTGACTATGTGACGTTTCAGTAAGAGAAGCAATCAAGGTCATATTTTCAGTAGGGTTTGTGATTTTGGAAGCTGATTGGCATTCATGCTACGATTTTCAGGAGAAAAGATGTGTCACTTACATCAGATTTTAAACATCACAGCGATCATAAGAGAGAAAAAAATCTTAAGAAAATGCATCAACGTTGCCCAATGATAGTAGCAGCAGAGTTCACAGCATAGGCATCCCATGAGTATAGAATAGTGAACCTATGACATTCAACTAGAGAAGAAGTGTCAAAGTCGACACTTACATATGATGGCCATAACTGGAACCCTTGTTAATGCCACTGATTACCTACATCAAAAGGGCAAACCAAATGAGCGTTCCAGAGTATTCAACAATACATGTTACAAACAAAAAGAACTTATACAGAACATGTTGCATGAGGAACATGTCCATACCAGTGCAGGCTTCGACCAAGAGAACAACGAGCCTGACAATGCTAAGGAGACGCAATCAGCCGGAGTTCCTGTAAGTCGTAGGAAGAAAATTCAGTAGGCATCATCATTCCCACAATATGAGTGACCACGTTGAGCAGCAAGAAGTGTATAATGTCAAGATCAGAAAACCACTCAAAAGGAAGTTCTGTTTCTCTTTCAAACCCCCGACACTCAACCATCCTTTCTCAACGCAAATTGGCATTGTCATATTCATAAACACAAGAGGCGAATGCAACCTCTACAGGGAAATCACAAAACAAATCAAACAATACCAACTTCAGGGAAAAAGGAAAAAAATTATAGAACAAACAAACATCAATCATACCGGATACTTCATAAGCAGCAGTCCCATTAATCTCCACAGAGGTAACAGAAACCGTCTCCCCCAACGTCACCGAGTGTCCCCATACAGATTTATCCCTTCATTGCACGAGAAAGATAAGAAAAAAAAAACCAAAAACCCAACTTTTGCAATCAAAATCATTACAAAAGGAATCAAACAACCCACAGAGCTCTAATACAGGAACTGGGAAAACTCACGACGCGGGTGCGCAGACGTGAACATCCCACCGGCCGTCACTAACAAGCGCATCGATGAGCGCCGTGAGTCCCGTCGATTCGATCCCGTCGCTGTTGGTGACGAGAACGATGGGTTTCCCTTCCTGCTTATCTCCGGTCGCTTCATCCCCTTCCTCTGCCTTCGATTCCTCATCCTCTTGCCCACCTTTCTTCTTCATCAGAACGTCCTGGAGGTTCGAAACAAGAGATGGAGGCAACTGATTGATCTTTGACGTCATCCTTCAATCCTAGCGGAAACCACCCACTCAGATCGACGGAAAACTAGCCTTTCGATGGGGGCAGAAGCACACGGAACTCCTTACTTATTTCATTGGGAAATCGAACACCCAAATCTAGAAAGAAAAGATGACGCTCGAATTCGAGGTACCAACAACGGGAAACGCCCTCAAATATCCAGACGGATCCCAACCTCTCTCCCAAATCAATGTCCGATTAACGGACGGAGTCAGCAACGAAGTATCCTTAGTTTATAGTTTATACTGCGAAGTTGGTTTGTTTTTTTCAGTTGGAAAATCTACATATATTTGTAAGGAAAACCTTTTAAAGCAACTCTTCGAGATTTTCACAGGCACGATATCTACAGGGCTGAAAACTCTCCTTCGTTGCCTGTGTCTGCAGAATGTTAAAGAGGACCAAAACCAACCCGGAAAGGAAGGAAAAGTGGGGAAGAGTTTGATTGGGTCAAGGCCTATGGAAAGCAGATGGGGCACGGGTTGGTTGGGTCCCTATTCTCACGATCAGATTGTTTCTATGTAGTGCATGTCAAGGAGATCTATGGCTGTATGTGTCATGCATCCCCGTTGATGTCAATCTATGAAGCATGGAAACTTGTCTCAGTCAATGTTTCCCGTTTTCATACACATCGGGAATCAGAAACATCAAGGAAAGTCTTCGGAAATTTTTTTCTAGAGTTTCTTGCTTCTCTAAAATTTCTTTTTTTGATAAATGTTTTCTTTTAGAACTGAAAAAAAAGAAAGTCCAACGGTCAAATACTTTCTTTTTTCAATCCAAAATCCTACCGCCACTGGTGTCGGTTTTGCTACAGTAATTGCTGGAGAACCTACCTTCATACTCTCAAATTGAATGTCACCTGTTTGGGACGAGGTAACATATCAGCTTCCGATGGAAAAAGTTCATCTATTTTGATGTTGATCAGGATTTACAGTACCATAGATATATAGAAGGTTGTAGATTGAATTTTTGTTGCAGGCTTGCTTTGAGGGTCCTCATCAGGCTTAAGAATTGTGTGTGTGTATGAGAGAGAGAGAAAGAGAGAGAGGCCAACAGAATCTTTTGGTGTGTAAGAAGTATGTGACAACCACTTAGAACCTAAATGTAATACTAGTGGATATCGTAAGATTGAATTAAGATTTATAAAATAAATATGCGCAAGCCACACATTCCGTTGGTAAAATGTATATTAGGTTATGAGCATATATGCTTTGTCGTGAGAAATGCATATAATGGCACCTTTACTGCTACCATTATTGTATGCGAGATTATCTATTATATTTCTACATCAGAATAAGAGTTAGAAGAATGAATAGAATTAGAAACTCAATTCAATGTGTTTCAAGCTCAATATAAGAAGCTTGAATCTCAAAACTGTGTTCTTTCCTGGAAAACACTAAGGCCAGGACTTCACAAAATCTCGAGAAACATTAGATATGATTGATAGCTTAAAGAAAATAAAGTAAAAGACAACAAAAGTGATGTTCTATTTTGACAAAGTGCATGCATTTATGTTTAGCAAGCAACGTATACTAGACACACACACACACACACACACACACACACACACACACACACATATATATATATATATATATATATATATATATATATAGGTTTTTATGTGTGTACGTTACATGAAACCAATTGAACTGAACTAGGCTAGGAGTCGATTGGAACAAGAACTGGTGAAAATGGACCTAGAACCAAATCCATTACCAAGTACCACCCGGTTTGGTTCCAGTTCCACCTTCTGTGGAACCAAAACCGTGGTTCCAAACCACTGACTCTATCTGTCTCTCTCTATATATATATATTACATTTCAAAAATTTTAAGTAGTTTTCTTTTGGTTTCAAGGGTTTAAGCCTTGAACCAGAACTGGTCCTGGGCTGGTTCAATTCCGGTTTTAGGTTATGCGGTAACTAAAACCGACTGTATGAACAATGTCTAACCCTTCCTTTCTGACATTTCTTCGTGGCCCCTGAACCCGCCATAAAACCGTTGAGTGCTGAAATCTATGGTTCCAGATCTTGAACCTGAACTGAAACCAGAGACTTCTTGGTCTGGCTATGGTTCATGAATTCTGGAAACCGACTTGAAACCGAAACCAGAACCAGCAGTTCCAAACTGCCATCTATAGTTTATAAATTAAGTCCAACTTTCATCATCCCGTGTTCATTTGCTGTTGAGCTTAGTGGAGAGTTCGACTCTCACAAGGCATATATGTTCTTTGGTTTACTAATAAAACAAAATTTTAAACAATTCTGCAATGGTTAAACTGTGATCATCACGAAACTGGTGGTTCCAAAACCAAAACTGACCGTAACGAAGTTTGGTTCCAGTTCCAGGCAATTTGGACATGTGGTTTGAAACAGTCAGTTCTGGTTTATCCGAAACCGGACATGTCTACTCTAACCAGTGTGTACCAAGCCTTCTTCCTAATTGCAAAAAGTTCTCTTTTAATAATTTTATGCCAATAATACTCCATTGAGTAGGATAATTTTTCCCTAGTTTCCGAGATTTATTGTTTCCAATAATATGAAAAAGGGGGAGAGTAAGATCATTGAGATTCCACATTCCTATGCTTTACATACCACGAGCTGAACCCACTACATGTATTTTCTTGACAAGCATGTCACATGCACGCATTCGGATGCATGATTGATGGTTTAATATAAATTTCACTGTGGGATAAGCATCATACGCTTGTTGGTCTCTGCGAACTTGCATCGGTTACAGTTGGGTCGCATTTTCTAGTGGGATGATGCCGGAAACGCAATAATTGGGTCCGGCTTGGTTGTTGTATTGTTTGTAATTTTGCAAGAAAGAGGAATCTACAAACACGTGCTGTTTCTCTCTTCTCTCTCTCTCTCTCTATATATATATATATATATATATTATATAATGGGATGAAAATGAGCGAGCTGATAGAATATCAAAAAATAGTTGCTACTTGAAGAATTAACGGTAAGAATAAATATCACTTGGAAAAGAAAAAAGACAGAAATAAAGGCTGGGCCTTTTTCTCAAATGGTTTTGATGGTTCGGTTTTATCCAGTAAAGAGTGAGTATAGCCCACGTTCAAATATATCTGTGGTACACAATACATGGATTCATGATATATCTTCTCTCCTGTGGACTATAACAGAGAGTCCACTGCATAACCGTGGTCTATTCAGCCGCCCTGAAAAGCTTCAAATTCGTGGCTGGTTGTATCCAATCTAATCTGCTCTCTGTGGACCAGACTTCTTCTCATATACGTTAAATCTACTGATAATCTGCTGCCTTTTCTTGGTTCACGAACTCTTCGTTTTGGTGAAACCACCAAAAATTGGAGTTGACAAATACAAATAGTTTCTGAATTCACTAATTTTAAGCATAATGGTGCGTGCAGATAGCACTGCTGAACATGAGCTAAATAAAGCAGAGAGTCCAATCAAAGATGAGAAAATCCGTGCTACCAAATGGCTCTGTCTTCTCTTTTTAGTTTAGATCACAATGCGACAATAATGCATGGTAACCTATACTTTTCTTGTTAATAAACAAAGCAAAAGCCTGCAGGAAGCCCTTTTTCTTCACCTGTTAGGAACCAAAGCCGATGCCCACTCGCCGGATAATCGAACTCATGACCTATAACTTGTGAGCGGACCCCTTAGCCAGGTGAGCTTTTGCTCTTTGTGCGAAACCTATGGCATGTCCTTTAACTACCTTTTCTTTTGGAACACAAATCATGAGCTTAATCCTATTTAGGACTCATAGGAAACTAGATTAAGGTTAAGCATAGGAAGCTAATGAGTGGTTTAATCTGATTACCTTTAGCATTTAGTCAAGAAATAAAGCCTCAAAATTATTGATTTTCTTCCCCTGAGGGTGTGTTTGATTCATGGTACCCGGTCTTTGGTACTGAAACTAGGCTCACATAGGATTGGAAACCATGGTACAAACCATCCACGGTTTCATGTTTAATTCGTCCTTCGAATTGGCACGCTCAATCATAGTTTCACATTTGATTTGCTCATGGCCCCTTTGTACCATTAATAAGTAATTCCCAACAAAAAAACTAAAAGAACAAGAAGCAGGATTTTCTGCAACTATCTTCAACTAAGGGATCACAAACTCAATCGACCACAATTTATTTTTCCTACATCTATTCTTATGCTAGTAGAGATAGTAGTAGAAAGCACGATAGTGAATCGAAAACAGGACCTACGTTTCATCCCAAAAACTGAGATCCAAAATTCTAGATGAAAAGCATTTTGATAAAACGCATTAGCCTTCATGCCCAAAAATGAATTTCGAATATGGTACAAGACTATAGAGCGAGAATGTTAGCCTTGATGGTGCAACCAAGAGACCCAAAATGGCAGAGCTGAGTGATGCTGTAATAGATCTTGAACAAGGGGATATAGAAGAGTCTCTTTCTTTAAGTGTGTTCATGACCTTCTCCAGATCAACCTCGTTTGCCAGGAGCTTCATTCGAAGCTCATCGAAAAGGACGGAACCGGGAGAAAGAAAGTGGCATCAAAAGATAGGCAGTGGCACCAGGCGGAAGAGAGCGGTATCAAATGTAGAGAAAGGGGGAGGAGGTAGAGAGAAAGAGCGGTAGACATCAAACACGATGAGCAAAAGACAGAAGAAGATACTAACAATACCAACTTTTGTCGATAAATCAAACACACCATGAAAGAAACAGTTTATACCCTTTAAGAAACTAAAGAGCAGAACAGATCTACATTGAGCTGAGGTGAAGCATTTGGCGTATCCGAAACTTCAAAAATCTACTTAAAAGTATGTAATACATGATGAGATCCATGGGCTATAATAGATAGTTGGTCCACCAGAAACTTCAACTATTCGCCCCGCCCAAAACAGTTTCTAAATCCGCCACTGCTAAAGAGTAGGTATGCATAGAGACCAAAAAGATATCGTTGACAAGTGGTGTAACGCCCTGCAGGTCAACCTGCTTCCATGATCTGGAAAAATCATGGAAACAAGTATTGCAACCTTGGTGAATACGTTCTTGAAACAGAGTGTGGTGTTATTAAGATATAATCATAGAATTTTAAATAATTGTAACAATTGGCTTGGAGCTTTAATTCAATTCAACTTTAATTACATGCAATAATCGGAAAACAGAATCTAGGATACCTAAAGTTATTGATTTGAAAAACGAAATAAAAGGACAAAATCTAAAAGAAGCAATTATAAAAAATAAATATATCAAACAAAACCAGGTTACTAATTTGGATCCAGCTCAAAAACAGGTTAATCTAAATCCTACTGGATTTACTGCTCAGATCAATTTGGAAGACCCAGACATAACTTAGATTAGGTTCGGATTGACCTGGCTATGACCCATATATAGAATATATATATATATATATATATATATATATATATATATATAATATCTTGGAGTATACTAAATATACACATATAGTATGTACTATCTCTCTCTCTCTCTCTCTCTCTCTATATATATATATATATAATGTTCTGTATATATAGTATAACATAATATGCATTATATATTTATGTAAAATGTAAATAAAATGTGTATCTTTCTAAATTTAAATAAGGCATTACTATTTACACATTCTTTTTACTATCCACCTACTCTTTTTCATTAAATACCAAAATTACCTTCTATATAAATACTCTTTCTTCTAACATTCCATCCCAACCTTTCTCTCTCCTCTCTCACCCAATCTCTCCTCTCCCACTGCAAAAGGTATATTTGGTAGGATCTCTTTGCTCTAGGATGGAGCTTTGACTTGTCTTCTTAGTAAGGCAATGCATATTCTTATGAATCTTGTTAAAAAAAAGATAGAACAAAAAAACAAAAAAACAAAAATAAAACTAAAAATGAAATCAATAATAAGAAGAGACGTGAATCAATAACAACAACAACAACTAAGCCTTTTCCTATACTAGACGAGGTTGGCTACATGGATTCTTTGTTTCCACATAGCCCTATCATGTGCTATGTTAACAGTTAACTCAAAATAAGCTAGATCATTCTTTATTATTTCTTTACAACACTTTTGTGGTCGTCCTCTACCTCTTTTAATACTTTCAAAATTTAGTTTTTCATACTTTCTTACAGGTTCCTCTTTTGATCTTCTTTCTATATATCCAAACCACCTTAAAAGATATTCTCTCATTTTATCCTCTATTAGTGCCACACATAATTTATTTCTAATAACCTCATTATGTATACGGTCTTTTCTTGTATGACCACTCATCAATCTCAACATCTTCATTTCTATCACAGACATCTTTTATACATGTTGATGATTAACTGCCCTACACTCAGAACCATAAAACATGGTAGGTCTAATTGCTGCTCTATAATATTTACCTTTTAACTTTACTGGTATCTTCTTATCACAAAGAATACTTGATGCTCCTCTCCATTTTAATCAACCAACACTAATTCTATGCATAACATCTCCATCAATTCTTCCATCACTTTGAAAAATTAACCCTAGGTATTTAAAACTTTCCTTTTGGGGGATGCAATGTGTACCAATTCTAATTTATATGTCCTCTAAAGTAACCAAATGATCAAACTTACATTCCATATATTCTGTCTTTGTTCTACTAAGTCAGATGCCTTTGTTTTCTAATGTTTCTCTCCATAGTTCCAATTTTCTATTAACTTTTTTCTTAGACTCCTCCACTAACACAATGCCATCTACAAATAACATACACCAAGGTACTTCATCTTGAATATGTTTTGTTAACTCATTAGTCACCATTATAAATAAGTATGTACTTAAAGTTGATACTTGATGTAACCCAATATTAACTTCAAATAAGTCTGTCATTCTTTATTCTAGCTTAATCTTAAAGCCACTATTGAGTATAAGGTGTGTTAGTTTTCATCCATCTATTCTATATTCGACAAAGAGCCTATGGACTTCGTATGGATCTTCACATTTGACAGGAAATACCACCACACGAATACCTATGTCATAATGTTTCCCTATCCTGTTGCCATATAAGATCTTTGTTATTCTCCATACCAGAGTCTATACTTAACTTTTATCACCATCTCTATAGGTTCCCTTTGTGGAGCCTCATAATGAGGATGTCAAAGACTAGGATCTGCTATCTCGAAGGCATCTCAAGGGGTTAAGTTTTCTCTCTTTTCTATTCTACATATGTCATTCTCCCTTTTCTTCTCTTACCTTATCTAAGCATCAACCTTGAACACGTAGTTTTCGTAGAGGATGGGATCCCCTTGAGAAGAAATTTGGACTCATGATAAAAATCTCATCGCTCCATCCCTATATCTTACGAATTAGAGAGGACTCTCATCTTGATTATTGTTTATATATTGCGGTCTTGGCTGGAGGCTTTTGTCAACTCACTACCATAGCCAACCATTATTTGCATGTATGAGGTAAGACAAATAGCTAGTACCATGTTGAGCACGGTTGACATGAATATGGTAATCACTCTAGCCGATGACAATGTTGTAATTGTGAATGGAACCATGTCCTAGCCTCTTCCTCTTGGGTTGTTGTTGACATCGAGTTTGTTAACAATATGCTACGTAAGGGTCTCAAGAAGAGGATGACTCTTCAAGGAACTTCTCACTCTTCTCTTGAGAAATTGGTTAGGAACTTGGATGTACGACTTTCGGCTCGACAAGTTTGCTTAGACATGCAAAAGATCATTAGTTATCAACTACTAAGAATCTTTACAAACCATTTGTGCTTGAAAGACTTGTGATTAAGATTGGATCGCCTTGCACAATACCAAAGCAGAAGTATATCGTGGCATGTTCTAACTTTATACCTTCAACCTAAGCAAAGGTATAGACCAATGTCGAGAGGCTTGTAAGTGAATCGATAGCCTTGGGTGATGGTTAAATTTACAACTCTCAATGAATTTAAGCCTTTGAACTTATGTGAATAAACAGTAGATGTATATTAATGTACACTGCACACATATATTGTTATCATCAAAAGTGATGATTTAATTCGAATAGCACCTAATGGAATCCATTAGACTGGAACATAGTGCAACGCGTGTTAGAGAACTCTAACCCTCATTTTCAATGAAATTATGGATACAAACATGGTAGAGCATTTGTAATACTTGAGTATGAGTTGAGATTGCTAAGTTATGACTACTCCGAGAAAGGCAAGGAAAAGAGTAACATAAAACAAAGAAAGTAAGAATTGTGGTTTGTGGTTGATCTTTGTTTATTTGTTACAATTATTATTTATATCATTCATTGAGATGGCAAAGAATGAGTCTATCTTTTATGGAGATCCTAATAACTTTCATTTTCTTGTTGTTCCTTCCATTTCGATGCAATGCCAAGTGTGATGTGCCAACTGCTCTAGTATTACTTCGGGCTTCAGGATCGGTTGATATTATAGGCCGAAGTCTTTGTTCTGTCTGTTAGAGCCTCTCAGGGTTTTACAATGTGTTCGACTTCTCAATTTTGAACATTAACATATACACACAACAAGTAAGCATTTTTCCATACTAGATAGGGTCAGCTATATGGATTCTTTGTTTTCACATAGCTCTATCATGTGTCATGCTAGCAATTCACTCAATATAAACTAAATCGTTATTTACAACTTCTTTCCAACATTTTTGTGGTTGTCCTCTTCTTCTTTTAGCATTTTCACAATCTAGTTTTTAATATCTTCTTAGGAGAGTGTCATTTGGCCATCTTTCCACATGTTAAAAGCATATTAAATGATTTTTCCTCATTTTATCCTCTATTGTTACTACTCCTAATTTGTTTTGAATATCATTACATATACGGGTCTTTTTTTTGTGTGACCACTCATCCACCTCAACATCTTCATTTCGCTACCGACATCTTTTGCACATATTAATGATTAACTGCCTAACACTCAGAACCATAAAATATAGCATGTCTAATTGTTGCTCTATAATATTTACCTTTTAACTTTAATGATATCTTCTTATCAATGATAATACCTTATTCCCCGCTCTTTATTTTAACCAATCGGAATTAATTTTATGTGTAACCTCTCCATTAATTTTTCCATCATTTTAAAAAGTTGACCCTAGGTATTTAAAATTTTTCTTTTGAGGGATGCATTGTATACCAATCTTAATTTCGATGTCCACTAAAGTACCTAAATAATCAAACTTATATTCTATATATTTTGTCTTTGTTTTACTAAGTCTGAAGCCTTTACTTTCTAATGTTTCTCTTTATAGTTTTAATTTCCTATTAACTTTTTCCTTTCACTCATCCACTAACACAATGTCATCTACAAATAACATTCACCAAGGTACTTCATCTTAAATATATTATGTTAACTCAACAATGACAAATATAAATAAATATAGACTTAAAGTTGATTCCTAATGTAACCAATATTAACTTCAAGTCCTCACACATGATTTTACACTATCGTACATATCTTGTATAAGATTTATGTATGTAAATATGATACCTCTCTTTTCTAAGGTTCTCCAAAGAACATCTGTTGGCACCCTTACATAGCTAGTCCTAAACTCAGATAAAGGAGGAGGGTTGCATTAGGCTTCCAACAACCAGCTTAAAACTTTATTGAACTTATCTACCATAGATTCTAGTATATAGAGAGAGAGATAAAAAAACATAGGCACAAGTATGATATGTACAACAATATTATCCTCCTACCATGTTAGATTTTCTTTGTTATTCTCTTAACTTGAGTCCATACTTAACTTTTATCATCTCCTCTATAGGTTCCCATTTTAGAGCCTCATGATGAGGAGGACTAGGTTTTGCTATCTCAAAGGGATCTCATGCGGGCAAGCTTTCTCTCTCTTTTGTTATGCATACACCATTCTCCTTTTCTTCTCTTACCTTCTCTAAGCACCAAACTTGGATAAGTGGTTTTCATAAAGGATGAGATCTCCTTTAGCAGAAATTTGGACTCGTGAAAAAAGGCTCATAGTCCTATCCCTACATCTTATGATTTAGAGAAGGCTCTCATATTGATTATTGTTTCTATATCACGGTCTTGACTGAAGGCTTTTGATAACTCGCTAGCATAACCAACCATTATTCACATGTATGAAGTAAGATAAATAGATGGTACCATGTTGAGCATGATTGACACGAATATGGTAGCCACACTAGCTGATGACAATGTTATAATCGCAGACAGAGCCGCGTGCTAGCCTTTTCCTCTTGGGTTGTTGCTGACATTGAGTTTCTTAAGAAGATGCTAAGTAAGGGTCTCAAAAATAGGATGACTCTTTGAGGAATTTCTCTCTCTTCTCTTGAAAAACTGGTTAGGAACTCGGATTTACTACTTTTGGCTTGATAAGTTTGCTTAGGCATGGAGAAGAACATTCATTACCAGCTATTAAGAGTCTCTACAAACCATTTATGATTGAAAGACATTTGATTAAGATTGGATCACCTTGCACAACAGCAAAGTGAAAGGGTATCCTAGAGGGTTCCAACTTTATACCTTGACCTAAGAAAAGGTATAAAACAATGTTGAGATGATTGTAAGTGAATTGATACCCTTGGGTAATGGTTGAGCTTACAACTCTCAATGAATTTAAGCCTTTGAACTTATCTGAATAGACATCATATGTATATTAATGTACACTGCACATATATTGTGTAATTCGAATAGCACCTAATGGAACCCACTAGACTAGAACATAGTGCAATGCGTATTAGAGAACTCTAACCCTCATTTTCAAGGAGATTATTGATAGGGCTTCAGGTAACAGGAGTATATTTTTAGGAATCTCACATTGCATATCCCAATTGTTGTCAGAATCGTATGTATGAATATGTTAGAGCATTTGTAATACTTGAGTATGCATTGGGATTGCTAAGTTATAACTACTCTGAGAAAAGCAAGGAAAAGAGTAAATAAAATAAAGAAAGTAAGAATTGTGGTTTGCAGTTGATCCTTCTTTAATCATTACAATTATTATTTATTGCCTTCATTGAGCCCAATACAAAGTTTTCGCTGGCGGATCGGAACGTACCACAACACAAACCTCCATGTTATGGTGTTCTACTATCCTTCGGCCATGTAGGATCTTCTTTGCTATTCTCTATACCTGAGTCGATACTTAACTTTTGTCACCTCATCTATAGGTTTCCATTATGGAGCCTCATGATGAGGATACCGAAGACTAGGTGTTGCTATCTCAATAGCATAGCTTTCTCTCTTTTCTATTTTGCATATGTTATTCTCTTTTTTTTTTTCTTGTACCTTCTCTAAGCACCAACCTTGGTGTAGATATGGAAATTTTACTCCGAAGTCTATGTAGAGACTTGAAATAAGTTTTCACACACTACGTCGTGCACGAGCATGCCAGCTAGTTTTACTTAAACTAGTAAAGTTGTATTTTCTGACTTTAATAGTGATTGTGGGAAGTGAGATTTTTTCGGCTTCGGCCTTGTTGAACCAGCACTCAAGAGTTAGCCGAGACGCTTTGTGGATTGGTTTGAATATTATGTATTTTCAAAATCTACTTTCAAATCCAAATTACTTAATCAAATTCGTAAAACTAGGTCTTCAAAAAAAATATTTTAAAGTTCTGAAAAATATAAATTGGTTCTATTTTCAGAATTTTTTCTCATAGCTTTTGAGTCTCAAAAAATCATGAAAATTTTGCAGTGAGTATAAACAAATTTGGAGATCTAGAAACTATTTTTATTCTAATTTTTTGTGTTGTAATTGTGCAGAATTAAATAAAATATTTGCCTTTGCTCAAGCATTTGAAATTGATGTGTGACAAAAATATGAAGGTTTAAAAAAATGATTGTATCTCGGTGCATAGATCTATGATCTTTATGAACTTAGTCTTGATGGAAATCTGTGGATGTCAACTTTCCAATGAGACAATTTCAATAAAATTGGATTACTGCAGATAAAGTTATGTGATAATAATCCAATCTCTATTGCGTGAAACATAGACTTTACAGATTCAGTTCTAGATTTGTCCAATTTTTCCCAATTTTATTTATATGGATGCACAATCCTAAAATTCTTAAAAAATTTATTATAAGTGGGATTGTATGTGGGAATTTGTTGTACAAAATTTCAGATCATTTGGAGTAGAGAGCAAAAAATTAAAAATAAAACATCAGACAAATGCAGGATGTGGAAAATAAATTTTCGTGTTTAGAACATACATGAATGCATCTTGTCCGAAATTTAAAGGCAAATCACATCTATTTGAATGTAAATGACTGAAGGAAATGAATTGAAATATATCTATAGCTTAAGCATAGAGGAGATTAGAAGATATAATGGATTATAATATATAGAGAGGTAGGGGTAATAGGCATGAATGTAACGAAATAAAATGGGTAGCATAACTAGCTATTATATCCATGGGTGAGTCAATTGCTCCATTATTACAACCCCTTTTAATTAAATGAAAGAAATGAGAAGATTAAAGCAAATGAGAGGCAAGAAATCAACCTTGTGATGAAACCTTCCTTGACACTGAATGTGGAAGACCTTGGAAGGGATGGTTCCTCCATCTTCCTCTCCTTTCTCTCCCTCTCTCTCTTTCTTTCCAACTCTTTCTCTCCCTCTCTTTCTTTCTCTGCAGCTCTCCCTCTCTTTCTTCACATCCTTCAATAAACCAACCCCCAAAGCCTCACATGGGACTCATGGTGGTCCCCCTTAGCCAAGGTAAGTCCAGCCCCATGTGGTTAGTGCAGCTAGGTGCAGTCCTCATGCGGTCTGGTTAGGTGGAGTCCCACATGGTTCGGCTAGGTGCAGTCCTCCATTGACCTTGGCTAGGTGAGTTCGACTCAACCTAGCCCACCTCTTGCTTGATCTTGGCAGCTTGCCTTGACTCTTGATTTAGGGTATGGTTTAGACATAACCCATGGTGGTCTTATAGCCCACTTGAGGCTTGTGGTCGCCTCTACTTCAATGTTGGTAGCTTGCCTCAAGTCTTGATTTGGGCATGATCTAGACATAACCCATGGCGGTCTTGCAGCCCTAGCTCACTTGAGACTCAACCCTTTTTCTTGGTCCATGCTTGTCATGTGTGTGATTCTTGATTTGGTTAAATTGACTTGAGTTAGGTTGATGCTACCTCGAATCTTGATTTCATCTTGGATTGTAGCTTTGTCTTTGAATCAGGCTTGAACCTTGTAGTGGGCTTCATCATGCATCTTCGACATGATTTTTGTAAATTCATCCTTATCATCTCTAGAACCACGCTTTATTTCATCAATATGTTTTTAGATTTAAAACTTGGTTTTGCCACTTCAAGTTCAAAATCCTTTGATTTCAAAATATTGTTTTGGTATTTTGTGCAATTCACAGGTTGTATTTAAATCAGGGATTTTAAAACAAGCCTATTGTTTTGAAAACTCGAAAGCATGCTTAGATATATCTTTGGAAATATTTTTAGGGTGTTTCCACTTGGACTAGTGGTTTTCGTAGAAGATGGGATCCTTTGAGAAGAAATTTGGATTTACGACAAACCGCCCATCGTCCTCATCCCTACATCTTACGAATTAGGGAGGGCACTCATCTCGATTCTTGTTTCTATACCGCAGTCTCTACTAAAGGCTTTTGACAACTCACTACCATAGCCAACCATTATTCTCATGTCTGGAGTAAGACAAATAGATGGTACAATGATGAACATGGTTAACATGAATATGGTAGGCATTCTAGCTGGTGACAATATTGTAATCATGGATGAAATTGTGTGCCAGCGTCTTCCTCTTGGATTGTTGCTGACATTGAGTTTGTTAAGAATGTGCTAAGTAAGGGTCTCCGAGAAGAGGATGAGTCTTTGAGGAACTTCTTCCTCTTCTCTTAAAAAATTGGTTAGGAACTCAAATGTACCACTTCCAGTTTCATAGGTTTGCTTAGATGTGCACAAGATCATTAATAACTAGCTACTAAGAGTCCCTATGAACCATCCATGCTTGCAAGACATCTGATTAAGATTGGACCGCCTTGCAAAGTAATAAACTGAAGCAGAGGCATATCTTGACCAGTTCTAACTTTACACCACCAGCCTAAGCAAAGGTATAGACAGTGTTGAGAATCTTGTAAGCGAATTGACAATTTTGAGTAATGGTTCAACTTACAACTCTCAATGAATTTAAGCCTTTGAACTTATTTGAATAGACAGTTAGATGTATATTAATATACGTTACTTGTTATCATAAAAAATTACAATGCAATTCAAATAGCACCTAATGGAACCGGCTGGAGTGAAACATGGAGTGGAGGCATATTAGAGAACTCTAAACCTCATTTTCAAGGGGACTATGGATAAGGCTTTAGGTGATCGTAGTAGATTTTTGGTAGTCAATTGTGCATATCTTGTTTGCTGCCATAATCATACATACACAAACATGGTAGACTACTTGTAATACTTGAGTATGCATTGAGATTGCTAAGTTATAACTACTTCGAGGAAAGCAAGGAAAAGAGTAACATAAAACAAAGGAAATAAGAATTGTGGTTTGTGGTTGATCCTTGTTTATTCGTTATGGTTATTATGTGTAGCCTTCATTGAGGTGGAAACAATGAGTTTGTCTTTTATGGATAGGACTCCCAATAACTTCATTTCCTCATTGTTGCTTCCTTGTCCCTACAATTCCAAGTATGACGTGCCAACTGCTCAACTATTACTTTGTTCTTTGGGATTTATTGATGTCATAGGTTGGAGCATTTGGTATGTTTGTTGGAGCCTCTTGAGGTTTTTGCGTGTTTGGTTTCTCTTAAAGCTCCCGAGTATTTGCCACATAACCCTCTCAATTTTCAACATTAACATATATATATACATAGAGAGAGAATCATATGCATGGATATGCTATTTACAACAATATACACTTCATGTTGGGCACCTTGGGTTGGGGTCTTTCAAAAGTGACCCGATCGGGAAGAATCTGGTGAGATAAGGGTTGATTCAAACACTACCCTAAATGTATATTAATGTGCCATATAAATATTTAATATTATAAACATATTTATGTTACATTTTATATATTCTCTCCATATAAGTTTATCTATAATTTGTATCTACATATATGGTTGTAACTAGGTCGACCGTAACTAACCACAATCATGTCTAGATCTTCTAAATGGAACTAAACAGATGGATGGGGTTCATGTTTACCTTGTCCTCAACTGACCCATCTGTTGACCCGATTTTCCATCCCTAGTTAGAATCATAAACCATATTTAAGATATGCAAAGTAATCACGAATAAGATACATCTTTAAGTATGATGAATTTGTAAACAAGCGTATGCCTTTGATGCTAGTGAAAGTATAAAGCTCTTAAGCCCCAAATATTTGATCATTGTAAACCATGCACACAACTCAGTCCATGAATTTAGGCCTTTAAGCTCAATGGTATGAAACAATTTTGTGTGTGTGACGTGAAAGTCAATTCTAGGCCCTAAAGAACCTAAGGGAAGACAAAGGGAGGCCAAAAGTTCATATTTGTCTTCGGATTCTCTCTGTGTTTGTTTTGGGTTTCTCGATGGGTGGTGAATTCAGTTTCGGGCATAGTTTATGAAACCAAATCCAACCATCCAGTCGGGGTGGATGAATCGATAATCATACCATGAACCAGTTCGGTCGATATATTGAACCAAATGCAGAAATACCCACCTGCTGACCAGTGAACCTGACGGTTGAACCGGTGAAGTTGCTGGTTTGTTTTTTTTTTAATGTTTTTTTCTTTTTGAATAATAAATTCAATATTTTCTTTTCTTAGTAATTTAAGTTGGTTTTTGGAGTCCCTTTTTTATCTGGGGTGATTAGTTGAATAAGATCTACTGGAGAAGCATGTTTTGCTACTTGGGGTTCTTTATTATTGATCTTGTAATAAATAATATGTGACATATAAAATGATTATTTATATTATATATATTAATTGCTACTGGTTCAAGTGGGGTCAAACCTCCTTTTAATGAATCATTACCTTCCCTGGTTCATTGACCGGTTCGTTTTCTGGAAATACTGGTTTCTGGGATTAGAGATCAAAAACTGAAACAAGATCAACTATTTCTGTTTTTTGTTTTGGGTGGTGGTATGTAGTTTAGTAATGTGGCTCTGTTGAGTTTCTTTATAGATTCAGAGGGTTCAGGGAAAGAGAAAAAAATGCTATTTTGTTCAACATTGTCCTTCCGTTAAGAATTATTTTTAATGAATTAAAATCCTGAAAAAGAATATTATTTTTGCTGAATCACTTCCCCGTGCTTGCAAGAGATTAATTTCAATAAGGACAAAACTATACCTCTTTGGACAGTAAATGAGGTAGATTTCTTGGCTTGTTTTGGGAAGCAATTTGATAACGTACCGCACTTCTGTATACCTAGTTTGAACCCCAATAAAGTTTATAAAATCAAATGTATCTTTATTCCTTCATTCATAAATATAATTATATTGGGGTTCAAATTGGGTACACAGACATAAATTGTGGTTTAGGTACAGGGTTGGTTACAGATATACCTACCACAAAACTGCTCCATTGTCAACCTTAGAAGAATGCAAATGAAGAAGCATCTAAGAGAAAAGATGAAAGAGGACATGCAAAAAGAAAACGCTAAATGCAATAAGTACTTAGGTAACAACTAAGCCTTTTTTCATATTAGATGGATTGACTATATGGATTGTCTATTTCCATAAAGCTCGATTTTAATGTCATGGTAAAAGTTAACTCAGCAGAAGGTGGATCATTATTTATTGTTTTTTTCTAATACTTTTGTGGTCTTCATCTTTCTCTTTTAACATTTTCATCATTAATGTTTTTCAAAGCTTTCTTTGGTCATTTTTTTATATATTCAAACCATGTTAAATTATTTTTCTCATTTTCTCATCTTTTGGTATAATTTCACCCATGTAAGGGAATACCCTTGCATGGCCAGTCCCAAGCCCTAATAAAGGAGTGTTGAGTCATGCGATGATGATCTACATGATAGTGAGTTACACAAGGAAATGGCACCAGACTAAGGCTTGATAGGTCCAATGACTAGATCTAGGTCACAAAAATTGATGCACCCAACCCAGGAGGAAGGTTTGGATCATGGGCCCTAGCAATAATCCCAGTCAACCAACTCCATTTTGAATTAAAGGAGGTTAGCTAGAATTAACTCCCCACGAGTTGGTTGGTTGAACTATATTTCGCTTAGGAAATCACAGTAGAGTTAAGTGTGAGTTAGCTGTAGCTTATCACCATGAGATCTCCATTAATATTGTATGCAATATCCAGATAATTTTCGATAAAAAGACTATTTTGCCCTTACTGAGTAGAAAGTATGTTTTACCTTCCACTGATTTGTAAAAATTATGAAATACTAGGTTGGTATTTTACATTATTGCCCTTCCCGGTTTAAATAATTACATTACTACCATTGTATCAGAAAACAAATTTGTCCCTATACTTTTAAAAAAATTTAGATTCGGATTGAGGGTTAAAATTATAGATTTAACCCCGATCAGTTATGAATTTTATAGAAATACCAAGAGTAATTTTATGAGTCTGTTCTTGGACATTTCAAAAAATTATAAAAGTGGACATATAGTCATAATTATAGTTTTACCCCTGTATTTTTTGAAAAAATTACAAATTTATCCCAGGTTGCTTATGAGTTATTTTTAGCTTATTTTCTTGATATGATACATCATTCTAATAAGATTCTTGCTATGTGTGTTTGTTGCTTATTGATTGTTTCTTCTTAGACCGTCTAATTGTTATAATTGCTAAACACATAAAAATGAATTCAAGAATATGTGTGTCAGAATTGGCAAAAACGGAAAAACTAAACGGTCTGATGTTCCAAACATGGAAGAAGAGAATTCTAGTTGCTGTAACACTTGAAGGTTTTGAGTATGTATTAAAGGAAACTGTGTGTCCACCACCACCAGACGCAACTGAGCAAAAGATAGAAAAGTATAAGATATTTTTGAAATATGACACAATAACAAGGACAATCATGTTGATATACGTGGAAGATGACTTAATTAGGGTCTTCTAAGAATACGAGATCATAAAAGAGTTGTTCGACTCTATAACAACCAAGTATGACACAATTTCCAAATTACATGTACAGTTGCTATTGCAGAAATACTGTAGAAATACAATTCATTTAAAATGAAAGGAAATAACATAGTAGAACATGTAAATCACATGTATGTAATGGCTAGAGACCTAGTTGTGGCAAAATCAGTAATCCTAAAACTGATGCAAATATCAACAATCCTAAACAGTCTACCCCTATCATGGAATATGATCACCACAGTCCTCAGGTTAGGAAAAGAAATTAACCTTTCTGAATTGCCTCTAAAACTAGCAAAAGAGCAAGAACACATAAATAAGAATAAGAAAGAAAAATTACTAGTGGTACAAGATGATATCGGGTCTAGCTTCAAAACCAACCAAAAGAGAAATAAACCAAACAAAAGGTTTGGCAAGAATAACAAAAAGTGCGGTCAAAATTTTAAGAAATCGTATAAAACCGCTTCTCGAGTCAAGTGTTTCAGTTGTGGAAAGATGGAACACTATAAGAGGGATTGCCATAACCAAAAAAGTGGAGGAAACAACGCACAACACAGACAATCAGAGAAGTAGGATATAATCTGCGTGATATAAGAATGTCTGTACATAGACTGCTTGGTGATAGGTTGATGGATCGACTTCGGAGCTACCAAATACATCTCAAAGACCAAGGAAGGGACAATGGATTTAAAGGAATACAAACCAGAACAACATCGAGTGTACATGGGAAACAACACCTTCTCAGATGTTTTGGGTATTGGATCCTATAGAATCTTTGTACAAGGCAAACCAATTGTACTAATTAATGTATTAATTGTGCCATTAATAAGGCGCAATTTGGTTTCAGTCCCTACTTTAGTAAAGAAAGGTTTTGAGGTCATGTTTATTCTTAACAAGGTGACTGTGGAGAAACATGGGAGAATATTATTCTCTACGGAGTTTGATGTATAAAATGGGTTGTTTAAATTAAATGATAATAAAATTGGAAGTTCTTCTACTTATATTGATTGTGCTTATAATATTGATATGAATGTGTGGTGTAAACGTCTTGGGCATATAAGTTTAGAAAAGTTGAGAAAAGTTGAGAAAATTATCCAACTTTGACTTACTGTTTGGATTTGATAAAAATACTTTCAACAAGTGTGAAGCTTGTATACAAGGAAAAATGACAAGGAAAGTTTTTCCTAAATAGTCAACAAGGGCAACAACTCAGTTGAAAGTCATTCGCACGGATTTATGTAGATCATTTAGAGTAAGGTCACATCATGAAAATATTTATTTTATAACCCTTATCAATGATTACTAGAGATATACGTATTTATATCTTTTAACATATAAATTTGAGGCACTAGAAGCTTTTAAAGAATATAAGTAGGAAGTGAGAAACTAACTAGGGCATTCAATCAAAGTCTTAAGATTAGATAGAGGTGGTGAATATACCTCTATAGAATTTTTTGAATTCTATAAATACTTTGGTATTGCAAAGCAAAATACAATGCCAATGACATCTCAATATAATGGTGTAGCTGAAAGATACAATAGAACCTTCCTAAATATGACAAGGTCAATGTTGATTGATGCCTCTCTACCAAAGATATTTTGGGAAGAAACAGTAATTATAGTGGTATACATACTCAATAGAGTACTATGTAAAGTTGTACTCACTACACCATATGAGATGTGGTTTGGAAGAAAACCAAACCTAGGTCATCTCAAGAGGTGGAGATCTATTGCATATGTAAAGATCCTTCATTAGTCTAGAGACAAACTAGACATTAGGTCATTGAGATGTATATTCATTGGATATCCTAAAGGTTAAAAGGGATATCGATTTTATCATAAGGATCAGGGACTGATAGAAAGCAGAGATGTTGAATTCTTAGAAGATACTAAGAATGGCATCCTAAAAAATAATGATGAGAATACTGATGATCTAGTAGACCTAGATCAATCATTATTTTAACCCATAGAAGATATTTCTGAAACAATTGAAACCTTAAGTGGACATAAAAGGCCTAGGACCACCCCATCCTATTTAAAGGATTATCACACTTATGTTGCAAAGAAGTGTGTAATTCGGTGGATTTAGATGAATTGACTCATAACTTTACTTATCAGCAAGCTATGAACTCATCGAAAGCATCAGACTAAGGAAAAACCATGGACAAGGAAATTAAATCCACTGAGAAAAACAAGTCTGGGAATTGACTGATTTACCAAAAGGAAAGAAAGCTATAGGCTGTAAATGAGTTTTTAAAAAGAAATAGAAGATCGATGGTTCAATCGATAAGTTTAAAGCGAGGTTGGTTGCAAAAGGTTTTTCACAAAAAGAGGAGATAGATTATGTTGAGACATATTCTCCAATTACAAAATTTATATTCATAAGAATAATTTTGGCAATATCTATATATTATGATTTGGACTTACATTAGTTATATGTAAAGACAATATTTTTAAATGAAGATTTAGATGAAATCATATATATTCAGCAACCTGAAGGATTTATAGTTGAAGGCAAAGAAGATAAAGTATATAGGTTGAGAAAATCCCTATATAGCCTGAAACAGTTACGTCATCAATGGTATTTGACCTTTTAAAATGCTATTATAGAACTTGAGTTTGTGGTCAATAAACTTGATCACTCTGCATATGTCTGGAACAGTGGGAGCCACTTTGTCATCTTATCATTATATATAGATGACATATTGTTGATCGAGAATGACAATGAGATGATTATCAAAACCAAGTCATGGTTATACTCAAAGTTCGAAATGAAGGATATGGGAGAAACATCCTATATCCTAGGTATAAAGATTTCTCGAGATAAAGAATCTAAACTCTTATGCCGGAGTCAGGAGAGATATATTGACTATATCCTCAAGAAGTTCAAAATGGGTGAATGCAAGTCTACTGTTACACCTATTGCAAAAGGGGTTAAACTAAGTAAGGTTGATTATCCTGGTGAAGAAGACGATAAGCCTAATGTTCCTTATGCACAAGTTGTGAGTAGCTTAATGTATGACATGTTATGTATAAGACCTGATATTAACTTTGCTGTTGGTCTTGTAAGTAGATATCAAAGTAATCTTTGATTGCAACACTAGATAATTGTAAAAAGGATTTTAAGATATTTGAAAGGAACAAGAGACTTGAAACTGTGTTTTCAAGCAGATGAACTGAAAGTGGTAGGATTCTCAGATGTTGACTTTGTTCGAAGCAAAGATGACAGCAAATCAACCTCAGGTTAAATATTTTTATTTGGGGGTGTTGTTGTTTCTTAGGCATGTAAGAAACAGGGTTGTATAGCATTGCATACATAGGAAGCCGAGTATGTGGTTTGCTGTATGGCTGCAATGAGTGTTGTCTAGATAAGTTGCTTTATACGTGATTTGAAGTTGAAAATAACTGACGAGCTAGTTGTCATTTATTGTGATAACAATGCAGCAATTACTCTTATCATGAGTGAAGCAGATTGCTCAAAAAGCAAGCATATAATGGTTAAATACCACTATATTTATGATATGGTTATGAGAAAGGAAATATCCATCTCATACATGCCAACGAATGATATGTTGACAGACCCCTTAACTAAAGGCATAACAAAGGAACTTTTCTCAAAACATGTTGCGAACATGGGTTTGAGGTATATTTGATTGTTGTGTAGGAAAATAACCACACAACTGGTAGTGATTGCAGCAACAATCTTGAAACGACATTACTAGGTAAACCCTGCAAAAGTGGGAGGAAAACCAGTATGTCAGTACACTTGGCTCGAGTGGCCAAGTGGGAGATGTTGAAATGTGGCCATTCTCAGTAACCCAGCACAGGTAACGGCTGGACTGACCATCCAGCTGTTACTAGTGATTTTGGTTTCAGGAGAGATCACATTAAAATATTAACAGACAGATCGTTATCGGAAATCATGGTAACGATTCAGATAAGGCTCCTGAAGAGGAAAACCCAGCAAGAATAACCGAGAAAAAGGGAGGAGCTTGCATTGCTCTATAAATACAAAGGAGTGCTACAGAAAAAATCTCTCAGAGAAATTATAGATTCTGAAATATACATATAGATATTTTCCCGAAGAAATCCGTTGTGAGTAAACTTGAAACACAAAAATGATCATATTCACCTTCTGTTGCAGGCATACCTGTAAGAGCTCGACGATAGACAATCAGAAGCTCGGAATCAGGTAAGAAAAAACCTTCAATACCAGCCAATGCTTGTTACCTCATCAATCCAAGATAGTGACTATAACATCCCAAAGATATTATTTCTTTATTTCTAGATGCATTAACGGAAATAAAGCAAGCTTACCATCTAAAGAAAAATTGAATGGGTGATCCCTGCCTTCCTCAGATTTACCAATGGGATGGCTTGACCTGTGAATATGATAATATAGAAACTCCAAGAATCATTTCGTTGTAAGTAGCACATATTCTCACAAATTAAGTCCTATTATCTTCAAGGCTACATACTATGGATAACTACGTTCGGTAGCTCGATGACTGAACTATCCAATGTTTAAATGCAGAGACGTCTCCAACAGTGGACTAAGTGGACCCATACGGGCTCTTGTTACTCCTTCAATTTACTTGAATTTTAACTAGACTGTTTGATCTTGATTCAGGAATCTATCAGTAAACAGCTTGATGGGTCTAATATTCGAAGATTTAGCATCAATAACTACCTTAACATCACTGTAAGTTGAAGTATTTTTGTGATGTACAAAAATGTTAACAGCCAAATTACAGGAGATTAACTCATTCTGCTGTAATATTAGTGACTTGTCCAATAACAGCCTATCTGGGTCAGTTCCAAAAGCCTTGTTGGATAGAGCCAAAGACGGATCCTTAGTGTTGTGAAGGTACTCTTTTCGCTTTTGACATTAGTCAGCTTCACATGATCAATGTACAAATAGAATCTATAACTACTTAACTACAGAGTGCAAGTCAATCCCCTATTATGCGCATCCAATTCATGTTATAAGGCCCACAATGTCAAATTGCTGATGATCTGTACTGTCGTGCCGATAGCCATGTTGCGTCAAGTGGTGTTAGTAGTGATTATCATCAAAAATAAAACGAACAAAAGAAAGACAGGCATGCAAACCTCAGAAGATCCCCGTTTGCACTTGAGTAATTCCTCATCCCTCCTCCCTTCCCTCTCTGTGTGTATGTGCGTGTGAGTGACAGTGGGGTTATTTGTGTCATTCAGATAACTCAGAGCCAAGATTTTCGGATGGAAAAGGTCCATCAGCAGGACAGTTGGATGTCGTGAAGAAAAACATGTTTTCTATCCTCATGAGTTTGATCAAATAACAAAGGATTTCAGCTGTGTGATAAAAAAGGGAGGATCAGGGACTGTATATTATGGTTCTCTGGAAAATGGCTGCAATGTTGAAGTTAAGAAGTTAACAAAATCATACTGCCGGGGAAGAAAAGAATTTGTGACAGGTATCTATGGGTTTCTACAAAACAGGATGCAACTATGCCCTTAAACGGTTAGAAACCTGGTAAATAAATTTGTTGTTGTTTCTTTTTCTGCAGGTAATATGTTGATGAATGTCCACCACAAAAACCTTGTCTCCTTTATTGGGTATTGTACTGTAGCTAGTAACATGATCCTAATATATGAACACATGCCAAATGGAAATCTACAGAACCTATTAGCAGGTAACTTTGGAATTTGTGGAATAAAAGTTCTAAAGCATGATGTTTCATTTGAAATAATTGATCTGGTGTAGCTGATGATGTTGTGTTAATGCTGAAGTGTTTTTTCTTCATGGATTGAACTAATGCCACTATAGTTGTAAAATGATTGATAAGGTACAGTGGTATAATTAAGATAACTTCGGAGGGCAATTCACAATTTTACCATAAAAAAGAATAGTAGAATATGAGCTCATGAGTCCTTGTAACACCTAAAAGAATATTTTTCCTTTTTGGGTAAATATAAGGGGCCGAAGTCCAGAAATTGAAAGCAGGCAGTGAGTAAGAAGATTCAAACCGAGTAGGCGCTGGTTGCAGAGCACTAAGCCTAAATCATGGCTCAACCTAAGATTTGTCATCCAATATGCACAAGCTTCCTAACTTGTACGTATATATTATTTGAGCTGACAATACAACAACAACAAATAACTAAGCCTTTTCCCATACTAGACGGAGTCGGCTACATGGATTCTTTTTCTCCACACAGCCCTATCATGTGCCATGTTAGCATTTAACTCACCATAAGCTAGATCCTTTTTTATTGTTTTGAGGTGACAATGTCTTTACTTAAATGACTTTATGAGAAGATACAACGACTTGGTATCAATCGATGTACTTTTCCTATTAAAACAGTTACCTATGTTGCATGGATACATGTAAGGTATTGGTACCTGATATGGGTACAAGGTACGAAATTTTTTAAAACCTAAGATATGGGTATGCCATTATTAAAAACATAATAAGAAATAAATTTATATAAATAAATATAAACACAATTAAAGAGCATTCTACATTTTAAAGAGCTAGTGCTTGGCAGATAAATATTAAATTCAATCAACAATTTACAAGAGAATGTGTGAAAATAAACAATATTTGACTAGTGATAGAAGCATATGAAGCACTGCCACTAGCACACATATTAGACATCTAAAAATAAACAATATTTGACTATTAATAAACAAAAATAGATTCACAAATATCAAGCAAAAATATGACATGATCGTTAGAGATAAATGTTGGAACAACAATGAATCAAAGAAGACTGGAGTATTTGATATTGTTACAATTTGATATTCGAGAGGACTGAAATATTTAAAATCACAAAAAGTGGATACTGAGAGCTTTTATGTAGAGAAAGGACAAGGAAGTTCAATAAATATACCTATTTAATAAAAAAGAAAACCAAACTTTAGTCATTAGTTTAAGGGTTAATTAGATGCTAGAGAGGAAGAGAAGCATTTGCTTAGGAGTTAGGAGCTTATGTGAGTGAGACAACCTTCATAAAATGAGGGTAAGTAGTGCAGTAGGAAAGTGCAAGATCTTATTATCTATAGGCAGAGAAATCTGAGCCAGCTGCAGACAATTTGACATCTTCGGAGATGGGGATAACTTCAGGGCACTTTAAGTGAAAGCAAGCTTCCTACTCGTGTCAATAAGGTGGTAGTTCATAAGACCGTCAGTTGTCGATAAGTAAGACTGCCCTTCATATTTCTCAAGTTCAAGGTTTGTATAGACATGGAATATGGGTATCCCATCCTTGTGGAGCCATCCTAGGGAGTTATGTGAGGAAGCCCTTGACTAACCAATGTTCTTTTCACCTTCATAATCTGAATTCTGTAACATCTTTTATCATACTTTCCTTTCTTGTTTGTCCTTACTGGTCATAGTGTTTATTTGTGATGGATCTTGTTCATTGTTTTTCATCCTAAATGGATATAGAACAAAAGAGTATCTGCAACTGCAAATTTGCTGTTTCCCAGCCAACCCGAACCGAACCTGGGTCATGTCTGGGTCTTCCAAATGGACCAATAAATCCAGTTGGGTAAACCAAATACACATGTATGTTACATTTTATATATTCTGTAAACATATAAGTTTACAAATATATATATGACTGTAGCCAGGTCGACCTGAACCTAACCTGGGTCATGTCTAGTTCTTCCAAATGGACCTGAACAGTAAATTGGATATGTTCATGTTTACCAGGACCTGAAGTGGCCCGTCTGCTGACTCGATTTTCCACCCCTAGTTATAATCACAGACCATATTTAAGATCTACAAAGAATAAACTGGAAACAATTAAAGCTCGCCAATCGTCACAATGATTTAAAGCATGTTTATGGACCTTAGCATATTGTGGGAAGTCATGGAATGGTTCTTTAGTTGCCTCAGACGGCTTAAAGAAAAGTTTAACCAAAATTAGGAAACAAGAGACCTTTCAGTTTTTGTTCTGGTCAAATGCCCAGTATGATTAACTAATTAAAATTTGTCAAATCCACCTCCAATTATGATCATATTTATAGATTTTTATGGTATTAATCATATTTTACATTTATATTTAAACACATAACCCTTACTTTTGGCGACAACACCCTCTATACTTTGAAATAGCCCAACTAGTCCTTGTTGGCCAAATAGGTCATTAAAATTGATAGATATTACAAACAAGCAATAGCAGCTACGAGGTTGACTCGCAAGTTGGAAGTCATGAGTTCGATACCTGGTGCATACATCTGGCTCCGCCTTCCTGATTATTGTACATTTTAAATCATCACTTGACTAATTAAAAAAGAAAAATTGATAGATATTGATTGAGTTTAAGCTGACTAGATGTTCGTAATAGCCATTTTCACACTATGAACTTTTGTTAATTATTATTTTATTGAAGCAAGGGCTCAAAATTACTTTCAATGAATTAAAATGCTGAAAAAGGACACTTTGTTTGAATATGAATGAGTTTAGGCTGATCCACTGACAATCTCTGACTGCGAGTTTTTCATTAATGTAATATCAGTTTCATATGCTGAAAAAGGATACTATTTATGCTAAATCACTGCCCTCTGCTTGCAAGAAATTAGCTTAAGTGAAGCCAAAACTAAGCCTTTCTGGGCATTAAATGAGATAGATTTCTAGGATTCTAGGTTCGTATTGTGCTTGGATATGTTATATTAAAATTTAACTCATAAAAAGGAACGTCATAAAGAAATTTGCCAATGCCTGGTATGAATGCCACAGCATCAAACTCGCGATCCTCAAATTGGGAATCGAGTCCCCTAGCAAGGTGAACGAACACACACACTGCAAAGCAACATCAACTAGTCAAGAAAAATATAAGCCTTCCGGTATTAGCTTCAAAGAAGAGAAAAATAGCTTAGCATTTTATGTCAATTGCGAAATTTAACTTGCTGAGAATTCGATACCTATTTCTAATAATAAAAAGGAGAATGATTCAAAGTCACCACCATTAACTAGTCAAAAAAATGGTTTCAAACTTTCAAGGTGGATAAACGAAGATGAAAAGAAAGGAAAAGGATTTGGCCTCGAACTCATGACCTTCAACTTGTGTGTAGACCACCAAGCCAGGTGAACTATTGCTCCATGTGAAAATCCATATTGGTAGCTTGTTCGGAAAGCAATTTGATAATGTCTACAAATGGATAATAAAGAATTAAAAAAGAAAAACAACCTTTTTGTTTATGGAATCACCACTCTTAACTCATTGAAAATTGGTCTTAATTATGAAAAGTAGAGAAGAAATCTGGGAAAATAAAAAATACTTTCAACAAATCCTTACGAATAACTGTTGGAAAATGAAGTAATACTCGAAAATGGAAAAATAATAACAGGAAAGGAAAGGTGCCTCTTGAATTGTTGTCGTTGCTGAAAATGGGTGTCAACTTGTTAAATTTTAGTCATATTGGCCCGACCCATGGGACCCCGCGTGAAGCAACCCAACCTGGGTGGGGCAGGGAATACCCAGTCTCACCGGGCTCTATTAAAGGGATTTCCCAAACTGCTTTGACTGAGTACAGGGCGGGTACAGATTAAGAAGTACCCGAGGCATATCAACTGTATATATATATATATATATATATATATATATATATATATATATATATATATATATATATATATATATATATGCAAAATTAGATTTATGAATAATGAAGTAAAGATACTTTTAATTTTATAAACCTTATTGGGGGTTATATTTTGGGGTATGGGAAGTAAGACACATAAAATTGAGGTTTAGGTACAGGGTTGGGTAAAGATATACCTGTCATAGAACCACCCCATTGCATGGCATCCCAATAAGAATGAAGATAAAATAGCAGACAAGAGCAAAGCCGAAAATAGACATTGAGAAAGAAAATACAATAATAACTAAGGCTTTTCCCATACTAGATGGGTTGGCTACATGGATTCTTTGTATAGTCCTATCATAATTTGTAAAATTCATAATAAATAAGTCCAACAAAGTTTTACGCTCATGATCGGAAGCCTAATACAACCCTCCTCTTTTATTCGAGCTTGAGACTGGCCATGTAAGGGTAATTGCTTATATGAGCAGAGTTATTCACAAAGAAAACACCGTATTCTAGTTGGTGAGAAAATTTAACGTCTGCATTCGACATGGAAAGGCTGAATTTTGAACATAGGGATATTTTCTGGTATTGGGTACAAGGAACTCTAACATTGAATGGTTAGTTGAGGTTTTGAAACGTGGTGGTTTGGGAACTTAAATGTGGGCATAGTTTGTCGTTCCTGGAGAAATTTTCTTTTAGTTAAATAATAGTTCAAACGTCGTGCTTAGCCAATGATAACAATGAGAGTTTGTATTAAATTTACATTTACTTTTATGAACACATATAGCTTAACATAGACGTCCTTTTCTTTTCCACCGAAAAAAGAGAATGTCCTTTGTAGTTTGTATAGGATTATTTGAATCTATCAAAGTGAATGCAGCCATAAGAAGATAAGAACATTATGGCTTCGTTTCTCAATACAATTTCAGCGCTCTAATTTGGCTTTCTATGCTCCTCCATAGGACTTAGGGGTGATTAGCGATTGGCGAAGAACATGCTCAGAGAGCTCTTTCGAATCAAGCTTCTAATAGCAATCTTGGCAGCTGTAGTAATGGTTGATGGACTAGACAGTAAGCCATCTTTCTGATTTTCTCCATATCCCCAATCTCAATTTTTTTGTTTTCCGTGTCATTGACAACTTGGAAAAGCACCTTTTAGAAAAGTTTGCTCTCTCAGAGCTATCAAGCTTGATCATTGAAGTTGATCAACGCACATTTTAGAAAAGTTTGCTCTCTCTCAGCATATATTCACTCGGAAAATGTTCTTTTTCAGTCATCTCCAAATCTATCTCTTTCTTTCGGTTAACTTAAATTATTGTGTCCAACATAAGTTTTCTGATGGTAGTGATGCTTATAAGACTAAACTAAGAGAATAATTGTATCAAATACCCTCACCTTCTAAAAGTTTGATCTTATCCTAACTGTTGTACTAGTAGCCAAAATTGTTTTTATTGAACAAAATAGTGGAAAGAAAAAGGATTACAAGAAACAACAGAGAAAGGTAAACCTAAACTATGAAAAAGCAAAGAATAGAAATAAAACTAAAGTATGCAAAGAAGGATTGAAATTTGATGACGTTGTATTTGAATTATTTGTTAATAATGATTGGTGCCGTCTCTTGGCCTGTTTCTTGCAGAGCTGTAGAGGCTTTTGACGCCCACTACTTTTCTGTCTTAATAGACTGACCGTGAGCACGATCTCCCATTACTTGACTTCAGTTTTAATTTTTTCATGAAATTTCATGGGTCTTTTAGGTTTCCTTCCTTTGGTGGCATATCGATTTACATAAGACATCATGCAGGATCAACTGAACGCATAGGATGATAATAAGAGATCTCTTTACTTCCTGTCTAACCTCATGGTTTGTAGCACTTGACTCACAATGCACGTTCTACAATGAGAGTCTACAAGTTCTTTCGAAATACAAACCATAGACGTGCTTGGCGCTCAAAAAACAAACAAGAACTACTCATTCAACTCGTTAGAAATTATACTCAATCTAGCATTACTACTGCGAGGCATATTTCTAAAAGAATTAGTGGTAATCTGCAGAAAAAGAAAATTAAAACAAGAACTACTCATTCTACCTGTTCACACAGGGTTCATCAATTTGGACTGCGGGCTTCCAAATGGCGCCAGCTACATAGATGGGCTTGCTTATAATTATACTTCCGGCGATCAGTACGTAGAATCAGGAGAAATCAATAACGTCACCTCTGAGTTCTTAAGCAGCCCCACCATGTTCCAGACCTTTGGGTCCTTCCCCAGTTACCAAAGGAACTGTCACTCACTGGTGCCTGTTACAAAGGGCAAGAGGTACCTGGTTCGAGCATCTTTCATGTATGGCAACTATGACTTGCAGAATTTGCTGCCAAACTTTGATATCTACTTGGGAGTTGACAAATGGTACACGGTGAAGTTGGACAATTCAAGTGAGATCTTGTGGACGGAAATCATCACCACGGCAAACGACACTTCCATCAGTGTGTGCCTTGTAAGAACTGCAGGGGGCATCCCCTTCATCTCCGCTCTGGAGCTTCGGCCTCTTGATGGCGAATTTCTTAACGGTACCAGCTGGTTGGTTTCGTATTTGCGAGTAAATGTTGGTTCCACTGGGGCCCTCAAGGTTGGTATCTTGCTATCCTGAATCGGTGTCTCACACACACATGCACACATAAATATATATACATAGATAGTATACGAATAAATAAATACATGGCCTCAATTTTCAACCATGTTTTGGAAGTAAACCAAAAAGAAAATGATGGCGACGTTTCGTTTATTTTGGTTTTCCCGAATATGAAAATCGATTTTGCACCAAACATGACCACAAACACCTCTCTCTAGTCCAACCCCTCTCTCTACTCAATAATGTTGTTGGGTAATATACATACAGATCATCAAAAGAAAAATTAGAACTTCGATCAGACCATTATGCTCATTTGCAATAGTACAGGATGTTGTTGTTTGATGTGTCACCCGATTCACTCTTTCACACTGACTCATCAATCCACAGCTATCCGCTGAGGAACCAATTTGAACTTCGATCGGATCCGCATAAACTATCATTGCAATTTTTCTATATCCTTTAGGGATGTAATAGATTTATAAGGTGGCTTCTATGTTGTAATGGAATAATTTGAACTTCCATCTGGCGGCTGTGGAGAAGGAGGCGAGAAATAGCTCTCTGAACCGCGTAAATCTTGTCTCTAAGCAAGAAAACAATATCCACAGGTTCAAAGATGACCCCTATGATCGTATATGGAGTTCATATTTCAGTGAATATGGGACTCCCATCAGCATAAATACTTCCATCAGGTCTTATGATCAGATCTTTCCAGTACCGTCCGCTGTCCTCCAAACTGCAGATTACTCGTCTAGCTTTATTATTATCAGTTGGCCGATAAACGATGGAGACCGCATCTATTTTTGTGCTTCATTTCTCAGGGCTACTGCAATTTAAGAATAACCAAGACAATAAGTAACGGTGTCCTTTGAGGGATGTAATTGCCCGCTCAATTTATCTATTCCCTACATGCAAGCGTCGTATGTCTACACGCCAGAACCTTTAGATTGGGAGCAGTACTCCACGGCAATATATGCAATTAACGGTTCCTCTCAGCCGATTATGAGCGGGTTCGAAGTTTATAAGGCGTACCAGCCAACGAACGTCACGTCATCAATCCGAGATAGTGAGTATATCATCCCAAATATATTATTTCTTTATTTCTACTTTTGTTCTCTTTCATATCGTACACAACTAATAATGTCGAATCCCTGCGTATTTCTCCCTTTCACTGACTTGCAGTGGATGCATTAACTGAAATAAAACAAGCTTACCACCTAAAGAAAAATTGGATGGGTGATCCCTGCCTTCCTCAGATTTACCCATGGGATGGTTTGACCTGTGAAGATAATGTAGAAACTCCAAGAATCATTTCGTTGTGAGTCCGTCCTACTATCTTCAAGGCTTCATAGTATGGATCACTATGTGAGGTAGCTGATGACTGAACTATCCAATGTTTAAATGCAGAGACCTCTCCAACAATGAATTAAGTGGTTCCATAACACATTCTATAGCAAAATTAACGGCACTGCAGTCACTGTAATTAGCATCCTGGGCCTCCTGGCTCCTGATACTCCTTGATTTTACTTTATTTTTCACTGATCTGATGATCTTGATTCAGGAATCTATCAGGAAACAGCTTGACTGGTCAAATACCCAAAGATTTAGCTTCAATAACTACCTTAACATCACTGTAAGTAAAGCTAAAGTATTTTGTGATGTACAAAAATATTAACAGCCAAATGACTCGAGATTAACTCATTCCACTGTAATATCAGTGACTTGTCCAATAACAGCCTATCTGGGTCAGTTCCAAAAGCCTTGTTGGATAGAGCCAAGGAGGGATCCCTAGTGCTAAGGTATTTTTTCGCCTTATGACAATAGGCAGCATCACATGATCAATGTACAAATAGAATCTATAACTACTTACCCACAGAGTGGAAGGCAATCCCCTCCTATGTGCAACCGACTCATGTTTTAAGGCCCACAATGTCAAGTTGGTGGTGATCTGTACTGTCGTGCCGATTACCATGTTGCTGGTATATCAAGTGGTGTTAGTGGCGATTATCATCAAGAGAAAAACGAACAAAAGAAAGACGGGCATGCAAACCGCAGAAGATCCCTGTTTGTACGCGAGTAATTCTTCATTCCCCCCTCCTGCTCCCCTCTTCCCTCTCTATGTGTGTATGCTTGTGTATGTTCGTGTTGTGTGTGAGTGACACTGGAGTTATTTGTGTCATTCAGATAACTCAGAGCCCAGATTTTCTGCCAATCCCGCTACTTAAAAGACTTTATCAGAAGAAGCAACGACTTACTATCAACCATTCCGCTTTTCCCAGCAACAAGCATACACACAATTGCTTTGAGTCTCTTTCAAGAATAATACGATGGAAGAGTCAATATACATATAATTCCCGTTTCCTTTACAAACTCCAACAATATTGCCTTTAATTTAATTCTCTGGAGGAGCGAATCAACCAATCTGAATAGCTGTAACTGCCGAAAAGAGTGCGTTGGTTCTGCAATTCCCTGCAACTTCAAATTCATAGTAAACATACAACAGAGTGATTGGTTGCGATGATTGTAATCTGCAGGTCATAAGCAAAAACCGTTGATGGAAATATTTAGCTAGAAAATCTAACAAAAAATCCTCAGACTACATACAGAGAAACACATGAATGGGGACTGTAGAAAATGGGCATCCCTTGTTCTGAACCGCTGATATTTTCCAAATCGGTTAAGATTCATTCCTTTATTGCCAAATATAAAATACATTCTTCGCAAGGACAGTCAACTCTTAAGACAAACCATTCTGATGATCTTAGACTGGCTGAGAAGCTGTTAAGTTGATTAAAGGTGGCATATGTATGTGTCTCTCTCTCTCTCTCATTTGTTTGAATGCACTTAGGCATTGCATGTTCATTAATGGATCAGGCTGCTGACATTTATCTATATCGCAGATAAGACAGGCAAATCCAATGTCTTAAATTGGGAAAAGAGACTTCAGACGTCATTAAGTGTTGCAACAGGTTAGAATTCAAACTTTCGTCACATTCAGTGTTACAACAGGTTAGATTCCAAACTTTCGTTTCACTTGTTTTGCCTTTTGTTAACTAGCAATTCTATTTGGCTATTCAGGTCTCGATACTTGCATGTGGGATGCAGACCACCGAGAATTCATCGCGATATCAAATCATCAAACATTCTTTTAGATGCGAACTGGGAAGCAAAGATAGCAGATTTTGGACTGTCCAAAGCCATCGCCACTGAGGATGCTTCTCATGTATTTACTGTTGTTGCTGGCACGAGAGGATATATAGACCCAGAGTATGTCAACCTATTCCTAGCTCACTAAATACATCAACGTAACATACATCAGCGCTCCTTTCTATTAGTATTTCCTTCAAGTTTGTCATTCAGATGACCATTACTCATCTCATAATCACTCAGGGCTTTCATATTAGCATGAATTTTCATGAGCATGTTTCTTGTTTGTCCTTAATTTAGAACAAGAACATGTGCTTTTATGTCAATTTCTTGAAGTATTTTTCTATCCTATGTTGTCAATAGTGTTGATCATTACTCATCTCTTTTATAGGTATCACTCAACAGGCAAGTTAACTGAGAAGAGTGATGTTTACAGCTTTGGTGTGGTTCTGTTTGAGCTCATTACTGGTCGCCATGTCTTCTACACTGAAGGAGAAAACCAAGTTTATGCCGTTCAGTGGGCAAAAACATTGATTTCCATAGGACATCTCGCTAATGTTGTTGACCCTCGGTTGGAAGGGCAGTATTGCGCCGAATCTATGTGGAAAGTTGTAGGGTTAGCCATGGCATGTACATCTAATTCAGCCATTATGAGGCCCACAATGAGTGAAGTTGTGAGTGAACTCAAAGGTGCCAAAGACCTGGAAGCACGTACCTGTGGAACTAGCTCTTCACCATTTGAGATAGCATCTGCAATACCAAGTTCTGCAAGCTGTCCTTCATATGTGGAACCAAGAGATGCACCACCACCACGTTAGTAGCGTATGGTGATATGGATGGATTTCAATACCATTAAGCCTCGTTCAAGTGCATAATCTAGGAATGAAGGTTCAGTATGAGTGTATGTTTGATGAGTTTGGAATATTAGTCACTTTAAGGTAAGTCCAGCATATATATATATATATATATATATATATATATATATATATATATATATATTGCTGAAAGACATGTTTTGTGTTTCATGTCTGTAGAGATTGATTTCATATGATGATCGACAACTGAAATTTGGTTTGAAACTTATGGTTGCACTCGTGATGGATCTGCTAAAAAGTAATGTATTTGTGTGGGTAATATGCATTAATAGATTGCTATTTGCTATTGTTGTTCCAGCCTTAGCAAGTTGATGTGCGATGCTTGAGCTCGAGCTCATCGGAAGTGAAGGTGTGAGCCACTATACCGCAATCTTAGCAAGTTGAT
Source organism: Brasenia schreberi (assembly GCA_036023115.1). Classification (NCBI taxonomy): domain Eukaryota; kingdom Viridiplantae; phylum Streptophyta; class Magnoliopsida; order Nymphaeales; family Cabombaceae; genus Brasenia; species Brasenia schreberi. The sequence continues at coordinate 6,598,268 of JAYKKT010000066.1, forward strand.
GTGAGATGCTTAGTAATAGTTCAAACGTCATGCTTAGCTAATGATAACAATGAGAGTGTATTAAATTTACATTTACTGTCATTAACACATAGCTTAACATAGACGTCCTTTTCTTTTCCACCGAAAAAAGAGAATGTCCTTTGTAGTTTGTATAGGATTATTTGAATCTATCAAAGTGAATGCAGCTATAAGATGCTAAGAATATTATGGCTATAACATGACGTCATTAACACATAGCTAAACAATTTCAACGCTCTAATTTGGCTTTCTAGGCTCCTCCATAGGACTTAGGGGTGATTAGCGATGGCGAAGAACATGCTGAGAGAGCTCTTTCGAATCAAGCTTCTAATAGCAATCTTGGGAGCTTTAGTAACGGTTGATGGACTAGACAGTAAGCCATCTTTCTGATTTTCTCCATAAACCCAATCTCAAATTTTTTGTTTCCCGCGTGATTGACAACTTGGAAAAGCACCTTTTATGGAAGTTTGCTCTCTCTCTCTCTCTCTCAGGGCTATCAAGCTTGATCATTGAAGTTTATCAACGCACCTTTTAGAAAAGTTTGCTCTCTCTCTCTCTCAGCATATATTCACTAGGAAAATGTTCTTTCAGTCATCTCCAAATCCATCCCTTTCTTTAGGTTAACCTAAATTATTGTGTCCAACATAAGTTTTCTGATGGTAGTGATGCTTATAAGACTAAACTAAGAGAATAAATGTATCAAATACCCTCACCATCTAAAAGTTTGATTGCATCCTAACTGTTTGATTAGTAGCCAAAGCTGTTTTTATTGAACAAAAAAATAGAAAGAAAAAGAAAAAGGATTACAAGAAACAACAGAGATAGGCAAACCTAAACTATGAAAAAGCAAAGAATAGAAAGAAAACTAAAGTATGCAACGAAGGATTGAAATTTGATGACGTGGTATTTGATCGATTTGTTAATAATGGTTGGCGCCGTCTCCTGGCCTGTTTTTTGAAGAACTGTAGAGGCTTTTGACGCCCACTACCTTTCTGTCTTAATCGACTGACCGTGAGCACGATCTCCCATTACTTGCCTTCATTTTTTTTTTTTTCATTTTCATGGGTCTTTTAGGTTTCCTTCCTTTGGTGGCATATCGATTTACATAAGACATCATGCAGGATCAACTGAACGCATAGGATGATAATAAGAGCTCTCTTTACTTCCTGTCTAACCTCATGGTTTGTAGCACTTGATTCACAATGCACGTTCTGCAATGAGAGTCTACAAGTTCTTTCGAAATACAAACCATAGACATTGAGCTTGGCGCTAAAAAAACATACAAGATCTACTCATTCTACTTGTTAGAAACTGCACTGAATCTAGATACAACTACCGTGAGTCAGGTTTCTAAAAGAAGTACTGGTAAGCTGCAGCAAAACTACTCATTCTACTTGTTCACGCAGGTTTCATCAATTTGGATTGCGGACTGCCAAATGGCGCCAGCTACGTAGATGGGCTTGGTTACAATTATACTTCCGGCGATCAGTACGTAGAATCAGGAGAAATCAATAACGTCACCTCTGAGTTCTTAAGCAGCCCCACAATGTTCCAGACCTTTGGGTCCTTCCCCAGTTACCAAAGGAACTGTCACTCACTGGTGCCTGTTACAAAGGGCAAGAGGTACCTGGTTCGAGCATCTTTCATGTATGGCAACTATGACTTGCAGAATTTGCTGCCAAACTTTGATATCTACTTGGGAGTTGACAAATGGCACACGGTGAAGTTGGACAATTCAAGTGACGTCTTGTGGACGGAAATCATCACCACAGCGAACGACACTTCCATCAGTGTGTGCCTTGTAAGAACTGCAGGGGCATCCCCTTCATATCCGCTCTGGAGATTCGGCCTCTTGATGGTAAATTTCTTCAGGGTGTCAGCTGGTTGGTGTTGTATTTGCCAGTAAATGTTGGTTCGACTGGGCCCTCAAGGTTGTTATCCTGCTATCATGATGTTAATGTGCAGTATTATAAAAGTCTCTCATGTTCAACAAAATCAGTGTCTTACAGGCACACATGCACACATAAATATATATACATAGATAGTATACGAATAAATAAATACATGACCTCAATTTCGAACCAAATCACTAGTCGTGATTCTTAACTTTTAGAGAACCGAATTGAACCGTGCTATGGGCAGAACCAAACCCAACCGAACTGGTTTCAGTTTGGTTCGGTTGTGAATCACGGTTCTGCTTATTTAAGGATTTTGCTAAATACAATGTATTATCTCATCTGATTTTGGATCCAACGTATCTTGATGACTGAAGTATCCAATTTTTAAATGTAGTGACCTTTCCAGTAATGCATTAAGTGGGCCCATAACACATTCTACAGCAAAGTTAACAGTGTTGCAGTCACTGTAATTAGCAGTTAACAGTGTTGCAGTCACTGTCTACAAGTTAACATTTTTGGAGATTAACAGTTAACAGTCAAATGACCGGAGATTAACTCATTCCGCTGTAATGTCAGTGACTCGTCCAATAATACCCTATATGGGTCAGTTCCAAAAGCCTTGTTGGATAAAGCCAAGGACGGATCCCTAGTGCTAAGTTACTCTTTTCGCTTTTTGACATTTGTCAGCTTCACATGATCAGTGTATAAATAGAATCTGTTACTGCTTAACTACAGAGTGTAAGGCAATCCCCTCCTATGTGCATCTGATTCATGTTATAAAGCCCATAATGTTAAGTTGGTGGTGATATGTACTGTCGTGCCGATAGCGGCGTTGCTTGCGGTCATGTTAGTGGTGACAATCATCAAGAATAAAACGAAAAAAAGAAAGGCACGCGACCCTCAGAATATCCCGGTTTGTACTCGAGTAACTCTCTTTCTCCCAATCTCTCTGTCTCTCTCTCTCTAGTGGAGCTATTTGTGTCATTCAGATATCTCGTAACCAAGATATGCTGCTCAAGAAGGTGCAACAACAAGAAGCTTGGACGTCATGAAAGAAAAACATGTCCTCTCTTGCTGAGGTTGCTCAAATAACAAAGAATTTCAGCTATGTGATAGGAAAGGGGGGTTGTGGATTGTATATTTTGGTTCTCTGGACAATGGCCGTGATGTTGCAGTTAAGAGGCTAACAAACTTCAAAGGAGAAGAAGAATTTGTGACAGAAGTTATTTTGAATTTCTACAAAAGTAGAATTCACAAATGCCCTTCAACAGTTAAAGATATGGTATACAAATGAGTTCTCTCTTTGTTTTTTGTAGGTTAAAATGTTGATGAATGTTCACCACAAAAACCTGGTCTCCTTTATTGGGTATTGTATCGAAGATAATAACATGATCCTCATATATGAATTCATGCCAAATGGAAATCTTCAAGAGCTATTGGCGGGTAACTTTGCAATGTGTGGAATAAAAGTTCCAAGGCATGATGTTTCCTTGAAATAATTGGTCCGATGTAGCTGATGCAGTCTTAATGCTGAAGCATTTGGTCTTCAGGGATTGAAGTAATGCCACTATATAATAGCAGAATGACGTATACTTAATTCATCAAGGAAACTTAGACAACGACTAAGAAGTTACGTGAAGGTCGAGAGCATATCTGAAACCAAATTAAATTAAATTCGAGTAGGGGATGGTTGCAAAGCACTAAGCCCAGATGATGGCTCAAGCTATGTTTTGCCATCCAATCTGCACAAGAGTTTCCTTCCTCGGAACATATGTGTTGTCATAAGCTGCAAATCTCTCTCGTTATACGACGTTATGAGAACAAGCAATGACACTGTTCCACTTTTTATATCAATAAGCATATGAACAATGACCTTGGTGTCTACTTCAACAATAATAAGTAGAAACGCATATCCTAAGATAATTTCAGATCTTCAGATACTTCCCAATTCCTTTACAAACACCATTTATTTTGCATCTAATCTAAATCTCTGGAGGAACGAACCAAGAAATGTATTGGCTCCGTGCATCTTGATTGAAACAGCCGACTATTTGTTCGTCACACAAGCTTCAATCCAGGAGCATATGTTCTTTACAAACTTGAAATCGAAAGAAAACAAAAAAACAGAGTGACTCGTAGGGATTATCATGTAATGTGCAGGTGACAAGCACCTTTCGACGATCATGTTTAACTAAAATCCAGCAAAATTTTCTCGAACTACCTACAGAGAAACACAAATAGAAACTGCGGGAAATGGATATCTCTTTTTCTGAGGAGCTAATTGCACGAGTAAAACACAAGTGCCAGTTAAAATTCTTTTTCTTTTTTCATTGGGAAACACGCAGTTGCGAGACCAACCAACTTCTAAAACAAACAAATCTGATGTGATTAATTGTTCATAAGTGCATCTCTCTCTTTCTCTCTCTCTCTTTCGTGCATTTGTTTGTCTAAATTCAGTTAGGCGTTGCATTTTGATTAGCGAATAAGATTGCTAACGTTTACCTACATTGCAGATAACTGGGAAACACAATGTATTAAGTTGAGAGAAGAGACTTCTTGTGCAACACGTTGGAATTCAAACTTTTCTCCAATTTACATTCTTTGTCTTATCCTTTGCCTAAAACAAATAAATATGATGTGGGAACCCTCTCCAATTTGTTCATTATATTCCAATAAAAGTAAGCAAAATTCTTTATATTTTTGCCGAGATGTAACAGGGTTCTCATATCATGGATAGGTTTGGGTAAAGAAGTTAGTCCAGCTATATTGTCACTCGAATATAATAAATAAATTAGAGAGATAGTCTCTGCATTTTTAGCATCAACGAATGCGGGATAAGAAAGCTAGTCCTAAATAATAAGATTCGTATTAGTTGTTGAAATATCATAACATTGTTCGGTAAATGGAGGTGGTAGATAATATGATTCAAGAAAGATTCATATCCTATGTTTAGAATAGACAAAGTGGGTTGAAGAAAAAGCAAAAGATATTGAGGATACAAGTTTTAAATTATGGTATGCAAGAAATAAAAAAGCTCGAAACGGAATTGGTATTATCATAAATAAAGAATTAAAGGATAGCGTAATAGACATACAATGATATGGTGACCGAATCAAGACATTACAATTAGTACTAGGAGTAGAGGTTTTGAATATAATTTATACTTATGCACCCCAAGTAGGACTAGAAGATAGTATAAAGACGGTTTTTTAGAAAGAGTTAGATTAGGTGATTCAAAGAATTCCAAAGGGAGATGATTTGTTTAGGAGACTTAAATGAACATGTCGGTAAAGAGGCATTAGGATATCAAGGTGTTCATAAAAACTTTGGTTTTGTGGATATAAATGTGGAAAGTAGAGAGATTTTAGATTTTTCTATGTCATTTGATTTTGTTATAGTCAATATAATGTTTAAAAAACATGATAAACATTTAGTTACTTATAAGAGTGGCTTATCACAAACACTAATTGGTTATTTTGTTTGTAGGAAAAGAGATAGAGCGTGTTATAAATATTGCAATGTAATTCGAAGAGAAAGCTTAATCACCCAATCATCAATTTTTAGTTATAGATTTACATGTAAAAAGTGGACAAAGAAGAAAAGAGTGCATCGAACTATTCAAACTAAATGGTGGAACCTCAAAAGAGAGGAAGAAGGTACATTTAAACAAAAAGTCCTTCAAGAAGATGTTTGGAATTATGTTGGTACACCTTATGATATGTGGAATAATATGACCATATATAGTAGAAAAGTGGCAAAAGATGTGTTAGGTGAATCTAAAGGTGTATGAGTACAAATTATATTGGTACACCATTATATTGTGCTACAATATGTGGAATAATATGATCATACATATGACCATACATATTAGAATGGAGTCGTGTAAGATAAAATCAAGACAAAGAGGGCATGGTACAAATTATATTGTGCTAAGAAGATAGTGAAACTTTAGATGCTTATAAGAAAGCAAAGAAAAAAGTGAAAAAGACCGTTAGCGAAATAAAAGCTAAAATTTGGGATGATTTATATAAAAAGCTCAACTCAAAAGAGGGTGAAAGATATATTTTTAGGATAGCTAAGGCTAGAGTAAGAAAACTAAGAATCTTAAGTTTGTTAGATGTATCAAAGACGAGGATGAGAAAATTTTAGTGGCAAATGATGATATAAAAATAGATGAAAAATTTATTTTTTAAGCTTTTTAATGAAAATAAAGATGTTACTATTAGCTTAGGAGAATTAGCCAAACTAAAAAAGTTTATAAATCACAATTTCTACCGATGTATTCAAAAGAATGAAGTCAAAGATGCTCTTAAACATGTAAAGGGTGGTAAATCTATAAAAAAGACAATATTTCTATAGAAGTTTGGAAAATCCTACTAGAGACAGGAATCACTTGGCTAATTAGACTATTTAATGAAATATGAAGAAACCAAAAGATGCTCAAGAAATGGAAAAGGAGTACACTTATACCCATATACAAGAACAAGAGAGACATTTAGAATTATGTGAATTATTAGGGTATCAAGTTAATGAGCAATACTATGAAATTATGAAAAAGAATTATCGAATGTAGGTTAAGACAAGTATCGAGTAGAACAGAGAACCAATTTGGATTCATGCTAGACAAATCTACTATTAAATTCATTTACCTTTTGAGACATCTTATAGAACATTATAGAGCAAAAAAGAAAGACCTTCACATAATATTTATTGATCTAGAAAAGGCTTATGATAGGGTACGAAGAGATGTTCTTTAGATAATTTAAAAAAAAGAGGTATCCCATTGACATACCTAAACCTTATAAGAGACATGTACAATGACACAAAAATGTGTGTAAGGACTTATGAAGGAATGACAAACTTATTTCAAATTAATATTGGGTTACATGAAGGATCAACTTTAAGTAAATACTTATTTATAATAGTGATTCATGAGTTAACAAAACATATTCAAAATAAAATACCTTGTTGTATATTATTTGTAGATGACATTATGCTAGTGGAGTTTAAGGAAAAAGATAATAGAAAAATAGAATTATGGAGAGAAACATTAGAAAGTAAAGGCTTTTGACTTATTAGAACAAAAACAAAATATATGAAATGTAAGTTTAATTATTTGGTTACTTTAAAGGACATAAAAATTAAAATTGGTATACATTGCATCCCCCCAAAAAGGTTTTAAATACTTAGGGTCAATTTTTCATAGTAATAAAAGAATTGATGGAGATGTTCCGCATAGAATTAATGAAGGTTGGTTAAAATGGAGAGGAACATCACGTATTCTTTGTAACAAGAACAAATCATTAAAGTTAAAAGGTAAATATTATAGAGAGCAGAGATGTTGAATTTCAAAGAGATATAGATTTTATCATAAGAACCATAGATTGATAGAGAGCAGAGATGTTGAATTCTTCGAAGATACTAAGAATGACATCCTTGAGAATAATGATGAATATGTTAATGATCTAGTAGATCTATATCAATCATCATTTAAACCTCTAGAAGACCTTCTTGAATCAATCAAAATCCTAAGTAGACATAAAAGGCCTAAGACCGCACCATCCTACTTGAAATATTATTAAACTTATCTTTCACAAGAAGTGTACGATTAAGTAGATTTAGATAAATTGACTGATAACTTGATTTATCAGCAGACTATTACTCATCTAAAGCAACAAATTGAGAGAAAGCTATGAATGAGAAAATTGAATCCAATGAAAAACCATGTCCCAGAGTTAATTGATTTACTAAAAAAAAGAATAATCATAGGTTGCAAATGGCTTCTGAAAAAGAAATATAAAGTCAATAGATCAATCAACAAGTTTAAAGAAAGGTTGGCTACAAAGGGATTCTCCTAAAAGGAGGAGATATATTATGTTCACATATTCCTCTGTTGCGAAATTTGCATCCATAAAAATAATCATGGCAATATCAACATATTATGATTTGGATTTATATCAGTTAGATGTAAAAACTACTTTTCTAAATAGAGATTTAGATGAAATCATATATATACATAAGCTCGAAGGATATATAATTGAAGGCCAAGAAGATAAAGTATATAGGTTAAAAAATCCTTATATGTCCTGAAACAGTCACCTCGTCAATAGTATTTGACATTTCAAAATGCTATTATCGAACTTGATTTTGTAGCTAATGAGCTTGATCACTGTGTATATGGTTGGAACAATAGGAGCCACTTTGTCATCTTATCATTATATGTAGATGACATTGTTGATTGAAAATGACAATGAGATGATTGTCAAAACTAAGTTATGGTTAAACTCAAGATTTGAGATGAAGGATATGGTGAAAGCATACTATATCCTTGGTATAAAGATTTCTCGAGATAGAGAATCTAATCTTCTATGCCTAAGTCAGGAGTGATATATATTAAGTATATTCTCAAAAAGTTTAAAACAGGTGAATGCAAGTTTGTTTGTACACTCATTGCAAAATGGGTAAAACTAAGAAAGACATTTAGAATTATCCCATTGAAAGAGATGATAAGCCTAACGTTCCTATATGCACAAGTTGTGGGTAGCTTTATGTATGTTATACTATGTACAAGATATGATATAAACTTTTGTTATTGGTCTCGTAAACAAATATCAAAGTAATACCAGATGGCATCATTAGATAGCTGTAAAGAGGATTCCAAGATATCTCAAAAGAGCAAAGAACTTTAAATTATGTTTTCAAGCAGATGAACTAAAAGTGGTGGAATACTCAGAAGCCACTTATGTGAAAGTAAATCCGACAACAAATCAATCTCAGGATAAATATTTTTATTTGGAGAAGGAACTGTTTCTTGGGCATGTAAGAAACAGGGTTGTGTAGCGTTAAATACATAAGAAGTTGAGTATTTGGCTTGTTGTATGACTGCAACAAGTGTTGTTTATATAAGCCGTTTTATACGAAATTTGAAGCTAGACATAGCTGATGAGCTAGTTGTCATTTATTATAACAACAGTACAGTAATTACTCTAATCAAGAGTGTAGTTGACAACTCTAAAAGCAAGCATATAATGGCAAAATACTACTATGTTCATGATATGATTATGAAAAAGAAAACATTCGTCTCATATATGCCAACTCAAGATATGTTGGCAGACCCCTTGACTAAAGGCATAATAGGGGATCTTTTATCTGTTACAAACATGAGTTTGAGATATGTTTGATTATTGTGTAGGTAAGAAACCACACAACGGATAATTATTGCAATAACAATAATAAAATGATATTACTTGGAAAACCTTGCAAAAGTGAGAGGAAAACTAGTATGTCTCGTCATTTGGCTCGAATGTCAAAGTGGGAGATGTGAAGCCGAAAAATGACCATATTCGGTAGTTTCACGGAACAAAAATATTGAAGGAAAAATTATGTTAACGGTTAGCACGACACATGATGAAGTCCTATGGAAACAAAGAATTCATGTATCCGACCCTATATCAAAAAAGACTTAGTTATTATCGTCAACCACGCACACAACTCAATTTAGGCATTTGAGAAATGAAACAACTCTGTGTGTATGTCATTGGAGCATAATGCATGTGAAGTTGAAGCCACGTCTAGACCCTAAGAAAGCTTAAGGGAAGAAGATATTCTAGATTTCACTCAATCTTATCAAAAGGAAGACAAAACTTACTGCTTGTCTTCGGGTTCTCTCTGTTTTGTTTTGGGTTTCTCGACGTGTGGTGAGTTCACATACGGTCCATATCATGAATCCCTTCAGTCCATATATTTAACCGAACTGAGGAAAACCAGCCCCTGACCAGTCAATCAATGGGTGAACTGACCGGTCTATTATTTTTCTTTTTTCGTATTTTAATAATTTCTTTTTTTGAGTAATTTAAGTTGGTTTTCCAAAAAGATTAATTGAATGAAATCTACTGAAGCAGTATCTTTTCATACTTTTTGGGGTTCTTCATCTTTATCTTTTTAGTAAACAATATATGACGTACAATAAAATTGTAATAATATATATGCATATTTCATTGTTACTATCAGTTCAACAACTGAACCCAGATGAATCTCTTTTTAGTGAGCCACTTCTCCGGTTCATTGACCGGTTGGATTTCCTGAACACCGGTTTCGATGATTAAAGAACAGAATCTGAAAAAAGATTGCCTATTTCTGTATTTTTTTTGAGTGGTTGCCAGAAATTGAGCAGTGCGGCTGGTGAGCTTCTTTGTAGATTCAGGAGGTTCACGAAAGGATAAAAATTTGGAGTCATTTATGATGGTTTGTTACTGAGTATTTAAGATTATGAGATGAAGTTTAACTTTAAGAACGATGGCAATCTCGTTTTCGATAAGTATTTTTTATTATGGAATGATTTATAATTTACAATCAAGGGAAAATTACACCTTAAATTTTTTTAATTGATTTGCAATTCAAATGCTTAAGTAATCATTCTTGGATTAATAGTTCCAGATCTGTATTTATTGAAAACAATGAAATTTCATTTCAAGAACTACATTTTCTAGAAACAACTCTGACGATATTATTTTTCTATTTCCTTAGTGATACAAACGGAATGGACGGCATGTTCATGGACCTTAGCATATTGTGGGAAATCAGTGAATGATTCTTCAGTTGACTCAGACGGTTTAAAGAAAAGTTCACTCTGGTTTTCAAAACACTGAATGTGTGTATTTGGTGAGAAAAAATAACGTATGCATTCGGCATCAAAAGACTGAATGTTGAACATAATAAGTAAATCTGGTTTTGAAACATTCTGGCTTTGGAACTTAAACGTGGGCTTAGTTTGTGATTGCTGGAGAAATTTTCTCTTAATTAAATAATAGTTCAAACGACGTGCTTAACATAAACGTCCTTTTCTTTTTCACCAAAAGACAAAAAAACGTCTTATGGCTTAATTTCTCAACGCAATTCCGGCACTCTAGTTTCCCTTTGTATGCTCCTCTGAACGGATACGCTGATTAGCGATGGCGAAGAACATGCTGAGAGAGCTGTTTCGAATGAAGATTCTAATTGCATTCTTGGGAGCTTCAGTGGTGGCTAATGGAATAGACAGTAAGTCATCTTTCGGACTTTCTCCGTGTCCCCAATCTCAAGAGCTTTTGTTTCTCGTGTTATTGGCACCTTCGAAAAGTTTGCTCTCTCTCGCAGAGCATATAGAATCACTTGGGAAATGTTCTTTTTCAGTCATCTCCTCCTCATCGGTTAATCGAAATTATTGTGTCCACATTCGTTTCTTGATGGTAGTGATGCTTATAAGACTAAACTAGGAGAATAAATATATCAAATACCCTCGTCTTATACTTCCGAATGAGTAATTTTGCAGAAAGATCAATATCTCGCCAGTTTACGGTTGGCTCACAAGTTGAAGTTTATGAGTTTAATACCCCGGGCCTACGTCCGGTTTCAGCCTCCTCATTGGAACAAAAAGAGAAAAGAGTGAATTTTTTAATTTCTATTCATTTTTCACAAACCAAATCTAATGAAGTCTGTAATAAGGCATTCATCAACCTTCATTGACTTTTTATTTAATAGAGATTTCGATTGATTGAAATAAAATATGTCGTAACTTGATGCGGTGTGAGTAAGACATTTTGTTAACCACTCATTAAAGCATCTTATAAAATTTCTTGATCGATATGCATCATTTGTCAAACAACCGCACAGATTTTCTTTTTTATTGATATTAAGGGCGAGATTTCCTGTGTATTGTTTGAATATAAAAAGTCGTGTAGGAAATGGCACATTTTCAAGAGTCAAGTAAATTTAAATCATAAAGTTGCTCCGATAAAAAGTTATCGAATAATTCTAGTTCGGTTATGGAACTTATAAACTAAATTAACTAGTTTTAGCGAAGAAACATAGAGGATTGATGTAAGGAAAAATAATGGGTTTGATAAGTTCTTTTTGGTTTTGAGAAACCGTCAAGCTGTGGTAAGTGATGTACGGGTGCGTCGTTGGACGTCGTCTTCCATCCGAAGATGGTTATTTATAAGGCTCAAGCGATTCTCGAAAATTCTCAACAAAGCATCTCTACAGGTTCCTTGACAAACTTAGGAGAAAAGGCAAACCTAAATTATGAAAAACAAAAAGGAGGAGATTAAAGTGTGGAAAAAAGGATTGGAATTTGATGATGTATACGATTGGTTTGTTGATAATGCTTGGTGCTCTCTATCTTGGTCTGTTCTTTTATGGATCTGTAGAGGCGGTTCGAAAAGAGTACTTTTGATACTATTAGTTTCCTTTCTCTGAAACATTTCCTCTGTTAATTCTTTTGACGCCCACTGCTTGCCGTCTTAATCGACTGAGCGTGAACATGATATCCTGTTACTTGCCCAAATTCTTAATTTTTTGATATTTCATGGGTCTCTTACGTTTCCTTCCTTTGGTGGCATTTCGATCTACATAAGCTATAGGATGATAATAAGAGCTCTCTTTACTTCCCATCTTACCTCATGGTTTGTAGCACTTGACTCACGATCCACGTTCTACAATGAGAGTCTACAAGTTCTTTCGAAATACAAACCATAGACATTGTGTTTGGCACTCGAAAAACAAACAAGAACTACTCATTCAACTCGTTAAAAATTACACTCAATCTAGCATTACTACTGTGAGGCATATTTCTAAAAGAATTAGTGGTAAGCTGCAGAAAAAGAAAATTAAAACAAGAACTACTCATTCTACCTGTTCACACAGGGTTCATCAATTTGGACTGCGGGCTTCCAAATGGCGCCAGCTACATAGATGGGCTTGCTTATAATTATACTTCCGACGGTCAGTACGTAGAATCGGGAGAAATCAAGAACGTCACCTCTGAGTTCTCAAGCAGCCCCACCTTGTTCCAGACCTTAAGGTCCTTCCCCAGTTACCAAAGGAACTGTTACTCACTGGTACCTGTTACCAAGGGCAAGAGGTACCTGGTTCGAGCATCTTTCATGTATGGCAACTATGACTTGCAGAATTTGCTGCCAAACTTTGATATCTACTTGGGAGTTGACAAATGGTACACGGTGAAGTTGGACAATTCAAGTGAGATCTTGTGGACGGAAATCATCACCACGGCAAACGACACTTCCATGAGTGTGTGCCTTGTAAGAACTGCAGGGGGCATCCCCTTCATCTCCGCTCTGGAGCTTCGGCCTCTTGATGGCGAATTTCTTAACGGTACCAGCTGGTTGGTTTCGTATTTGCGAGTAAATGTTGGTTCCACTGGCCCCTCAAGGTTGGTATCTTGCTATCATGAATCGGTGTCTCACACACACATGCACACATAAATATATATATATACATATATAGTATACGAATAAATAAATACATGGCCTCAATTTCGCATCAAATCACTACTCTTGATTCTTAATTTTTATTGAACAGCATTGAACCGTGCTATTGTCAGAACCAAACCCAACCAAACAACTGGGTGAGAATTACGGTTCTGCTTATTTAAGGATTTTTCTAAATACAATGTATTAAATCGTCTGATTATTTGGATTTAAGGTCCATCCATATTTTGTATGTATATAAGGTTATAGAAACTTACAAACTTGTCAAGATTAATTTGTATATATATATAAGTATATATATTAACATTTGATATTTGATATGTACATATGATTATAAAACTGATACATATAAACTTATAAAGACTTATATCTACATTGATATAAATTTTATATATATATATATATATACATGTATCTATGTATATTTTATGTATATATATATATATATATATATATATATATATATATATATATATATATATATATATATATATATATATATATATATATATATATATATATATCAACAGAACAGTGAATCGAACTGCCAGACATCTAGAACCGAACCAAACCGCCGGTTTGGTTTGGTTCGGTTCTGGCGGTTCTATGAACACCGCTAATCAATCGACAGCTTTCAGCTGCGGAACCAAATCGTTTATCGCATCCGATCCCGATAAAGTATCGTTCCAATTTTTCTATATCTTTTAGGGATGTTATAGATTTATAAGGTGCCTCCTATGTTGTAATGGATGAATTTGAACCACCATTGTGCCGACCGCTGAGGAGGAGGCGAGAAATAGCTTTCTCAAAACCGCGTAAATCTTGTCACTTACTAACTGCGGGATTCTTTTTGTGTTCGATCATAAAGCTGCCTAAACTAGAAAACAATGTCCACAGGTTCAAAGATGACCCCTATGATCGTGTATGGACTTCAGATTACAGTGGGTATGGCACAACCATCAGCACAAATACTCCCATCAGTCCTTTTGATCAGATCTTTCCAGTACCATCCGCTGTCCTCCAAACTGCAGATTACTCGTCCAGCTTTATTAATATCAGTTGGCCGATAAACGAAGGAGACCTCATCTATTTTGTGCTTCACTTCACAGGGTTACTGCAATTTAATAACAACCAAAACAATAACTTAACAATAGATTTTAGTGGATGTTCTCCGTTAAATTTATCTATTCCCTACATGCATGCGTGGTATGTCTACACGCCCGTACCTTTTGATTGGAAGCAGTACTCCATGTCCATCTACCGAACTAATGGTTCCTCTCAGCCGATCATTAGCGGGTTCGAAGTTTATAAGGCATACCAGCCAATGCTTGTTTCCTCATCAATCCAAGATAGTGAGTATAACATCCCAAAGATATTATTTCTTTATTTCTACTTTTGTTCTGTTTCATATCTGTCACAATTAATAATGTTCGATCCTTGGCCCTGCATATTGATCTCTTTCACCGACTTGCAGTGGATGCATTAACTGAAATAAAGCAAGCTTACCACCTAAAGAAAAATTGGATGGGTGATCCCTGCCTTCCTCAGATTTACCCCTGGGATGGTTTGACCTGTAAATATGATAATGTGGAAACTCCAAGAATCATTTCGTTGTAAGTAGCACATATTCTCACTAATTAAGTCCTATTATCTTTAAGGTTCCACAGTATGGATCAATATCCAACTTTTAAATGCAGAGACCTCTCCAGCAATGCATTAAGTGGGCCCATAACGCATTCTATAGCAAAATTAACAGCGTTGCAGTCACTGTAATTAGCATCTGGGCTCTTGTTACTCCTTCAATTTACTTTAATTTTCACTTAACTGTTTGATCTTGATTCAGAAATCTGTCAGGAAACAGCTTGACGGGTCAGATACCCGAAAATTTAGCTTCAATAACTACCTTAACATCACTGTACGTAAAGCTATAGTATTTTGTGATGTACAAAAATGTTAACAGCCAAATGACTGGAGATTAACTCATTCCGCTGTAATATCAGTGACTTGTCCAATAACAGCCTATCTGGGTCAGTTCCAAAAGCCTTGTTGGATAGAGCCAAGGACGGATCCCTAGTGCTAAGGTACTCTTTTCGCTTTTTGACATTACTCAGCTTCAGATGATCAATGTAACAACTACTTAACTACAGAGTGGAAGGCAATCCCCTCCTATGTGCATCTGATTCATGTTCTAAACCCCTTAATGTCAAGTTGGTGGTGGTCTGTACTGTCGTGTCGATGGCCGTGTTGCTTGCGGTCGTGTTAGTGGTGATTATCATCAAGAATAAAACGAGAAAAAAGACAGGCAAGCGACCCTCAGAATATCCAGGTTTGTACTCCAGTAATTCTTCATTCTCCCCCCCCCCCCGTTCTCTTCCTCTCCGTGTTTGCATGCTTGTGTATGTGGGTGCCTGTGTATGTGTTTGTGAGTAACATTGAGTTACTTGTGTCATTCAGATAACTCAGAGCCAAGATTTGCTGCTGGAAAAGGTCCATCAGCAGGACAGTTGGAAATCGTGCAAGAAAAACATGTTTTCACTCTTGATGAAGTTTATCAAATAACAAAAGATTTCAGTTGTGTGATAGGGAAGGGAGGATCAGGGATTGTATATTATGGTTCTCTGGAAAATGGCTGTAATGTTGCAGCTAAGAAGCTAACCAAACAACACTTCCAAGGAGAGAAAGAATTTGTGACAGAGGTATCTATTGCTTTCTACAGAAATAGAATGCAACGATGCCCTTCAACAGTTAGAAACATGATACCTAAATTAGTCGTCCTTTTTGTTTTTTGCAGGTCAAATTGTTGATGAACGTCCACCACAAAAACCTGGTTTCCTTTGTTGGGTATTGTACTGAAGCTAATAACATGATCCTTATGTATGAATACGTGCCAAATGGAAACTTACAGGAGGTACTAGCAGGTAACTTGGAATTTGTGGAAAAAAAGTTCTAAAGCATGATGTTTCACTTGAAATAATCGATCTGATGTCGCTGATGTAGTAGTGTTACTTCTGAAGTGTTTGATCTTCATGGATTGAACTAATGCCACTATACAGCACCAAAATGATTGATAAGGTATAGTGGTATCATCAAGAGAACTTAGAAGGGCATTGCACCATTCTACCTTCAAAAACCAAAGGACTTCGTTAACAGATTAACTGTAGTCTGAACTCTGAAGAGCCACAACAAAAACTTTAATAATCCATGATTCCTTGTAACGCCTAATTGCAAAGCACTCAACCCAAATCATGGCTCAACCTAAGATTTGCCATCCAGTCTGCACACGAGCTTCCTTCCGTGTACATATGTATTATCTGAGCTGCCAATCTCGCTAAATAAATGACTTTATGAGAAGAAACAACGACTTAGTATCAACCTTCCACTTTTCCCATCAATAAGCATATCCACAATTGCTTTTGAGTCTTTTTCAAGGATAATACGGTGGAAGAGTCAATATACCGAGCTCACAGCAGACCTTCATATATACTCCCTCAATTCGTCTACAAGATCCAACAACATTTCCTTTAGTTTAATTCTCTGGAGGAGCAAATCAACCAATCTGAATAGTTGTAACTGCCGGAAAGAGTGTTGGTTCTGCAATTCCCTGCAACTTCAAATAGATAGTAAACATAAAACAGAGCGATTGGTTGGTATGATCTGGTAATGTACAGGTCACAATCAAAAACCCTTTGATGGACATATTTAGCTAGAAAATCTAACAAAAATCCTGACTACATACAGAGACACATAAATGGGAACTATAGAAAATGGGCATCCCTTGTTCTGAACAGCTGATTGCATGAGTAAACAAGTGGCTGTATTTTCCTAACCACTTAAGATTCATTCTTTATTGCCAAACACACTACATTCTTCGCGAGAACAGTCAACTCTTGGGACAAATCATTCTGATGATCTTAGACTGCCTGAGAAGCTGTCAACTTGATTAAAGGCGACATATATATATATATATATATAAGTGCATCTTTCTCTCTCTCTCTCTCTCTCTCTCTCTCTCTCTTGCATTTGTTTGCGTTTCATGTTGAATAATGAATCATATTGTTGACAATTATCTATACTGCAGATAAGACTGGAAAATCCATCGTCTTAAATTGGGTAAAGAGACTTCAGACGTCATTAAGTGTTGCAACAGGTTAGAATCCAAACTTTCGTCACATTCAGTGTTACAACAGGTTAGCTTCCAAATTTTCGTTTCACTTGTTTTGCCTTTTGTTAACTAGCAATTCTATTTGGCTATTCAGGTCTCGAATACTTGCATGTGGGATGCAGACCACCGATAATTCATCGCGATATCAAATCATCAAACATTCTTTTAGATGCGAATTGGGAAGCAAAGATAGCAGATTTTGGACTGTCCAAAGCCATCGCCACTGAGGATGCTTCTCATGTATTTACTGTTGTTGCTGGGACGAGAGGATATATAGACCCAGAGTATGTCAACCTATTCCTAGCTCACTAAATACATCAACGTAACATGCATCAGCGCTCCTTCCTATTAGCATTTCCTTCAAGTTTGTCATTCAGATGACCATTACTCATCTCGAAATCACTCAGGGCTTTCATATTAGCATGAATTTTCTTATAAACATGTTTCTTGTTTGTCCTTAATTTAGAACAAGAACATGTGCTTTTATGTCAATTTCCTGTAGTATTTTTCTATCCTATGTTGTCAATAGTGTTGATCATTACTCATCTCTTTTATAGGTATTACTCAACAGGAAAGTTAACTGAGAAGAGTGATGTTTACAGCTTTGGTGTGGTTCTGTTTGAGCTCATTACTGGTCGCCATGTCTTCTACACTGAAGGAGAAAACCAAGTTTATGCCGTTCAGTGGGCAAAAACATTGATTTCCAGAGGACATCTCGCTAATGTTGTTGACCCTCGGTTGGAAGGGCAGTATTACGCCGAATCTATGTGGAAAGTTGTAGGGTTAGCCATGGCATGTACATCTAATTCAGCCATTATGAGGCCAACAATGAGTGAAGTTGTGAGTGAACTCAACGGTGCCAAAGACCTGGAAGCACGTACCTGTGGAACTAGCTCTTCACCATTTGAGATAGCATCTGCAATACCAAGTTCTGCAAGCTGTCCTTCATATGTGGAACCAAGAGATGCACCACCACCACGTTAGTAGCGTATGGTGATATGGATGGATTTCAATACCATTAAGCCTCGTTCAAGTGCATAATGTAGGAATGAAGGTTTAGTATGAGTGTATGTTTGATGAGTTAGGGAATATTAGTCACTTTAAGGTAATTCCAGCATATATATATATATATATATATATATATATATTGCTGAAAGACTTGTTTTGTGTTTCACGTCTGTAGAGTTTGATTTCATATGTTGATCGACTCCTGAAATTTGGTTTGAAACTTATGGTTATACTCGTGACGGATCTGCTAAAGAGTAATGTATTTCTGTGGGTAATATGCATTACAAGACTGCTATTTGCTATTGTTGTTCCAGCCTTAGCTAGTTGATGTGCGATGCTTGAGCTCTAGCTCATCGGAAGTGAAGGTGTGAGCCACTATACCTCAATCTTTCATGATTGAACAGTGGAAGTTAGTG
The DNA here is from genome assembly GCA_036023115.1 of Brasenia schreberi. Lineage (NCBI taxonomy): Eukaryota > Viridiplantae > Streptophyta > Magnoliopsida > Nymphaeales > Cabombaceae > Brasenia > Brasenia schreberi. Next base: position 6,617,037 of record JAYKKT010000066.1, read on the forward strand.
ATGGTGCTTTATTTGTTTATCAAGTAGACTAAAGTAATTTTACTGAATCTGTGAGATATCAACCGGTTTTGTTTTACTCATTTTAAGAACGTTTGTTCATAGAATTAGTTTGTTTTGATTATGGGTGGCAATTTTTTACCCAAACCCGACATGGAAACCCCGGTACAGGTTGAGAGTTGGCTCTCGGTCTTTCAGAAGGAACTGGACAAAAAACTGAGACACTAGCCAAAATGTACAGTAACGTATCTTATAAGTATTTAAACAGGATTGATACGAGCACATCCTTTTTTTATACATACCTTTTTTACTTCTTGATCGTTTTCAGTAATTATAAAAATATCCTCCAAAGAGAAAATGGGGCCTTCTCTCTCCCTGTGAACCTCCTTGTGGTCCTCATTACTGGCCATTCTTCCTTCTATTTTTCACTTTTCGGCTCATCTCAACCACCTATTACTCGATCTACAACCATTTTCAACAAAACAACGGATCGAAAATCATCAAAAAAAGAAAAAAGAAAAAATAAAAGAAAAATAAAGAAAAAAGGGTTAAAAAGACCTATTCGAAAGGAGATTTGTCGATTTATATTGTTAATGACAGGATTGGAGTGTGTCTTTCCTTCTGTCGGGACTCCCTAGTTCAATTTTTTTTATGTTACTAGATTCTCTTTTTCTTCTTCTTTTATTCTTGATTCTTATCGTTGTCATTTTTTATAAGAGTGGCTTATCACAAACACAAATTGATTACTTTATCTGTAAAAAAATATAGAGTGTGTTGAAAAGATTGCAAGATAATTCTAGGAGAAAGCTTAATCACATAATATCGACTTTTACTTATGGATTTACAAATAAAGAAATGGACAAAGAAGAAAATAGTACATCGAGTTATTTGAACTAAATGGTGGAACATGAAAAGCGAGAAAAAAGATATATTTAAACAAAAAGTCCTTCAAGGAGATGCTTGGAATTATGTTGGTACACCTTGTGATATGTGGAACAATATGACTATAGATATTAGGAATGTGGTGAAAGATGTGTTAGGTAAATCTAAGGGAGGTGTACCGGCACAGAAAGAAGCTTGGTGGTGGAGTGAAGTCGTGCAAAATAAAATCAAGGGAAAGAGGGCATGTTACAAATTACATTATGCTAAGAAAACTAGTGAAACTTTAAAGGCTTATAAGAAAGCAAAGAACGAAGCGAAAAATGCCGTCAATAAAAAATTTGAGAGGATTTATATAAAAAACTCAACTAAAAAAAGGGTGAAAGAGATATTTTTAAAATATCTAGGGCTAGAGATTAGAAAACTAAGATCTTAGTTCTCTTAGATGCATCAAAGTCGAGTATGAAAAACTTCTAATGGCAAATGATGATATAAGAAATATATGAAAAAACTATTTTTATAAGCTTTTTAATGAAAATAAAGATGTTAGTATTAGCTTAAGAGAGTTAGCCAAATTAGAAAAGTATATAAACCACAATTTCTACTGACGTATTTAAAAGAATGAAGTCAAAGAGGCTCTTAAACCTATGAAGGATGGTAAATCCGTAGGACGAGACAATGTTACTATAGAAGTTTGGAAAGACCTAGGAGAAACAAGAACCACTTGACTCACAAGACTATTTAATGAAATATAGAGAAATTAAAAGATACCCAAGAAATAGAGAGTGAGTACACTTATACTCATATATAAGAACAAGGGAGACATTTAGAATTGTGCGAATTATCGGGGTATCAAGTTAATGAGTCATACTATGAAATTGTGGGAAACAATTATCAAACGTATGTTAAGACAAGTATCGAGTACAACAGAGAACCAATTTGAATTCATGCTAAGCAAATCTACAGTTGAAGCGATTCACCTTTTGAGACGTCTTATGGAACATTTTAGATTGAAAAAGAAAGACCGTCACATGATATTTATTGATTTAGAAAAAGCTTACGATAGAGTACCGAGGAAGGTTCTTTGAAGAACCTTGGAAAAAAGAGGTATACCATTAACATACTTAAACCTTATAAGAGATATGTACGATGGTACAAAAACATGTCTGAGGACTCATAAATTGTGAGAACCTCTCCACCATCTACAGGTTGGCCTTCGCAACCTTAGTTATTAAAAGAGTTGAGACGGCCAAGCCACTTGCTAATACCTCAATTGGGTAAATGGGTTCGGGAATCTCTTGGATCAGCCCAAACTAATGGGTTGAGCATTTAGGGTAGTACATTTTCGTTGTTGTCTAATTTGCTGATGAAGACGACACTATGATCCCTTTCAATAAATTCTAAGAGCAAAAGAATCGTCATTGCTCTATCATCGATATATATTTGTGGTCATAGAGTTTCTCCAATACAAGTCACAAAATCACCATTACTCAATAGACTAAGGTCGGATATATTATAAATTCTCAGTGGAATAATTTGTCGAGTTAAATCAATAATGCCTTAGCCTATGATCAAAGCCTCAACAAAATACCACCCACAAAGTATTCCCACTGTTTTAGTTTCATGAGGTGATCTAGATTATTGAGGGGATGAAATCAAGGGAAATACAAATATATCCAATGCTGAAAAACAACCATGGAGTAGAGGCAATGTTGAGGTATTTTTCATTAGCAAGGTGAGAGATAAATATACATATCCCTTGGAAAAGGTAAGCAAAAAAAAAGAGCAAAAATCAAAGTGATAGACGAAAATCAGTGCCTCAATGATGATACGATACTCTTTGTTGATTACTACACCATCAAGTTAGATAATGAATTTATACAATCAAAATTACAAAACACTGGCATGCTCATTGGTTCTTCCATCTTATGGGCATTGGCTTCTAGGAACCCTTTGTATAGCATGCTCTTGTAGCGGAAGGGAAACTAAAAGCTAGGGGAATTAATAGAATCAAGTTCAGGACTATCACTGTGAAGACCGGTGATGGCATGAATGTTAAGGAGAGTGTTGTCAACCATATCCAGTTTAAGATCCAAGGAGTTGCTTTTGGAAGATCAAAACCCTAAAAAACTAAAGAGGATATTAAGGTTTGTTTGGAAAGCCTTATGGGGGAACTCAATGAGATAGAAAGCTCTCCATTTGTGCCAATTATTTGCATATTGATCACTCACTCGATTAAGCTATTTCAGAAAGTTTGGCCCAACTCTAGAGTTCTTTAATGAAATGGTCATACTGATACCAATTTCTATAAATTAGCAAGGTCTCTTGAATGATCACTTCCTTAATAACCTTGAGGCCTTTGTTTATAGATACCGTTGAGAAGAAAGTATTCTTTACGAGTGACATAGGATACATGGTAACCCATCATTTGGATTGTTGATGGAGTCAATTCTTCTGAAGCTATGGATATGAAAACACACAAGAAATGAAGGCTAAGGTTGAGGAACAAAAGATTGGTGATTTCTCATGAAAAGTTCAAGATAGAAGAGAAGACCAAGTATTGCTTTATAGATGCTAAACAAAACTTCCTATCATTACGTAATTGACTCATCTAGTATTCAAGGCAACAATGAGATCCATCGGGCGATGGTGGCATTTACCATGCGATGCCAAAGATGTAAATGTCATTTGAACCCGCCTTTTAGATATTTGACATGAATGAAAAGCCAGGGACAAAAGCGTAAAGAAACATGGAACTAACTTGTACATATAATTAGATGAGTTGATGATTCAAATAATTCATTAATGCATATAATGATGCCATAAGGCATGCTCTCATTTTCTCTCGACTAACCTATGCTTAAGTTAACGTTCCTCGAACAACTCCTTTTAGTTCCTTCCATTTTTTTTCAAGGCTACCATTTTCGAGGGTATTGAGCTGGACATCCTTTTCGAGGGCTTCTTGCCTAACAACCAAGACATGCAGTTCTTGCATCTCCAGGGCAATCTCTCAAAATGTCATGACCTCTACTTCATTAGCAATGGATGCCTCTAACATTAGAAAGTTGAGATCCGCTTTGGTCCAACTAGCTTCGTCAAAGAGTTCGCAACAACGATATTAGAGAGTCTTAAGTTGGTCATCGAAGGAATCAATCTCGGCTTGAAGGACTAAGCATAAACACCATGACAAGCTTCTCCAATGGCAACCATTTGCTGAGTAAATGAGTAGATGCGTTCCTGGTGGTCAACTAGAGAAGCAAGTTGGGCCTACGTAGATAGCCTCTAACTACAATGGGTATCGAGTTGTTCACAGATCTTAACACATATTGGAGGCTTTTTTCATTGGTTTCTCCAACTTGGGAGGTAAGGCATCACCCCAAAAAAGATCTATCCAACTTAGATAGTGCACCATAATCCATAGATCCATGATCCGGATGCCTGGAGGTTTGGCTGATGAGATTCTCATGAGAAGAGGAAGGCCACCCACCAACGACCTCGAGAATAGAGTTAAGGACATTGTCAGTCAAGTCCTTCATGTAAATGAGTTGGTGAGACTCAAGAGGCATGCTCATTGTCTTGAATCTTATTGTGCTCCTAGTAGTCCTCACTGAGGATGTTGATTCTAAAGCTCTTTTTCATGGAGGGAGTGAAATCGGAGGTTTGGAGGGGACTACCGGGGAAAATAGAGAGTATTGATGAGAGTGCCTACATCAGATACCATAAGATCTTAGATTATTGTTGGTAGTTGCATTTATATCATACTCAATAAGCATCGGCTGATATTCATCGAGCAAAGCCATAGACATATCTTCATGAAGGTCGGCCGAACAAGTAGAAAAGTCCATAAGATATAGATCTAGGAATTGGAAAGAGAATCCATGTTGATCAAGATGGTCAACCAACAAAAACCTTGTCAAAACCCCAATTGACGAGTAAGGAAATGAGGAAGGTTAGGTTCAACAATTATCGGGTTGTACCTTCATGATCGGACATGACACAAAATAAGAATAACGGAGGTATTATCAAACTCTATGACTAAAGAAAGAATATAGCATGATATGATCATGAATACCTCATTCTACAGAAAGTTGATGAATTTTTCCTAGATTTGGTCTACCTAATTGATGCACAACTGGTTAGTCATAGGCCAAGAGAGGATAAAATTAGGGCAGCGAGACATCACAAAATCATCACGAGTAAAAGGCAAAGTGCCAAGATGCAAATCAACAAACCGTTGGTACATCATTAGGTAGAAGAACAAAGTTAGAATTGGAAGTAGGAAGGAAGAAAGAGATTCTTCTGTCAAACAATTATGCATGAGATTAGAACTTGAAAGAAAGAATAAGAAACAACCTCGACCTATATAAATACCAAATTATTCCAAGAAGCAAAATCGTGAAAATTTTATTGAAAAACATATTTGTCAAGACAACCTTTTTGACACATAATCGATATAAGTATGACTAAGTCCTCGACGATTGTAGACAAGAAGTCATAGAGGAGTATGTGTTATTTCCAAAAAATGAGAGGATTATGTGACAAATACTTAGGAGCTTTAAGAGAAAAAGAATACGTGGCAAAAACCTCAAGAAGCCCTAACAGACATAACAAAAGCTCAGGCCTATGACGTCAGCAGATCCTCAAGCTTGAAGTAGTGGTGGGGTAATTGGCACATCCCACCCAGCATTGCAGGTATAAAGAAGCAACAATGACTAAATGAAAGTTATTGGGAGTCGTGTCCATAAAACATAGACTCATTACTTTTCACCTCAACAAAAACCTATAAATAGTGATTGTAACGAGTAAACTAGGATCAATCACAAGCCTTCTTGTTGCTCTTGCTTTCTTAGGAGTTGCTATAACTTAGCAATCCCTGAAAATTGACACTACCCACATTCCACTCCAACGAGTTTCAATGGCTATTATTTGAATTGCATCATCACTTTTGACAATAATAATATATATGTGCAATATACATTAATATACATCTAGTGTCTGTTTCGATAAGTTCAAAGGCTTAAATTCATTGATTTATTTGTGTGCATGTTTTAATAAGATTAAATTTTTGAGTCTTCAATGTTTTACACATGCACAAGCATCATAGAAACATGTTTGTCTAGAAACATGAGGAGTACGCCTCCTAAGAAATGCTTTTTCAAAAAATCATAGAAATAAGTATTGCAACCATCCTAAATATGTTTCAGAGAATGTCTTATTGTTAAGATGTACTCATAAAATCTCAAATCATTGTGATAATGGCTTGCAGCATTAAATCATTCACACTTTAATTGCTGGCAATAATGCAAAGATAGAAGGCAATGTGCCTAAAACTATGCATTGAAAAACATAATAGAAGGGCATAAAAGCTAAAAGAAAAAATTATAAAAAGTAAATAATCAAGAAAAATATTTAACCATTTAAACTATGGTAACTTTGTAGAATTCGATGGTTTACCATTATAACTAGGAGTGGAAAATCGGGTCGATAGGTTAGGTTATTTTGGGTGAAATCTAAAAATAGGTTAATCCATATTACCCTATAGATTCATTAGTCCATTTCGAAGACCTAGACATGACCTGGGTTGGGTTTGGCTGGACCTTGAAGTAGCCTGATACATATATATATACATACATATATATATACATACATATATATATATATATACATATATATATATATGTATGTATGCGCTAGGTATACAAAATATAAACATATAGTATGTTGTTATGTATATATGTTATGTATATATATATATATATATATATATATATATATATATATACATACATATATATATATATATATATGTATGTATGCGCTAGGTATACAAAATATAAACATATAGTATGTTGTATTATATATGTTATGTATATTATATGTATATACACTATAACATGATATGCATTATATATATGAATGAGCATTTGGTTTGATTTACCCTTGAGTTTAAATAGTTGGGTGTTAATGAGTTGCATAAACTCAAGGTCTTTGTGTCTTTTTTAACAGGCCAAGCATACGAGGTTTGTTCAATTGAAACATGGGAGGAGATGTAGAAAGCTTTTCTCAAACACTATAAGAAGATTCGTTTTCTACCTACTCTCACAAATTTAATGAACCTCTGACAAAGAGTTGAGAAATTGTCCAAGTTTTCTTTGACAAGTTTAGTTGTTTGGTCACTCACTACCAAATGTAGTCCACCAAGGCACAATACATGGTCTTAGTATGAAATTCTTTATGGTCATAAATTATGAAAGATTGACAGATCATTTTAGCCCTATCCTCGTCAAGTTAGCAAACTAAGTGAGGGAGGTGGAACACATCATTTAGCAAGTGAGAGGGACCAAAAAGGACCCAATGCAAGGCTCTTATTTCTATAATCGAGAAATGATACATGAGACACATAAAGAGTCTCATTCGATCGATGTTATGGTGACCAAATTGATGCTGCCACCATATGTTTGTAATACTCTACGACCTCAAAAAGAAAAGGAGAAGGAAGCTAATGAGAAGGAACCATGACTTTTTGATCCATCAAAACCCGATCAATTTTTTAACGTGCTCCTAAAAGACGGGCAAATGCGTCTTCCCAAGGGTCACTTCATACCTTCCCAAGAGAAGATTAAGAAGTTTTCAAGGTGCTACAAATAACATAATCTCACTTTCTATAGTATAATCAGTGCATCAAGTTCAACACAATGATACAACATGTCATTAGAGAAGGGTACCTTAAACTCATAGAGAAGCGACTCAGACCCCTCCCTGGCCATTTTCATTATAGCTAAAGACAATCATGTTTTGTCATTCTCTATTGTCATAGTAGATGGTATAAAAAGTGTGAAGGATAGTCAAATTCATAAGTAGCAAATGACACAACAATCAAACCATGCCGAGTCAAGGTGAAAGAAGAAATGGTGGACTGATGATGAACGAGATGTACTTAAACCCCAAGGAAGGTGGATGCCTCGTTCACATGCATGAGAGGTGCAACAACCTTACGACTGAAAGTTAATCAGCCACATGTCCTCATGGCATCCTATAGATGGCAGACTCAACTCGAATAACCACAAGCAAGCAGAGCAAGAGACTAGTAGAGTAAGGTTGAATCCATTAGTACATCACCATCCACATCCTCTTCCTCGAATAGTTGGGTTGTTCATGCAGAATGACATAACCACTCTAGACATTTTGGAAGGAGATCATGTCCTGATTTGACGGTGCATGATGAGACCCCAAGATTGGAAAATGCATGGTTCATCAATGGCAGCTCAGGTGCAAGTAGAAACTAACATGCTCAAAGAAGATGGGTACAATTGAGGAGAATGCTAGAATTTGATGAATCTTCAAGTGACCTAAAGGTAGATTCTGGGCATATTGGTCTTCGAGTCCCATCAGGTTTTGACGAGGAATTAGAGCATGATTATCCTTAGAGGCGGAGACAAAATAAATAGTGAGAGTCGAGCCCTTCACATCTTAACATCAATGGAGGCAACAAGCTCCCATTTGAGCCACAAGGCTTGTCAAAGGAAACTCACGTCACATCAAATCATGAGGAAGCCAAACCTCAAGGTCACCTATATTTCTTGCCTAAAGAGACCAATGAATAAATTGAAGTGGTTCTTGGTAAGTGGAGAAAGAACTTGCAAGCTGCCAGTAATGCCAATCAATAGGGAGCTCGCCAAAGAATAGAAATAACCACTAGTATTTGCAGAGAGAGATTGAAAGCACACACGACCCAACAATAAGGTCCAAAACAATTCTCAAGATAAGGCCTTGGTTAAAGTGGAGGGAGCTAACGAGTTATCAAATCAAGAGACACCTAGCTCTACGATAATCATAGGTAATTCAGAACTTGCAAAAACAGATGCAGTGCAGCAGGATAGTGGAGTCACGAAAGAATGGTCCCTGCATCCTCAAATCGATAGACCACCTATGTTATGAGAAGCCATCGAAGATGAGGACTTTTTGAATGAAACCTACATATCCCATGAACATTTTGATGATGATATCTTTTACCCTTTGGAAAGATTAGTTATTGTCCTTCGAACAAGTTTTGTTCTTGTTGAGGATAGACAATCCAATGAGGGGGATGACTTCCTCATGGAAGAGCTAGATTGGATGAATTTTGTCAGTAGGATTGACCTTCCAATAGTATTTGAAAAGCCACCGTTGCATGGCATTTCCGGCCATTGTAGATGAGGGTCGTGGTGGATGACCCCCACTTCGAGAATATTCATTCATAGAAATGCAACGCTTAATGTGATGCTGTATGATACCTTGCGACAAATTGGAAGGATAGTTTCCGAGATGATTCCTACAAAGCTCAACATGTCCAATTTTTAAGGAGCCATCCATCAATGGGAGTGATAGCCATGACCTTACAATGGGGTGGACTTTGGATACCCATTCTTTGTAATCGACTAGCCATAGATATCTGTTGCTTCTGAGAAGGGACTGAATACACACCAATTATTGTGTCATCGATGTTACATTAACATTGATATCTAACAGATTTAGGGAAAAGTGGTTTAGTCTACTCGATAAACAAGTACATCACCATCACTAACTTACCCTTTTTTTATGAAAGAATGCAGCGAGTAATAGAACCATAAGTTACACAGAAACTTGCTAAGGCTGGAAAAACAGTAGCAAATATCAATCTTATAATGCATATTGCCCACCAAAACACATTAGTATTTCGCAGATGCGTAATGCGTTATACCAATTAGTCTCACATCGAATTTCAAGAGTCGATCATCATATGAGATTAAATTGTATAGACACAAAACAAATCTTTGTATATAAATGCTGGACTTACCGTAAAGTGACAAATATTCCAAATTCGGCAAACATACACTCATACTGAACCTTCATTCGTAGATTATGCACTTGAACGAGGCTTAATGGTAAATGCATCCATATCATCATACGCTACTAACGTGGTGGCGGTGCATTTTTTGGTTCCACATATGAAGGATAGCTTGCAGAACTTGGTATTGAATATGATATCTCGAATGTTGAAGAGCTAGTTCCATAGGTACGTGCTTCCAGGTCTTTGGCACCTTTGCGTTCACTCACAACTTCACTCATTGTGAGACTCAAAATGGCTGAACCAGATGTACATGCCATGGCTAACCCTACAACTTTCCACATATATTCGGCTTGATACTGCCCTTCCAATCGAGGGTCAACAACATTAGCGAGATGTCCTCTGGAAATCAATGTTTTTGCCCACTGAACGGCGTAAACCTGGTTTTCTCCTTCAGTGTAGAAGACAGGGCGACCAGTAATGAGCTCAAACACAACCACACCAAATCTGTAATCATCACTCTTCTCAGTTAACTTGCCTGTTGAGTGATACCTATAAAAGAGATGAGTAATGATCAACACTATTGACAACATAGGATAGAAAAATACTACAAGAAATTGACACAAAAGCAGTTGTTCTAAATTAAGGACAAGCAAGAAACATGTTCGTGTGAAAATTCATGCTAATAAGAAAGTCCTGAGCGGTTATCAGATGAGTAATGATCATCTGAATGACAAACTTGAAGGAAATGGTAAAAGGAAGAAGCGCTGATGTATGTTACGTTGATGTATTTAGTGAGCTAGGAATAGGTTGACATACTCTGGTTCTATATATCCTCTCGTGCCAGCAACAACAGTTACTACATGAGAAGCATCCTCAGTGGGGATGGCTTTGGACAGTCCAAAATCTGCTATCTTTGCTTCCCAGTTCTCATCTAAAAGAACGTTCGATGATTTGATATCGCGATGAATTATCGGTGGTCTGCATCCCACATGCAAGTATTCGAGACTTGAAGGGAAATACACCACCCACAAAGTATTCTCACTGTTTTAGTTTCATGAGGTGATCTAGGTTATCGAAGGGATGAAATCAAGGAAAATACAAATATATCCAAGCAAAAACCACCATAGTGTAGAGGCAATGTTGACGGATTTCTCATTAGCAAGGTGAGAGATAAATATACATATCCCTTGAAAAAGGTACTCAAGAAAAAAAAAGCAAAAATCAAAGTGATAGAAATAAGTGCCTCAATATTGATATGATACGATACTTTGTTGATTACTACACCATCAGCTTATATAATGAATTTATACAATCAAAATTACAAAACACTCGCGTGCTCATTAGTTCTACCATCTCATGGGCATTGGCCTCTAGGAGCCTTTTTATGGCATGCTCTTGTAGTGGAAGGGAAACCAAAAACTAGGAGAACCAAAAGAATGAAGTTTAGAACTATCACTAGGAAGACCAGTGATGGCAGGAACGTTAAGGAGAGTGAGGTCAACCATATCCGTTTTTAGAACCAAGGAGTTGCTTTTGGAAGACCAAAACCCTAAAAAACTAGGAGGATATTAAGGTCTGTTGGGAAAGCCTTTTGGGAGTACTCAATGAGATAGAAAGCTCTCTATTTCTGCCAATTATTTGCATATCGGTTACTCATTCGATTAAGCTATTTCAGAAAGTTTGGCCCAACTCTAGAGTTCTTTCGTGAAATGGTTATACTAGTACCAATTCGTATAAATTGGCAAGATCTCTAAAATGATTACTTCCTTAAAAACCTTGAGGCCTTTGTTTATACATACTGACGAGAAGAAATTATTCTTAATGAGTGACATGGGATATATGATAACCTTTCATTTGAATTGTTGATGAATTCAATTCTTCTGAAGCCATGGAAATGAAAACAAACAAGAAATGAAGGTTAAGGTTTAGGAACAGAAGATTGTTGGTTTCGCATGAAAAGTTGAAGACAGAAGAGAAGACCAAGTCTTGCTTTATAGATGTTGAACGTATCATTGCGTGATTGTCTGATCTGATATTCGAGTCAACAACGAGATTCAACGGGTGACAGTAGGATTTGCCATGCGATGCCAGAGACATAAATAACGTTTGAGCCTGTCTTTTAGATACTGGAGAGGAATATACTGGAGAGGAATAAAAGGCATGCGACAAAACATAAACAAATATGGAACTAACTTGTATGTGAAATTAGATATGAGTTGATGTTTCAAATCATTCATTAATACATATAATGATGCCATAAGGCATGCTCTCATTTCCACCTAAAATGTGTATCTTTATTAAATGTAAATAAAATGTGTACCTTTACTCTAACATTCCATCCCAACATTTCTATCCAAGCCCTAAAATGTGTGTCTTTACTAAATGCCTTAGACAAATGTAAATAAAATGTGTATCTTTATAAATTTAAATAGGGCATTACTATTTGCACACCCTTTTTTACTATCCACATACCCCTTTTCATTAAATATCAAAATTTTCTTCCATGTAAATACTCTTTCCCATAACATTCCATCCCAACATTTCTTCTCCTCTCTCCTCTCTTGTTAAAAAAAGATAGAACAAAAAAAACTAAAACAAGAAAAATAAACCTAAAAATAAAATCAATAACAAGAAGAAACATGACTCGATAATACAAAAACAATGACAACCATAAGAATCATGAACAAAAGAGAAGAAAAAGAGAATCTAGTAACATAAAAAAATGAACTGGGGCATCCTGACTGAAGGAAAGATGCCCTTCAACTGTGTCATTAACAATATAAATCGATAAATCGACAAATCCCTCTTCGAATCGACCTTTTTATTTGTTTTTTTATTTTTCTCTTTCTTCTTTCATTTGATTATTTGTTTGTTTATTTTTTGAAGGATTTCGATCTGTTGTTTTGTTGAAAATGGTTGTAGATCAAGTAACAGGTGGTTGAGATGAGTCAGAAAGTGAGAAATAGAAGAAAGAAAATGGCTAGTAATGAGGGCCGGAAGGAGGTTCGAGCAGAAGAGAGGTCCCGTTTTTTCTTTGGAGGACATTTTTGTAATTAGTGAAAATGATCAGGTGTATTTTGGAAGAAGCAAAAAAGGTATGTTTAAAAAAAGGATGTGCTCGTATCAATCCTGTTTACATACTTAAAAAAAGGTACATTTTGGCTAGTGTCTCAGTCAACCCATAGCTGACCAGATTTTTGTCGAGTCCCAGATACGTTTCCATGTCGGGTTTGGGTAAAAAATTGCCACCCATAATCAAAAGAAACTAATTCTATGAACAAACGTTCTTAAAATGAGTAAAACAAAACCGGTAAAAAAATCTCACAGATTCAGTAAAATTACTTTAGTCTACTTGATAAACAAATACAGCACCATCACTTGATAAACAAACGTTCTATCATGAAAGATTGAGGTATAGTAGCTCACACCTTCGCTTCCGATGAGCTAGAGCAGCATCGCACATCAACTTGCTAAGGCTGGAACAACAATATCAAATAGCAATCTTGTAATGCATATTATCCACACAAATGCATTACTTTTTAGCAGATCCATCACGAGTACAACCATAAGTTTCAAAACATGAAACACAAAAGAAGTCTTTCATCAATATATATATGCTGGAATTACCTTAAAGTGACTAATATTCCAAACTCATCAAACCTACACACATACTGGACCTTCATTCCTAGATTATGCACTTGAAAGAGGCTTAACGGTATTGAAATGCATCCATATCACCATACGCTACTAACGTGGTGGTGGTGCATCTCTTGGTTCCACATATGAAGGATAGCTTGCAGAACTTGGTATTTCAGATGCTATCTCAAATGGTGAAGAGCTAGTTCCACAGGTACGAGATTCCAGATCTTTGGCACCTTTGAGTTCACTCACAACTTCACTCATTGTGGGCCTCATAATGGCTGAACCAGATGTACATGCCATGGCTAACCCTACAATTTTCCACATAGATTCGGCGTGATACTGCCCTTCCAACGGAGGGTCAACAACATTAGCGAGATGTCCTCTGGAAATCAATGCTTTTGCCCACTGAACGGCGTAAACCTGGTTTTCTACTTCAGTGTAGAAGACAGGGCGACCAGTAATGAGCTCAAACAGAACCACACCAAATCTGTAAAGATCACTCTTCTCAGTTAACTTTCCTGTTGAGTAATACCTATAAAAGAGATGAGTAATGATCAACACTATTGACAACATAGGATAGAAAAATACTACAAGAAATTGACACAAAAGCACTTGTTGTTCTAAATTAAGGACAAACAAGAAAGATGTTCGTGTGAAAATTCATGCTAATAAGAAAGTTCTGAGCGGTTATCAGATGAGTAATGATCATCTGAATGACAAACTTGAAGGAAATGGTAAAAGGAAGAAGCGCTGATGTATGTTACGTTGATGTATTTAGTGAGCTAGGAACAGGTTGACATACTCTGGTTCTATATATCCTCTCGCGCCAGCAACAACAGTTACTACATGAGAAGCATCCTCAGTGGCGATGGCTTTGGACAGTCCAAAATCTGTTTTCTTTGCTTCCCAGTTCTCGTCTAAAAGAATGTTCGATGATTTGTTATCGCGATGAATTATCGGTGGTCTGCATCCAACATGCAAGTATTTGATACCCGAATAGCCAAATAGAATTGCTAGTTAAGAAAAGGCAAAACAAGTGAAACGAAAATTTGGAATCTAACCTGTCGTAACACTGAATATGACGAAAGTTTGGATTCTAACCTGTTGCAACATTTAATGACGTCTGAAGTCTCTTTTCCCAATTTAAGACATAGGATTTTCCAGTCTTATCTGCAGTATAGATAAATGTCAGCAGTCTGATTCATTAATCAACATGAAATGCAAATAAATGTAATATATATATATATATATATATATATATATATATATATATATATATATATATATAGAGAGAGAGAGAGAGAGAGAGAGAGAGAGCGATGCACCTATATATATATGTCTCCTTTAATGAAGTTGACAGCTTCTCAGACAATAAAGTTCTCTGCTGTTCAATCATTTTCAATCATGAACAGGGGATGTCCATTTTCTATAGTTCCCATTTATGTGTTTCTAGCTAAATATGTCCAACAACAACAACAACAACAACAACAACAACTAAGCCTTTTCTGTGTGATCTCAGGATTTTTGTTAGATTTTCTAGCTAAATATGTCCAACAACAACAACAACAACAACAACAACAACTAAGCCTTTTCCCATACTAGACAGGGTCGGCTACATGGATTCTTTGTTTCCACAGATCTCTATCGTGTGCCATGTTAGCAGTTAACTCCCAATAAGCTAGATCATTCTTTATTGTTTCTTTCCAACACTTTTGTTGTCGTCCTCTACCTCTTTTAATACTTTCCAAACTTAGTTTTTCTAACCTTCTTACAGGTTCTTCTTTTGATCTTCTTTCTATATGTCCAAACTATCTTAAACGATGTTCTCTCATTTTATCCTCTATTGGTGCCACTCCTAATTTGTTTCTAATAACCTCATTATGTATACGGTCTTTTCTTGTATGACCACTCATCCATCTCAACATCTTCATTTCTGTCACAGACATCTTTTGTACATGTTGATGATTAACTGCCCAACACTCAGAACCATAAAACATGGCAGGCCTAACTGTTGCTCTATAATATTTACCTTTTAATTTTAATGGTATCTTCTTATCACAAAGAATACCTGATGCTCCTCTCCATTTTAACCAACCAGCATTAATTCTATGTGTAACATCTCCATCAATTCTTTCATCACTTTGAAAAATTGACCCTAGATATTTAAAACTTTCCTTTTGGGGAATGCAATGTGTGCCAATTTTAATTTCTATGTCCTCTGAAGTAGCCAAATGATCAAACTTACATTCCATATATTCTGTCTTTGTTCTACTAAGTCGGAGGCCTTTGTTTTCTAATGTTTCTCTCTATAGTTCCAATTTTCTATTAACTTTTTCCTTAGACTCCTCCACTAATACAATATCATCTGCAAATAACATACACCAAGGTATTTCATCTTGAATATGTTTTGTTAACTCATCCATCACCATTATAAACAAGTATGGACTTAAAGTTGATCCTTGATGTAACCCAATATTAACTTCAAAGAAGTCTGTCGTTCCTTCATGAGTCCTCACACATATTTTTGCACCATCATACATGTCTCTTATAAGGTTAATATATGTCAATGGGATACCTCTTTTTTCCAAAGTTCTCCAAAGAACCTCCCTCGGTATCCTATCATAAGCTTTTTCTAGATCAATAAATATCATGTGAAGGTCTTTCTTTTTTGCTCTAAAATGTTCCATAAGACGTCTCAAAAGGTGAATCGCTTCAATAGTAGATCTACCTGGCATAAATCCAAATTGGTTCTCTGTTGTACTTGATACTTGTCTTAACCTACGTTCGATAATTCTTTCCCATAATTTCATAGTATGACTCATTAACTTGATACCTCGATAATTCGCACAATTTTGAATGTCTCCCTTGTTCTTATATACGGGTATAAGTGTACTTGCTCTCCATTCCTCGGGCATCTTTTGGTTTTTCCATATTTCATTAAATAGTCTTGTGAGCCAAGTGATTCCTATTTCTCCTAGTATTTTCCAAACTTCTATAGGAATATTATCTGGTCCTACCGATTTACCACTCTTCATATGTTTAAGAGCCTCTTTGACTTCATTCTTTTGAATACGTCGGTAGAAATTATGGTTTATATACTTTTCTGACTTGGCTAAATCTCCTAAACTAATACTAACATCTTTATTTTCATTAAAAAGATTATAAAAATAGTTTTTCCATCTATTTCTTATATCGTCATTTGCCATTAGAATTTTTTCATCCTCGTCTTTTATGCATCTAACATAATTAAGATCTTTAGTTTTCTTATCTCTAGCCCTAGCTATCCTAAAAATATCTCTTTCACCCTCTTTTGAGTTGAGTTTTTTATATAAGTCCTCCCAAATCTTAGCTTTTGCTTCACTAACGGCCTTTTTTGCTTCCTTCTTTGCTTTCTTATAAGCTTCTAAAGTTTCACTAGTTTTCTTAGCATAATGTAATTTGTAATATGCCTTCTTTGCCTTGATTTTGTTTTGTACTACTTCACTCCACCACCAAGCTTCTTTTTGTGCTAGTACACCTCCCTTAGATACCCCTAACACATCTTTCGCCACTTTCCTAATATGTATAGCCATATTGTTCCACATATCAGAGGGTGTGCCAACATAATTCCAAACATCTCCTTGAAGGACTTTTTATTTAAATATATCTTCTTTCTTTCTTTTGAGGTTCCACCATTTAGTCCGAATAGCTCCATGCACTCTTTTCTTCTTTGTCTATTTTTTTATTTGTAAATCCATAACTAAAAGTCGATGTTGGGTGGTTAAGCTTTCTCCTGGAATTACCTTACAATCTTTACAACACGCTCTATCTTTTTTTCTACAAATAAAGTAATCAATTTGTGTTTGTGATAAGCCACTCTTATAAGTAATTAAATGTTCATCTCATTTTTTGAAGATTGTATTGACTATAAAGAGATCAAATGACATAGCAAAATTTAAAATCTCCCTACCTTCCTCGTTTATATCCCCATAACCAAAGTTTCCATGAATCCCTTGATATCCTAATGCCTCTTTACCGACATGTCCATTTAAATCTCCTCCTAAACAAATCATCTCCCTTTGTGGAATCTTTTGAAACACCTTATCTAACTCTTCCTAAAAAACTGTCTTTATAATATCTTCTAGTCCTACTTGGGGTGCGTAAGCACAAACTATATTCAAAACCTCTACTCCTAACACTAATTTCAATGTTATGATTCGGTCACCATATCATTGTATGTCTACTACACTCTCCTTTAAATCTTTATTTATGATAATACCAACTCCGTTTCGGGCCTTTTCTTTACCTGAGTACCATAATTTAAAACCTGTATCTTCTATCTCCTTTGCTTTTTCTCCAACCCATTTTGTCTCTTGTAAACATAGAATATGAATCTTTCTCCGAATCATAGTATCTACCACCTCCATTAGCTTACCCGATAATGTTCCGATATTCCAAGAACCAATACGAATCTTATTATCTAGGATCAGCTTCCTTACCCCCCGCATCCGTCCATAATCAAAATGCGGAGACCCTCTCTGAAAATTTTTCACTACATTCGGGCGGCAATGTAGCGGGACTAACTTCTTTACCCACACCCGTCCATGATGTGGGAACCCTCTCTGCAATTGATTCACTACATTCGGGCGAAAATGTAGTGGCCCTTGCTTACTTCTTACTGCATTCGGGCTCTGCAGCACGTCGCTAGGCGGGGACACCCCAAAGCAATGCTCATAATTTTTGTAATCCATGTTGTAGAAATCCGACGAAGTTTTACGCTGGCTGTCGGAAGCCTAATACAACCCTCTTCCTTTATCCGGGCTTGGGACCGGCAATGCAAGGGTGATCCCTTACATGGGCGGAGTTTAGCTAAATATGTCCATCAAGGTTTTTTCATCCTAACCAATCGCT
The DNA here is from genome assembly GCA_036023115.1 of Brasenia schreberi. Lineage (NCBI taxonomy): Eukaryota > Viridiplantae > Streptophyta > Magnoliopsida > Nymphaeales > Cabombaceae > Brasenia > Brasenia schreberi. The sequence continues at coordinate 6,635,254 of JAYKKT010000066.1, forward strand.
ATGTTTTATGTTGCAGAATCAACGCACTCTTTCCGGCAGTTACAGCTATTCAGATTGTTTGTCTCTCCTCTAGAGAATTAATTAAAGCCAATACTGTTGGATCTTTTAGAGCAATTCGGGGAGTATGTGAAGGTCTTCAATTAGCTTGGGATATTGACTCTTTCGTATTATCCTTGAAGTAGACTCAGCCATTGTGGATATGCTTAATAATGGGAAAAGTGAATCGGTTGATACTAAGCCGTTGTTTCTTCTCATAAAGTCATTTAAGTAAAGACATTGTCAGCTCAGATAATACATATGTACTGGTTAGGAAACTCATATGCAGATTGGATGAACCATGATTTAGGCTTAGTACTTTGCAACCATCGCATACTCGGTTTGAATCTTCTTAGTCACTGCCTGCTTTCACTTTTTAGGATTTGGCCCCATATATTTACCCCAAAAAAAAATTCCTCCTAGGTGTTACAAGGACTCATGGATTATTAAAGTTTCTGTCGTGGCTCTTCAGACCTCAGTTAATCAGTTTACGAAGTCCTGTTTTTTATAGTAGAACTGTAGAATAGTGAATTACCCTCATAAGTTCTCTTAATGATACCACTGTAACTTATCAATCATTTTACTGCTGTATAGGGGCATTAGTTCAATCCATGAAGAACAAACACATCAGCATTAACACAACATCACATCAATTATTTCATGTGAAACATCATGCTTTAGAACTTTTATTCCACAAATTCCAAAGTTACCTGCTAGTAGCTCCTGTAAGTTTCCATTTGGCATGTATTCATATATTAGGATCATGTTATTAGCTTCAATACAATACCCAACAAAGGAGACTAGGTTTTTGTGGTGGACGTTCATCAACATTTAGACCTGCAAAAAACAAAAAGGACGACTAATTTAGTTACCATGTTTCTAATTGTTGAAGGGCGTCGTTGCATTCTATTTCTGTAGAAAGCCATAGATACCTCTGTCAGAAATTCTTTTTCTCCTTGGAAGTGTTGTTTGGTTAGCTTCTTAGCGGCAACATTACAGCCATTTTCCAGGCAACCATAGTATACAATCCCTGATCCGCCCTTTCCTATCACACAGCTGAAATCTTTTGTTATTTGATAAACTTCATCAAGAGTGAAAACATGTTTTTCTTGCACGATTTCCAACTGTCCTGCTGATGGACCTTTTCTAGCAGCTAATCTTGGCTCTGGGTTATCTGAACGACACAAGTAACTCTATGTTACTCACGAACACACAAACACGGAGAGGGAAGAGAGAGGGGGGGGGGGGGGGGGGGGTGGAGAATGAAGAATTACTCGAGTACAAACCGGGATATTCTGAGGGTCGCATACCTGTCTTTCTTTTTCTCGTTTTATTCTTGATGATAATCACCACTAACACGACCGCAAGCAACACGGCTATCGGCACGACAGTACAGATCACCACCAACTTGACATTATGGTCTTTATAACATGAATCAGATGCACATAGGAGGGGATTGCCTTCCACTCTGTAGTTAAGCAGTTACAATTATCATGTGAGGCTGAGTAATGTCAAAAGGCGAAAAGAGTACCTTAGCACTCCATCCAACAAGGCTTTTGGAACTGACCCAGATAGGCTGTTGTTGGACGAGTCGCTGATATTACAGCGGAATGAGTTAATCTCCAGTCATTTGGCTGTTAACATTTTTGTACATCACAAAATACTATAGCTTTACGTACAGTGATGTTAAGGTAGTTATTGACGCTAAATCTTCGGGTATCTGACCCGTCAAGCTGTTTCCTGACAGATTCCTGAATCAAGATCAAACAGTTAAGTGAAAATTAAAGTAAATTGAAGGAGTAACAAGAGCCCAGATGTTAATTACAGTGATTGCAACGCTGTTACTTTTGCTATAGACTATGTTATGGGCCCACTTAATGCATTGCAGGAGAGGTCTCTGCATTTAAAAACTGGATAGTTCAGTCATCAAGCTGCCGCACATAGTGATCCATACTGTGGAGCCTTGAAGATAATAGGACTTAATTAGTGAGAATATGTGCTACTTACAGCGAAATGATTCTTGGAGTTTCCCCATTATCATATTTACAGGTCAAACCATCCCATGGGTAACTCTGAGGAAGGCAGGGATCACCCATCCAATTTTTCTTTAGATGGTAAGCTTGCTTTATTTCGGTTAATGCATCCACTACAAGTCAGTGAGAGAGATCAATATGCAGGGCCAAGCATCGAACATTATTAATTGTGACAGATATGAAACAGAACAAAAGTAGAAATAAAGAAATAATATCCTTGGGATGATATAATCACTATCTTGGATTGATGACGTGATGTTCGTTGGCTGGTATGCCTTATAAACTTCGATCCCGCTAATAATCGGCTGAGAGGAACCATTAGTTGCGTAAATGGACGTGGAGTACTGCCTCCAATCAAAAGGTACGGGCGTGTATTCATACATTGAGCTGACAACACCCCTTACATCGTTATGTTATTTGTTTGGTGGTTATTAAATTGCAGTAGCCCTGAGAAATAAAGCACAAAATAGATGCGGTCTCCTTCGTTTATCGGCCAACTGATATTAATAAAGCTAGACGAGTAATCTTCTTTTGCCCAATCACCCACGGTAATCTTACAACATAGCAGCCACCTTATAAATCTATAACATCCCTAAGGTACGTGCGCCGACTGCCCAATCACCTATTGACACGTAGAAGGTACGCTTTCAGATGCTGCCGTCCTAGTTCCTTAGCACAAAATGTGGGCCCCAAGTCACCCCACTAAACGCCAATCAATGCAAATACCCTCTCCACATTAAAGTGACCTTCATTCCTTAATGATATACTAACAATTATGATACTATAAATCCATTTCATTGTGTTCTTGGGCTACAATTAAAAATTCTCAACAAGTACCATAATCAAATCCCAAGAGATATAATCAACCTTATAAATTAATATTTCAACGCGCCAACTTCTTGCCTTTATATCAATGTAGATATAAGTCTTTATAAGTTTATATGTATCACTTTTATAATCTTATATACATATCAAATATCAAATGTTGATATATATATAGACTTATATAGATATAAATTAATCTTGACAAGTTTATAAGTTTTTATAACCTTATATACATACAAAATATGGACCTTAGATCGAAATAATCAGATGATTTAATACGTTGTATTTAGAAAAATCCTTAAATAAGCAGAACCGTGATTCACACCCGAACCAAACTGAAACCAGTTTGGTTGGGTTTGGTTCTGACAATATCACGGTTCAATTCGGTTCTCTAAAAATACAGAATCAAGACTAGTGATTTGATGCCAAATTGAGGCCATGTATTTATTTATTCGTATACTATCTATGTATATATATTTATGTGTGCATGTGTGTGTGAGACACCGATTCATGATAGCAGGATACCAACCTTAAGGGCCCAGTGGAACCAACATTTACTCGCAAATACGAAACCATCCAGCTGGTACCGTCAAGAAATTCGCCATCAAGATGCCGAAGCTCAAGAGCGGAGATGAAGGGGATGGCCCCTGCAGTTCTTACAAGGCACACACTGATGGAAGTGTCGTTTGCCGTTGTGATGATTTCCGTCCACAAGATGTCACTTGAATTGTCCAACTCCACCGTGTACCATTTGTCAACTCCCAAGTAGATATCAAAGTTTGGCAGCAAATTCTGCAATTGCCATACATGAAAGATGCTCGAACCAGGTACCTCTTGCCCTTGGTAACAGGTACCAGTGAGTAACAGTTTCTTTGGTAACTGGGGAAGGACCTTAAGGTCTGGAACAAGGTGGGGCTGCTTGAGAACTCAGAGGTGACGTTCTTGATTTCTCCCGATTCTACGTACTGATCGTCGGAAGTATAATTATAACCAAGCTCATCTATGTAGCTGGCGCCATTTGGAAGCCCGCAATCCAAATTGATGAAACCTGTGTGAACAAGTAGAATGAGTAGTTCTTGTATTAATTTTCTTTTTCTGCAGCTTACAACTAATTCGTTTAGAAATATGCCTCACAGTAGTAATGTCTGGATTGAATGTAATTTCTAACGAGTTGAATGAGTAGTTCGTGTTTCCTTTTGAAGTTCCAAGCACAATGCCTATGATTTGTATTTCGAAAGAACTCGTAGACTCTCATTGTAGAACGTGCATTGTGAGTGAAGTGCTACAAACCATGAGGTAAGACAGGAAGTAAAGAGAGCTCTTATTTGAATCGTACCAGCTCAGTTGATCCTGCTAACAATGATGATGGTTTATGTAGATCGAAATGCCACCAAAGGAAGAAAACGTAAGAGACCCATGAAATATCAAAAAATTAAGAATTTCGGCAACAGGATATCGTGCTCACGCTCAGTCGAAATGCCTCACAGCCGTTGTTTCTTCTCATAAAGTCATTTAAGTAAAGACATTGTCAGCTCGGATAATACATATGTACAGGTTAGGAAACTCATATGCAGATTGGATGAACCATGATTTAGGCTTAGTACTTTGCAACCGTCTTATACTCGGTTTGAATCTTCTTAGTCACTGCCTGCTTTCACTTTTTAGGATTTGGCCCCATATATTTACACCAAAAAAAATTCCTCCTAGGTGTTACAAGGACTCATGGATTATTAAAGTTTCTGTCGTGGCTCTTCAGACCTCAGTTAATCAGTTTACGAAGTTCTGTTTTTTATAGTATAGTGAATTGCCCGCGTAAGTTCTCTTAGTGATACCACTGTAACTTATCAATCATTTTACTTCTGTATAGTGGCATTAGTTCAATCCATGAAGAACAAATGCATCAGCATTTACACAACAGCACATCAATTATTTCATGTGAAACATCATGCTTTAGAACTTTTATTCCACAAATTCCAAAGTTACCTGCTAGTAGCTCCTGTAAGTTTCCATTTGGCATGTATTCATATATTAGGATCATGTTATTAGCTTCAATACAATACCCAACAAAGAAGACTAGGTTTTTGTGGTGGACGTTCATCAACATTTTGACCTGCAAAAAACAAAAAGGACGACTAATTTAGTTACCATGTTTCTAATTGTTGAAGGGCGTCGTTGCATTCTATTTCTGTAGAAAGCCATAGATACCTCTGTCAGAAATTCTTTTTCTCCTTGGAAGTGTTGTTTGGTTAGCTTCTTAGCGGCAACATTACAGCCATTTTCCAGGCAACCATAGTATACAATCCCTGATCCGCCCTTTCCTATCACACAGCTGAAATCTTTTGTTATTTGATAAACTTCATCAAGAGTGAAAACATGTTTTTCTTGCACGATTTCCAACTGTCCTGCTGATGGACCTTTTCTAGCAGCTAATCTTGGCTCTGGGTTATCTGAACGACACAAGTAACTCTATGTTACTCACGAACACACATACACAAGCATACAAACACGGAGAGGGGGGGGGGGGGGGGGGGGGGGGGGGCAATGAAGAATAACTCGAGTACAAACCGGGATATTCTGAGGGTCGCATACCTATCTTTCTGTTTCTCGTTTTATTCTTGATGATAATCACGACAAACACGACCGCAAGAAACACGGCGATCGGCAATGTGTTATGGGCCCACTTAATGTATTGCTGGAGTGGTCTCTGCATTTAAAAATTGGATAGTTCAGTCATCAAGCTACCGCACATGGTGTCCATACTGTGGAATCTTAAAGATAATAGGACTTAATTAGTGAGAATATGTGCTACTTTCAACGAAATGATTCTTTGAGTTTCCATATTATCATATTTACAGGTCAAACCATCCCATTGGTAAATCTGAGGAAGGCAGGGATCACCCATCCAATTTTTCTTTAGATGGTAAGCTTGCTTTATTTCAGTTAATTCATCCACTACAAGTCAGTGAAAGAGATCAATATGCAGGGCCAAGGATCGAACATTATTAATTGTGACAGATATGAAACAGAACAAAAGTAGAAATAAAGAAATAATATCTTTGGGATGATACACACACTATCATGCATTGATGAGGTAACAAGCATTGGCTGGTATGCCTTATAAACTTCGAACCCGCTAATAATCGACTGAGAGGAAGCATTAGCTGCGTTGATGGACATGGAGTACTGGTTCCAATCAACAGGTACGCGCGTGTAGACATACCACGCTTGCATGTAGGGACTAGATAAACTGAACGGAGAACTCCATCCACTAAAATCTATTGCTAGGTTATTGTTTTGGTTGTTATTAAATTGCTGTAGGCCTGAGAAATGAAGCACAAAATAGATCCAGTCTCCGTTTATCGGCCAATTCATATTAATAACGCTAGACGAGTAATCTGCAGTTTGGAGGACAGAGGATGGTACTGGATAGACCTGACTAGAACCGAAGGAAGTATTCGTGCTGATGGGAGTCCCATACCCACGGTAATCTGAAGTCCATATACGATCACAGGGGTCATCTTTGAACCTGTCGACATTGTTTTCTAGTTTAGGAAGCTTTATGATCGAACACAAATAGCGGAAGAGAGCGGTATCAAAAGTAGAGAAAGGGGGAGGTAGAGAGAAAGAGAGGTAGACATCAAACACGATGAGCAAAAGACAGAAGAAGATACTAACAATACCAACTTTTGTCGATGAATCGAACACATCGTGAAAGAAACATGTTATACCCTTTAAGAAACTAAAGAGCAGCAGCAGCAGATCTACATTAAGCTAGAGCAGCATCGCACATCAACTTGCTAAGGCTGGAACAACAATAGCAAATAGCAATCTTGTAATGCATATTACCCACACAAATACATTACATTTTACCAGATCCGTCACGAGTACAACCATAAGTTTCAAACCAAATTTCAGGAGTCCATCATCATACGAAATCAATCTCTACAGACATGAAACACAAAACAAGTCTTTCAGTAATATATATATATATATATATATATATATATATATATATATATATATATATATATATATATATATATATATATATATATATATATATATATATATATATATATATATATATATATATATATATATATATATATATGCTGGAATTACCTTAAAGTTACTAATATTCCAAACTCATCAAACATACACTCATACTGAACCTTCACAGCTAGAATATGCACTTGAACGAGGCTTAATGGTTTTGAAATGCATCCATATCACCATGCGCTACTAACGTGGTGGTGGTGCATCTCCTGGCTCTACATATGAAGGATAGCTTGCAGAAGTTGGTATTGCAGATGCTGTCTCAAATGGTGAAGAGCTAGTTCCACAGGTACTTGCTTCCAGGTCTTTGGCACCTTTGAGTTCACTCACAACTTCACTCATTGTGGGCCGCATAATGGCTGAACCAGATGTACATGCCATGGCTAACCCTACAACTTTCCACATAGATTCGGCGTGATACTTCCCTTCCAATCGAGGGTCAACAACATTAGCGAGATGTCCTCTGGAAATTAATGCTTTTGCCCACTGAACGGCGTAAACTTGGTTTTCTCCTTCAGTGTAGAAGACAGGGCGACCAGTAATGAGCTCGAACAGAACCACACCAAAGCTGTAAACATCACTCTTCTCAGTTAACTTGCCTGTTGAGTAATACCTATAAAAGAGATGAGTAATGATCAACACCAATGACAACATAGGATAGAAAAATACTACAAGAAATTGACACAAAAGGACATGTTCTAAATTAAGGACAAACAACAAACATGTTCGTGTGAAAATTCATGTTAATAAGAAAGCCCTGAGCGGTTATCAGATGAGTAATGACCATCTGAATGAAAAACTTGAAGGAAATGGTAATAGGAAGGAGCAGTGATGTATGTTACGTTGATGTATTTAGTGAGCTAGGAATAGGTTGACATACTCTGGTTCTATATATCCTCTCGTGCCAGCAACAACAGTTACTACATGAGAAGCATCGTCAGTGGCGATGGCTTTGGACAGTCCAAAATCTGCTATCTTTGCTTCCCACTTCTCATCTAAAAGAATGTTCGATGATTTGATATCGCGATGAATTATCGGTGGTCTGCATCCAACATGCAAGTATTCGAGACCTGAATTGCCAAAGAGAATTGCTAGTTATTAAATGGCAAAACAAGTGAAACGAAAATTTGGAATCTAACCAGTCGTAACACTGAATGTGACGAAAGTTTGGATTCTAACCTGTTGCAACACTTAATGACGTCTGAAGTCTCTTTTCCCAATTTAACACATAGGATTTTCCAGTCTTATCTGCAGTATAGATAAATGTCAGCAGTCTGATCATTAACCAACATGAAATGCAAATAAATGTACTATATATATATATATATATATAGAGAGAGAGAGAGAGAGAGAGCGATGCACATAGATACATGTCTCCTTTAATGAAGTTGACAGCTTCTCAGGCAATAAAGTTCTCTGTTGTTCAATCATTTTCACTCATGAACAGGGGATTTCCATTTTCACTCATGCAATCAGCTGTTCAGAACAAGGGATGTCCATTTTCTATAGTTCCCATCTATGTGTTCCTCTGTATGGTCTCAGGATTTTTGTTAGATTTTCTAGCTAAATATGTCCATCAAGATCTTTTGATTATGACCTTCGGATTACCAGATCATCCCAACCAATCGCTCTGTTTTATGTTGCAGAACCAACCCACTCTTTCCAGCAGTTACAGCTATTCAGATTGTTTGTCTCTCCTCCAGAGAATTAATTAAAGCCAATACTGTTGGAACTCTTAGAGCAATTTGGGGAGTATATGAAGGTCTGCAGTTAGCTTGGGATATCGACTCCGTCATATTATCCTTGAAGTCGACTCAGCCATTGTGGATATGCTTAACGGCGAAAGTGAATCGGTTGATACTAAGCATTGTTTCTTCTCATAAAGTTATTTAAGTAAAGACATTGTCAGCTCAGATAATACATATGTACAGGTTAGGAAACTCATATGCAGATTGGATGAACCATGATTTAGGCTTAGTACTTTGCAACCATCGCATACTCGGTTTGAATCTTCTTAGTCACTGCTTGCTTTCACTTTCTAGGATTTGGCCCCTTATATTTACCCCCAGAAAAAATTCCTCTTAGGTGTTACAAGGACTCATGGATTATTAAAGTTTCTATCGTGACTCTTCAGACCTCAGTTGATCAGTTTACGAAGTTCTGTTTTTGATAGTAGAATAGTGAATTGCCCTCCTAAGTTCTCTTAATGATACCACTGTACCTTATCAATCATTTTACTGCTGTATAGTGGCATTAGTTCAATCCATGAAGAACAAATACATCAGCATTAACACAACATCACATCAATTATTTCAAGTGAAACATCATGCTTTAGAACTTTTATTCCAAAAATTCCAAAGTTACCTGCTAGTAGCTCCTTTAAGTTTCCATTTGGCATGTATTCATATATTAGGATCATGTTATTAGCTTCAATACAATACCCAACAAAGGAGACCAGGTTTTTGTGGTGGACGTTCATCAACATTTTAACCTGCAAAAAACAAAAAGGAGGACTAATTTAGTTACCATGTTTCTAACTGTTGAAGGGCATCGTTGCATTCTATTTCTGTAGAAAGCCATAGATACCTCTGTCACAAATTCTTTTTCTCCTTGGAAGTGTGGTTTCGTTAGCTTCTTAGCGGCAACATTACAGCCATTTTCCAGACAACCATAGTATACAATCCCTGATCCTCCCTTTCCTATCACACAGCTGAAATCTTTTGTTATTTGACAAACTTCATCAAGAGTGAAAACATGTTTTTCTTGCACGATTTCCAACTGTCCTGCTGATGGACCTTTTCTAGCAGCTAATCTTGGCTCTGAGTTATCTGAATGACACAAGTAACTCTATGTTACTCACGAACACACATACAGAAGCATTCAAACACGGAGAGGGAAGAGAAGGGGGGTGGGGGATGAAGAAATTACTCGAATACAAACCAGGATATTCTGAGGGTCGCATGCCTGTCTTTCTTTTTCTCGTTTTATTCTTGATGATAATCACCACTAACACGACCGCAAGCAACACGGCTATCGGCACGACAGTACAGATCACCACCAACTTGACATTAAGGGGTTTAGAACATGAATCAGATGCACATAGGAGGGGATTGCCTTCAACTCTGTAGTTAAGCAGTTACATTGATCATGTGAAGCTGAGTAATGTCAAAAAGCGAAAACAGTACCTTAGCACTAGGGATCTGTCCTTGGCTCTATCCAACAGGGCTTTTGGAACTGACCCAGATAGGCTGTTATTGGACAAGTCACTGATATTACAATGGAATGAGTTAATCTCTAGTCATTTGGCTGTTAAAATTTGTGTACATCACAAAATACTATAGCTTTACGTACAGTGATGTTAAGGTAGTTATTGAAGCTAAATCTTCGGGTATTTGACCCGTCAAGCTGTTTCCTGACAGATTCCTGAATCAAGATCAATCAGTTAAGTGAAAATTAAAGTAAACTAAAGGAGTAACAAGAGCCCAGATGCTAATTACAGTGACTGCAACGCTGTTAATTTTGCTATAGAATGTGTTGTGGGCCCACTTAATGCATTGCTGGAGAGGTCTCTGCATTTAAAAATTGGATGGTTCGGTCATCAAGCTACCGCACATAGTGATCCACACTGCGGAACCTTAAAGATAATAGGACTTAATTAGTGAGAATATGTGCTACTTACAACGAAATGATTCTTGGAGTTTCCACATTATCATATTTACAGGTCAAACCATCCCATGGGTAAATCTGAGGAAGGCAGGGATCTCCCATCCAATTTTTCTTTAGATCGTAAGCTTGCTTTATTTCAGTTAATGCATCCACTACAAGTCAGTGAAAGAGATCAATATGCAGGGCCAAGGATAGAACATTATTAATTGTGACAGATATGAAACAGAACAAAAGTAGAAATAAAGAAATAATATCTTTGGGATGATATACTCACTATCTTGGATTGATGACGTGATGTTCGTTGGCTGGTACGCCTTATAAACTTCGAACCCGCTAATGATCGGCTGAGAGGAACCATTAGTTGCGTAGATGGAGATGGAGTGCTGGTTCCGATCTGAAGGTACGGGCGTGTAGACATTCACCCATTGCATGTAGGGAATTGATGAACTGAACGGAGAACTCCATCCACCAAAATTTACTGTTAGGTTATTGTTTTGGTTGTTATTAAATTGCAGTAGCCCTGAAAAATGAAGCACAAAATAGATCCAGTCTCCTTCGTTTATCGGCCAACTGATATTAATATAGCTAGACGAGTAATCTGCAGTTTGGAGGACAGCGGATGGTACTGGAAAGACGTGACCAGAACCGAAGGAAGTATTCGTGCTGATGGGAGTCCCATACCCACTGTAATCTGAAGTCCATATACGATCATAGGGGTCATCTTTGAACCTGTCGACATTGTTTTCTAGTTTAGGAAGCTCTATAACATCCATAAGGATATAGAAAAATTGCAACGATACTTTATCGGGTTCGGATGCGACAAAAGATTTGGTTCCACAGCAGAAAGCTGTCGATTTATTAGTGGAACGGTTTGGTTTGGTTCTAGATGTCTGGCAGTTCGCTTCACTGTTCTGTTGATATATATATGTATATATGTATATATATATATATATATGTATATATATATATATATGTACATAGAGTATACATACATACATACATGTATATATATAAATTTTATAACATTGTAGATATAAGTCTTTATAAGTTTATATGTATCAGTTTTATAATCTTATATACATGTCAAATATCAAATGTTAATGTAATAGATATAAATTAATCTTGACAAGTTTATAAGTTTTTATAACCTTATATACATACAAAATATGAACCTTAAATCCAAATAATCAGATGATTTAATACATTGTATTTAGAAAAATCCTTAAATAAGCAGAACCGTGATTCACACCCGAACCAAACTGAAACCAGTTGTTTGGTTTGGTTTGGTTCTGACAATAGCACGGTTCAATTCGGCTCTCTAAAAATGAAGAATCAAGATTAGTGATTTGATGCGAAATTGAGGTCACGTATTTATTTATTCGTATACTATCTATGTATATATATTTATGTGTGCATGTGTGTGTGACACCGATTCATGACAGTAGGATACCAACCTTGAGGGCCCAGTGGAACCAACATTTACTCTTAAATACGAAACCAACCAGCTGGCACCGTTGAGAAATTTGCCATCAAGAGGCCGAAGCTCCAGAGCGGAGATGAAGGGGATGCCCCCTGCAGTTCTTACAAGGCACACACTGATGGAAGTGTCGTTTGCTGTGGTGATGATTTCCGTCCACAAGATGTCACTTGAATTGTCCAACTTCACCGTGTACCATTTGTCAACTCCCAAGTAGATATCAAAGTTTGGCAGCAAATTCTGCAAGTCATAGTTGCCATACATGAAAGATGCTCGAACCAAGTACCTCTTGCCCTTGGTAACAGGTACCAGTGAGTAACAGTTTCTTTGGTAACTGGGGAAGGACCTTAAGGTCTGGAACAAGGTGGGGCTGCTTGAGAACTCAGAGGTGACGTTCTTGATTTCTCCCGATTCTACGTACTGATCGTCGGAAGTATAATTATAACCAAGCTCATCTATGTAGCTGGCGCCATTTGGAAGCCCGCAATCCAAATTGATGAAACCTGTGTGAACAAGTAGAATGAATAGTCTTGTATTAATTTTCATTTTCTGCAGCTTATCACTAATTCTTTTAGAAATATGCCTCACAGTAGTAATGTCTGGATTGAGTGTAATTTCTAACGAGTTGCACCCCGAGCATAAGCTCAACTGGTTGGCACTCTTACACCTCTCGAGGCAGCATGTGAGTTTTAGGCTTTGTAAAAGAAGAAAAAAGTAAACACATTGCTTAAAATAGATGTTACTCAACAAGAATACAGACGAATTATCTATATCTTTGTCAATCGAGATGTCAATACCGGTCAGCCTGTCCCCAACGTGTGGCCCGACCCGACGACAATCGGGACCTTGTCGATAATTGATTAACGCTTGAACTTGGTATTTTGTCTATGAATATTAATTTTGACGTTCAAAATTGTAAGTGAATGCTATAATTGTGATATTTGTGGACCCTAGTTGAGGAACTTTGAAACATGGCAAGTTATAACGAGGGTGTATGCTTTTTTAGTATGAACGGATGCGAGGGGTAAGGAAGTTAGTCCTACGTAATAAGATTCGTATTGGTATTTGAAATATCGAAACATTGACCGACAAGTGAATGAAGGTGATAGATACTATGATTCGAGAAAGATTTACATTCTATGTTTACAAGAGACAAAGTAGAGAAGGCAAAGGAGATTGATAATACAAGTTTTAAATGATGATACTCAAGAAAGGAAAAGGCTCAAAATGAAGTTGGTATTATTATAAATCAAGGTTTAAAAGATAGTGTAGTAAACATAGAACGATATGCTGACCGAATTATGATAGTGAAATTAGTATTAAGAGTATAGGCTTTGAATATAGTTTGTGCTTATGTACCCCATCTAAGATTAGAAGATAGCATAAACAAGACCTTTTGAGATGAGTTAGATAAGATAATTTAAAGAATTCTACAAAGGGAGATGATTTGTTTGGGAGTGTAATGTCTATGGTTCGTGCATTGTGAGTCAAGTGCTACAAACCATGAGGTAAGACAGGAAGTAAAGAGAGCTCTTATTATCATCCTATCAGCTCAGTTGATCCTGCTAACCATGATGATGGCTTATGTAGATCGAAATGCCACCAAAGGAAGAAAACGTAAGAGACCCATGAAATATAAAAAAATTAAACGGAGGAAATGTTTAAGAGAAAGGAAACTAATAGAATCAAAAGTACTCTTTTCGAACCGCCTCTACAAATCCATAAAAGAAAAGACCAAGATAGAGAGCACCAAGCATTATCAACAAACCAATCGTATACATCATCAAATTCCAATCCTTTTTTCCACACTTTAATCTTCTTCTTTTTGTTTTTCATAGTTTAGGTTTGCCTTTTCTCCTAAGTTTTTCAAGGAACCTGTAGAGATGCTTTGTTGAGAATTTTCGAGAATCGCTTGAACCTTATAAATAACCATCTTCGGATGGAAGACGACGTCCTCCGACGCACCCGTACACCAGTTACCACCGTTCTGTTTCGTGTTAAGTTCAAGTATGTTTTTTGATTCCCAGACTGACGGTTTCTCAAAAACAAAAGGAACTTATCAAACCCATTATTTTTATAAGTTCCATAACCAAACAAGAATTATTCGATAACTTTTTATGGAAGCAACTTTGTGATTTAAATTTATTTGGCTGCTGAAAATGTGCCATTTCCTACACGACTTTTCATATTCAAACAATACACACGAAATCTCGCCCTTAATATCAAGAAAAAATTCACCCTTTTCTTTTTTTGTTCCAAGGCTGAAACCTGACGTTGGCCCGGGGTATTGAACTCAACTTGTGAGCCAACCCCTAGCCTGGCGAGATATTGAACTTTGTGCAAAATTACTCATTCGAAGTATAAAACGAGGGTATTTGATACATTTATTCTCCCAGTTTAGTCTTATAAGCATCACTACCATCAAGAAACGAATGTTGGACACAATAATTTAGGTTAACCAATGAGTAGGAGATGACTGAAAAAGAACATTTCCCTAGTGATTCTATATTCTGAGAGAGAGAGAGAGAGAGAGAGCAAACTTTTCGAAGCTGCCAATAACACGGGAAACAAAAAATCTTGAGATTGGGGACACGGAGAAACTCGGAAAGATGACTTACTCTCTATTCCATTAGCCACCACTGAAGCTCCCATGAATGCTATTAGAAGCTTCATTCCAAACAGCTCTCTCAGCATGTTCTTCGCCATCGCTAATCACCGTATCCTTTCAGAGGAGCATACAAAGCGAAACTAGAGTTCCGTGTACCCAATACCAGATGTACTTATTGTATTCAACATTCAGTCTTTTGATGCCTAATGCATACATTAATGTTAGAGTTCCGTGTACCCAATACCCAGTGTATTGTTTTCTAATTTTGGTTGAACTTTTCTTTACACCGTCTGAATCAACTGAAGAATCATTCTCTGATTTCTCACAATATGCTAAGGTCCATGAACATGCCGTCCATTCCGTTTGCATCACTAAGGAAATAGAAAAATAATATCGTCAGAGTTGTTTCTAGAAAATGTAGTTCTTGAAATGAAATTTCGTTGTTTTCAAATAAATACAGAGCTGGAACTATTAATCCAAGAATGATTACTTAAACATTTGAATTGCAAATCAATTAAAAAAAGTTAAGCTGTAATTTTCCCTTGAATGTAAATTATAAATCATTCCATAATAAAAAATACTTATCGAAAACGAAATTGCCATCGTTCTTAGAGTTAAACTTCATCTCATAATCTTAAATACTACTCAATAACAAACCATCATAAATGACTCCAAATTTTTATCCTTTCCTGAACCTCCTGAATCTACAAAGAAGCTCTTCAGCCGCACTGCTCAATTTCTGGCAACCACGCAGAAAAATACAGAAATAGCCAATATTTTTTCAGATTCTATTCTTTAATCATCGAAACCGGTGTTCAGGAAACCCAACCGGACAAGTGGCTCACTAAAAAGCGATTCAACTGGGTTTGAACCACAGTTGTTGAACTGATAGTAACAATGAAATATGCATATATTATTATAATTTTATTGTACGTCATATATTGTTTACTAAAAATTTGGTTTTATTCGGCCCATATTCATTCTAAATGTTTGTAAATTAGGTATTGTTGATCTTCTTAGATATATAAATCTGAAAGATAAATTATATTATGATAATATTTTATATCAAGTGTTTGTGATTGGATTTTATTTCAAAATTCTCACAAAAAGGATTTTGAAAATTCTTTTTCGCCAGTTTTTGGGTACATTTGTAACGGTTGAAGGAAGCATCCAAAATGAATGATTTCTAGCAATTTCAACCTAGTTGTGTGAGAATTTACGTCCTATTTTTTTGTCAAATTTTTTCAGCCTTTCATGATGATCGGATTATTGGAAATGACATTTTTCAGCAGTTTAAACAGCTAAAAAAATAGTTTTTGAGACCGCTAGAAATAACTCTTTTTGTACCGGTGTATATGTTTGATCACACGTAAATGATCAAGCTGGATAGCTGTGAGAGAGAGAAAACTTTTCTAAGGTGCTTTTCCAAGTTGCCACACGGAAAATAAAAGATGTTAAGATTGGGAGGAGATGAAAATTAGGAAGATGACTTGCTGTCGAGTCCATTAACCACTACGGAAGCTCCCAAAATTGCTATTTGAAGCTGGATTCGAAAGAGCTCTCTGAGCATGTTCTTCGCCACCGCTAATCACCCGTCCATTCTTTCAGAGGTGCATACAAAGCGAAATTAGAATGCTGGAATTCGTTGAGAAATTAAGCCATGATACTGTTAGCTTCATATATCGGCATTACACTTTTAATATAATCCTATACAAACTAAAAAAGAAGCTTTTTATGTGTTGGTGAAAAAGAAAAGGACGTCTATGTTAAGTTATATGTATCAATAAAAGTAAATGTGTATTTAATACAAACTGTCGCTCTTACAATTACTTAGCACCACGTTTAAACTATTATTGAATTAAGAGAAAATTTCTAAAATTTCTCCAGCAACCACAAACTATGCGCACATTTAAGTTCCTAAACCACCATGTTTCAAAACCTCAATTACCCATTTAATATTAGAGTTTTGTATACAAAACACATGTGTGACAATAATGAAGATGGTGAGATTGATGAGTGGTCACATAAAAGAAGACCGAGTAGATAATAAAGTTATTAAAAATAAATTGAGAGTGGTATGGATAGATGATAAAACAAGAAAATTGTTTATGATGATTTGAATATATAAAAGACTAAGAAAAGTTAACCCCATCTAATATAGGAAAAAGTTTATTAATTATTGTTGTTGTTATAAATACTTGCATTCAGTGCTACAAACAACAACAACAACTAAGCCTTTTTCCCATACTAGACGGGTTTGGCTACATGGATTCTTTGTTTCCACAAATCCCTATCGTGTGCCATGTTAGCAATTAACTCCCAATAAGCTAGATCATTCTTTATTATTTCTTTCCAACACTTTTGTAGTCGTCCTCTACCTCTTTTAATACTTTCCAAATTTAGTTTTTCTAACCTTCTTAGAAGTTCTTCTTTTGATCTTCTTTTTATATGTCCAAACCATCTTAAACGATGTTCTCTCATTTTATCCTCTATTGGTGTCACTCCTAATTTGTTTCTAATAACCTCATTATGTATACGGTCTTTTCTTGTATGACCACTCATCCATCTCAACATCTTCATTTCTGTCACAAACATCTTTTGTACATGTTCATGATTAACTGCCCAACACTCACAACCATAAAATATGGCAGGCCTAATTGCTGCTCTATAATATTTACCTTTTAATTTTAATGGTATCTTCTTATCACAAAGAATACTTGATGCTCCTCTCCATTTTAACCAACCAACATTAATTCTATGTGTAACATCTCTATCAATTCTTCCATCACTTTGAAAAATTGACCCTAGGTATTTAAAACTTTCCTTTTGAGGAATGCAATGTGTGCCAATTTTAATTTCTATGTCCTCTGAAGTAACCAAATGATCAAACTTACATTCCATATATTCTGTCTTTGTTCTACTACATCGGAGGCCTTTGCTTTCTAATGTTTCTCTCCATAGTTCCAATTTTCTATTAACTTTTTCCTTAGACTCCTCCACTAATACAATGTCATTTGCAAATAACATACACCAAGGTACTTCATCTTGAATATGTTTTGTTAACTCATCCATCACCATTATAAATAAGTATGGACTTAAAGTTGATCCTTGATGTAACCCAATATTAACTTCAAAGAAGTCTGTCATTCCTTCATGAGTCCTCACACATGTTTTTGCACCATCATACATGTCTCTTATAAGGTTAATATATATCAATGGGATACCTCTTTTTTCCAAAGTTCTCCAAAGAACCTCCCTCGGTACCCTATTATAAGCTTTTTCTAGATCAATAAATATCATGTGAAGGTCTTTCTTTTTTGCTCTAAAATGTTCCATAAGACGTCTCAAAAGGTGAATCGCTTCAATACTAGATCTGCCTGGCATAAATCCAAATTGGTTCTCTGTTGTACTTGATACTTGTCTTAACCTACGTTCGATAATTCTTTCCCATAATTTCATAGTATGACTCATTAACTTGATACCTCGATAATTCGCACAATTTTGAATGTCTCCCTTATTCTTATATATAGGTATAAGTGTACTTTCTCTCCATTCCTCGGGCATCTTTTGGTTTTTCCATATTTCTTTAAATAGTCTTGTAAGCCAAGTGATTCCTATTTCTCCTAGTATTTTCCAAACTTCTATAGGAATATTATCTGGTCCTACCGATTTACTATTCTTCATATGTTTAAGAGCCTCTTTGACTTCATTCTTTTGAATTCATCGGTAGAAATTGTGGTTTATATACTTTTCTTACTTGGCTAAATCTCCTAAACTAATCCTAACATCTTTATTTTTATTAAAAAGATTATAAAAATAGTTTTTCCATCTATTTCTTATATCATCATTTGCCACTAGAATTTTTTCATCCTCGTCTTTTATACATCTAACATAATTAAGATCTTTAGTTTTCTTATCTCTAGCCCTAGCTATCCTACAAATATCTCTTTCACCCTCTTTTGAGTTGAGTTTTTTATATAAGTCATCCCAAATCTTAGCTTTTGCTTCACTAACGGCCTTTTTCGCTTCCTTCTTTGCTTTCTTATAAGCTTCTAAAGTTTCACTAGTTTTCTTAGTATAATGTAATTTGTAGCATACCCTCTTTGCCTTGATTTTATTTTGTACTACTTCACTCCACGCCGGTACACCTCTCTTAGATACCCCTAACACATCTTTCGCCACTTTCCTAATATGTATAGCCATATTGTTCCACATATCACAAGGTGTGCCAATATAATTCCAAACATCTCCTTGAAGGACTTTCTGTTTAAATATATCTTCTTTCTCGCTTTTGAGGATCCACCATTTAGTCTGAATAGCTCGATGCACTCTTTTCTTCTTTGTCCATTTTTTTATTTGTAAATCCATAACTAAAAGTCAATGTTGGGTAGTTAAGTTTTCTCCTGGAATTACCTTACAATCTTTACAACACGCTGTATCTTTTTTTCTACAAATAAAGTAATCAATTTGTGTTTGTGATAAGCCACTCTTATAAGTAATTAAATGTTCATCTCATTTTTTGAATATTATATTGACTATAAAGAGATCAAATGATATATCAAAATTTAAAATCTCCCTACCTTCCTCGTTTATATCCCCAAAACCAAAGTTTCCATGAATCCCTTGATATCCTAATACCTCTTTACCGACATGTCCATTTAAATCTCCTCCTAAACAAATCATCTCCCTTTGTGGAATCTTTTGAAACACCTTATCTAACTCTTCCCAAAAAACTATCTTTATACTATCTTCTAGTCCTACTTCGGGTGCGTAAGCACAAACTATATTCAAAACCTCTGCTCCTAACATTAATTTCAACGTCATGATTCGGTCACCATATCGTTGTATGTCTGCTACACTCTCCTTTAAATCTTTATTTATGATAATACCAACTCTGTTTCAAGCCTTTTCTTTACCTGAGTACCATAATTTAAAACTTGTATCCTCTATCTCCTTTGCTTTTTCTCCATCCCATTTTGTCTCTTGTAAACATAGAATATGAATCTTTCTTCGAATCATAGTATCTACCACCTCCATTAGCTTACCCGATAATGTTCCGATATTCCAAGAACCAATACGAATGTTATTATCTAGGACTAGCTTCCTTACCCCCGTATCCATCCATAATCAAAATGCAGAGACCCTCTCTGAAATTTTTTTACTATATTTGGGCGGCAATGTAGTGGGACTAACTTCTTTACCCACACCCGTCTATGATGTGGGAACCCTCTCTGCAATTGATTCACTACATTCGGGCGAAAATATAGTGGCCCTTGCTTACTTCTTACTACATTCAGGCTCTGCAGCACGTCGCTAGGTGGGGACACCCCAAAACAATGCTCATAATCTTTGTAAGTTTTACGCTGGTTGTCGAAAGCCTAACACAACCCTCCTCCTTTATTCGGGCTTGAGACCGGCAATGCAAGGGTGATCCTTTACATGGGCGGAGTTACTTGCATTCAGTGCTCCTTTTCTAAATGTCTTTCTTAGGCCTTTTACTTAGCTGCTTCTTCATTTGTACCTACACCTCAATTTTATGTCCCATACTTCTGCATACCCAATTTGAACCCCAATATAACTATATCTATCAATAATGGAATAATTGTATCTTTATTCCATCATTCATAAATCTAATTATATTAGAGTTCATATCAGGTACACACAAGTACGAAACATTATCAAATTGCTTTTCAAAACAAGCAAAGAAATCTACGTCATTTAATGTCCAAAGAGGCATAGTTTTGGCTTTATTGAAACTAATCACTTGCACACGGAGGGCAATGATTTAGAAAAAATATTATACTTCTTTTGCATATGAAACTGATATTACCTTGAGAAAATTCACCGTTCAAGATTGTCCATGAATCAGCCTAAACTCATTCATATTCAAACAAAGCCTAAAATGCACATGCACACATGCACCCTCTTGGAGGTAAACTCCCCAGCAGCAACGGTGGTCAAGAGTCCTGCCGTTGAGGTAATGCTCGTGGGTATCAGACTCATGACTGTCAACTTGTGGGTGGGCACTGTAGCTGCTATTGCTTGTTGCAATATCTTTCAATTTTGATGACCTATTTGACCAACGAGGATTAGTTGGGCTATTTCGAAGTATTAGACGGTTATGTGTTTAAATATAAAATATAAATATGATCAGAACGCAAAAAATATATAAATATAACCATATTTAGAGGTGGATCTGACAGTTTTAATTAGTTAATCATAGTTGACATTTGACCACAACAACACTCAAAAGTCATTTCAACAAAAAGAAGTAAGGAACTTAAAACTAATATAGAAAAAGAAGACTTACTGAAAACAAGATTGTCATCATTATTAAATTTCAACTCTTAGGGGTGCATGGGTGGTGGGGTGTGTCAGTCTTTGGCCTTCTCTTATGGTAACAAATAAAAAAAAGATTCTACAACAAAAGAAAACTTACTGAAAATAAGATTGTCATCATTGTTAAATTTCAACTTCATCCCATAGCCAAATTAAGTACTCATTAAGAAACGTGGTGGAGTGTCTTAGATATGAGTTGATGTTTCAAATCATTCATTAATTCACATAATGATGCCATAAGGCATGCTCTCATTTCCACCTGACTAACTTATGCTTAAGTTAACATTGCTCGGAGAACTCGTTTTAGTTCCTTCCATTTTTCCTCAAAGCTATCATGTTCGAAGGTATCAAGTTGAATATCCTTCTCGAGAGCTTCTTTTCTAACCAACAGGAAATGCAGTTCTTGCATCTCCTAGGCAATATCTCAAAATGTCTCTTGGTCGATGAGATTCTCACAAGAAGAGGAAGGTTGCTCACCAACAATGTCTCTTGGTCTACGACTAACTAATATGATCATGAATACCTCATTCTACCTAAAGGTGATGATTTTCTTCCTAGATTTGGTCCACCCAATTGATGCAAAAATTGGTTAGTCGTAGACCAAGAGAGGATAAAATTAGGGCAGCGAGACATCACAAAATCATCATGAGTAAAAGGCAAAGTGCCAAGATAGAAATCAACAAACCGTTGATACATGAGTAGGTAGAAAACGAAGTTAGAAGTAGAAGTAGAAAGGAATAAAGAGATTCTTCTGTCAAACGATTGTGCTGGAGAATAGAATGTGAAAGAAAGAATAAAAAACAACCTCAACCTTTATAAATACCAAATTATTCCAAGAAGCAAAATCATGAAAATTTCACTCAAAAACAAACTTGTCACGACAATCAATACAAATATGATGCATGTTCTCTACGATTGAAGACAAGAAGTTATAGAGGGTCATGTGTTAATGCCAAAAATTAAGAGGATTACATGGCAAACACTAGGGAGATTTAAGAGACAGAGAACACATGACAAAAATCTCAAGAAGCCCCAACAAACATAACAAAAGCTCATGCTTGTGATGTCAATAGATCCAGAAGAATGAAGTAGTGGTGGGGCAATTGGTACATCCCACCTAGCATTGCAGTTGTAAGAAAGCAACAATGAGTAAATGGAAGTTATTGGGAGTCATATCCACAAAACATAAACTCATTATTTTTCACCTCAACAAAAGCCTATAAATAGTGACCATAACTAGTAAACTAGGATCAATCACAAGCCACTATTCTTGTTACTCTTGCTTTTGTAGGAGTATCTATAACTTAGTGATCCTCGAAAATTGACACTAGCTTCATGTTCCACTCAAGCGAGTTCCAATAGCTGTTATTCGAATTGCATCATTACTTTCGACAATAACAATATATATGTACAATATATATTAATATACATCTAGCATTTGTTCCGCTAAGTTCAAAGGCTTAAATTCATTGATTGAGTTGTGTGCATGTGTTAAAAAGATTAAATTTTTGAGTCTTCAATACTTTACACCCACATAAGCATCATAGAAACATGAGGAGTACGTCTATTAAGAAATGCTTTATCAAAAATCATGAAAATAAGTATTGCAACTATCCTAAATACATTTCAGAGAATGTCGTATTGTTAAGATGTACTCATAAAATATCAAATCATTGTAACCATGGCTTGGAGCATTAAATCATTTGCACTTTAATTGCTAGCAATAATGGAAAGATAGAATGCAACATGCCTAAAACTATGGATTGAAAAACAGAATAAAAAGGCATAAAAGCTAAAAGAAAAAATTATAAAACGGCATAAACTCTGGTAACTTTGTAGATAGATTATTCACACTTTAATTGCTAGCAATAATGCAAAGATAGATTAGGTTATTTTGGGAGTAATCTGAAAACAGGTTAATCCATATTACCCTACATGATTCATTGGTCCGTTTAGAAGGCTCAGACACAACCTGGGTTGGGTTCAGCTTGGCCAGGAAGTAGCCTGAGACATATAAGTGTGTGTATGTGTATGTATTAGGTATATGAAATATAAAAATATAGTATTTTGTATTATATATGTTATGTATATTATATGTATATACACTATAACATGACATGCATTATATATGCACATAAAATGTATAATGCGTAATACATATTTAAAAACTTATGAGATACATTAAAATACATCGTTCAACAGGATACCTGATGTTGGCTCCATCCTTCTCGACAACTTCTGCCATGAGGCAACCATTCGAATCCCGTAGGAATCTAGGTTTCGATCAATACACTGGGATGCACCCATCACATACCTCAACTTATGGTGCCACCTCTTCCAACAATTTCACGAACACCAGGACAAGTGTGGGGTTTCCTCCACTTTGCAGCCCATGGAGTATGATCCCCCAAGTCCCACTACAACGATCCATATACCGAGCTGAGATGCGTCCACCACTGGCATACACAATAAAGTTTCTACCAGTCAACTGACAACAACATATGTTAGACAACCAAATGCCTAGTCAGGCTATGAAGTTTGAGGATGCACATTTGAATAGTGTTGGCATTATAGATCTGGTTCGAAATGCTTTTGGTATCGATCTCCAAGCGCCGGAGGTAGATGTTGACCGCAAGCCATATCTCGAATGGAGAGACTGGCTCAGGAGTCGATCAACAACAACAACAACAACAACAACGACAACAACGACAACAACGAAGCCTTTTCCCATACTAGATGGGGTCGGCTACATGGATTCTTTCTTTTTAGAATCCATGGTAAGTCCAACAAAGTTTTACGCTGGCTGTTGGAAGCCTATCACAACCCTCCTCCTTTATCCGGGCTTGGGACCGACCATGCAAGAGTGATCCCTTACATGGGCGGAGTTCGCTTGAGGAGTCGATCACCATATGAAATTAAACTTTATAGCCACAAAACTAGTCTTTGTATATAAATGCTGGACTTACCTTAAAGTGACAAATATTCCAAATTCAGCAAACATACAATCATACTGAACCTTCATTCGTAGATTTTGCACTTGAACGAGGCTTAATGGTATTGAAATGCATCCATATCACCATACCAAACTAACGTGGTGGTGGCGCATCTTTTGGTTCCACATATGAAGGATAGCCTGCAGAACTTGGTATTCAGATGCTATCTCGAATGTTCAAGAGCTAGTTCCACAGGTACGTGCTTCCAGGTCATTGGCACCTTAAAGTTCACTCACTTCACTCATTGTGGGCCTCATAATGGCTGAACCAGATGTACATGCCATGGCTAACCGTACAACTTTCCACATTGATTCGGCGTGATACTGCCCTTCCAACCGAGGGTCAAAAGATTAGCGAGATGTCCTCTGGAAATCAATGTTTTTGCCCACTGAACGGCGTAAACTTGGTTTTCTTCTCCAGTGTAGAAGACAGGGCGACCAGTAATGAGCTCAAACAGAACCACACCAAAGCTGTAAGTATCACTCTTCTCAGTTAACTTGCCTGTTGAGTAATACCTATAAAAGAGATGAGTAATGATCAACACCATTGACAACATAGGATAGAAAAATACTACAAGAAATTGACACAAAAGCACATGTTGTTCTAAATTAAGGACAAACAAGAAACATGTTCGTGTGAAAATTCATGCTAATAAGAAAGTCCTGAGCGGTTATCAGATGAGTAATGATCATCTGAATGACAAACTTGAAGGAAATGGCAAAAGGAAGAAGCGCTGATGTATGTTACGTTGATGTATTTAGTGAGCTAGGAACAGGTTGACATACTCTGGTTCTATATATCCTCTCGTGCCAGCAACAACAGTTACTACATGAGAAGCATCCTCAGTGGCGATGGCTTTGGACAGTCCAAAATCTGTTATCTTTGCTTCCCAGTTCTCGTCTAAAAGAATGTTCGATGATTTGATATCGCGATGAATTATCGGTGGTCTGCATCCCACATGGAAGTATTCCTCTGACCTCAGATAATCAGTTTACGAAGTCCTGTTTTTCATAGTAGAATAGTGAATTAGCCTCCTAAGTTCTCCTAATGATACCACTGTACCTTATCAATCATTTTGCTGCTGTATAGTGGCATTAGTTCAATCCATGAAGAACAAACACATCAGCATTAACACAACATCACATCAATTATTTCAAGTGAAACATCATGCTTTAGAACTTTTATTCCACAAATTCCAAAATTACCTGCTAGTAGCTCCTGTAAGTTTCCATTTGGCATGTATTCATATATTAGGATCATGTTATTACCTCCAGTACAATACCCGACAAAGGAGACCAGGTTTTTGTGGTGGACGTTCATCAACATTTTGACCTGCAAAAAATAAGGACGACTAATTTAGTTACCATGTTTCTAATTGTTGAAGGGCATCGTTTGATTCTATTTCTGTAGAAAGCTATAGATAACTGTCACAAATTCTTTTTCTCCTTTGAAGTGTGGATTGGTTAGCTCTTCACTGCAACATTACAGCCATTTTCGAGAGAACCATAATATACAATCCCTGATCCTCCCTTTCCTATCACACGACAGAAATAATTTGTTATTTGATCAACCTCATAAGGAAAACTTGTTGGACCTTTTCTAGCAGCAAATCTTGGCTCTTAGTTATCTGAATGACACAAGTAACTCTACGTTACTTACAAACACACACACAAGCATACAAACACGGAGAGGGAAGAGAAGGAGAGGGGAAATGAAGAATTACTCGAGTACAAACCGGGATATTCTGAGGGTCGCATGCCTGTCTTTCTTTTTTCCATTTTATTCTTGATGATAATCACCACTAACACGACCCCAAGCAACACGGCTATCGGCATGCCAGTACAGATCACCACCAACTTGGCATTGTGGGCCTTATAACATGAATTAGATGCACATAGGAGGGGATTGCCTTCCACTCTGTAGTTAAGCAGTTACATTGATCATGTGAAGCTGACTCGTCAAGCTGTTTCCTGACAGATTCCTGAATCAAGATCAAGCAGTTCAGTGAAAATTAAAGTAAATTGAAGGAGTAACAAGAGCCCAGATGCTAATTACAGTGACTTTAACGCTGTTTAGTTTGCTATAGAATGTGTTATGGGCGCACTTAATGCATTGCTGGCGAGGTCTCTGAATTTAAAAACTGGGTAGTTCAGTCATCAAGCTACCGCACATAGTGATCCATACTGTGGAGCTTGAAGATAATAGGACTTAATTAGTGAGAATATGTGATACTTACAACGAAACTATTCTTGGAGTTTCTACTTTGTCATATTTACAGGTCAAAACATCCCACGGGTAAATCTGAGGAAGGCAGGGATCACACATCCAATTTTTCTTTAGATGGTAAGCTTGCTTTATCTCAGTTAATGCATCCACTGCAAGTCAGTGAAAGAGATAAACATGCAAGGCCAAGGATCGAACATTATTAATTGTGACAGATATGAAACAAAACAAAAGTAGAAATAAAGAAATAATATCTTTCGGATGTTATACTCACTATCTTGGATTGATGAGGTAACAAGCATTGGCTGGTATGCCTTAACAAATTTCGAACCCGCTAATGATTGGCTGAAAAGAACCATTATTTTCGTAGATGAAGATGGAGTGCTGCTTCCAATCAAAAGGTACGGGCGTGTAGACACACGACGCTCGCATGTAGGGAATTGATAAACTTAACGGAGTTCATCCACTAAAATCTATTGTTAGATTATTGTTTTGGTTGTTATTAAACTGCAGTATCCCTGAGAAATGAAGCACAAAATAGACACGGTCTCGTTCGTTTATCGGCCAACTGATATTAATAAAGCTAGACGAGTAATCTGCAGTTTGGTGGACAGCGGATGGTACTGGAAAGATCTGATCAGGACTGATGGGAGTATTTATGCTGATGGTTGTGGCAAACCCACTGTAATCTGAAGTCCACACACGATCATAGGGGTCATCTTTGAACCTGTGGACATTGTTTTCTACTTTATGCAGCCTAATAATGGAACACAAAAAGAATCCCGCGGATGATAAGAGACAAGATTTACGCGGTTCAGAGAGCTATTTCTCGCCCCCTTCTCCGCACTCGCCACAATGGTGGTTCAGATTCATCCATTACAACATAGGAGGCACCTTATAAATCTATAACATCACTAAAAGATATAGAAAAATTGCGATGATACTTTACCCAGATCGGATGCGATGAAAGATTTGGTTCCACGGGAAAGCTGTGGATTGATAAATCTGTATGAAAGAGTGAATCAGGATCCACATCAAACACCAACATCCTGTACTATTGCAAATGAACAAATGATCTGAAGTTCTAATTCTTCTCTTGATGATCTATTTGTATATTAGCCAACAACATTATTGACTAGAGGTGTATGTGGTCATGTTTGGTGCATAATCGATTTTCGTATTTGGGAAACCAAATAAACATGGTTTAGTTCCAAAACATGGTTCAATACATTTTAACGAGAGAATATATGGTATCTATAAAGCATACATATAGCCACCCGCACGACAAATAAACTTAGGAGGCTTTTGACATCACGTCAGGAGGACACCAACCTTGAGGGCCCAGTGGAACCAGCATTTACTCGCAAATACGAAACCAACCAGCTGGTACCGTCAAGAAATTCGCCATCAAGAGGCCGAAGCTCAAGAGCGGAGATGAAGGGGATGCCTCCTGCAGTTCTTACAAGGCACACACTGATGGAAGTGTCGGTGTGGTGATGATTTCCGTCCACTAGACGTCATTTGAATTGTCCAACTTCACCGTGTACCATTTGTCAACTCCCAAGTAGATATCAAAGTTTGGCAGCAAATTCTACAAGTCATAGTTGCCATACATGAAAGATGCTCGAACCAGGTACCTCTTGCCCTTGGTAACAGGTATCAGTGAGTAACAGTTCTTTTGGTAACTGGGGAAGGACCTTAAGGTCTGGAACAAGGGGGGGCTGCTTGAGAACTTAGTGGTGACGTTCTTGATTTCTCCGTTTTCTACGTACTGATCGTCGGAAGTATAATTATAACCAAGCTCATCTATGTAGCTGGCGCCATTTGTAAGCCCGCAATCCAAATTGATGAACCCTGTGTGAACAAGTAGAATGAGTAGTTCTTGTATTAATTTTCTTTTTCTGCTGCTTACCACTAATTCTTTTAGAAATATGCCTCACAGTAGTAATGTCTGGATTGAATGTGATTTCTAACGAGTTGAATGAGTAGTTCGTGTTTGCTTTTGAAGTGCCAAGCACAATGCCTATGATTTGTATTTCGAAAGAACTTGTAGACTCTCATTGTAGAACGTGCATTGTGAGTCAAGTACTACAAACCATGAGGTAAGACAGGAAGTAAAGAGAGCTCTTAGTATCATCCTATCAGCTCAGTTGATCCTTTTAACCATGATGATGGCTTATGTAGATCGAAATGCCACCAAAGGAAGAAAACGTAAGAGACCCATGAAATATCAAAAAATTACGAATTTCGTAAGTAACAGTATATCGTGCTCACGCTCAGTCGATTAAGACAGCAAGCAGTGGGCATCAAAAGAATTAACAGAGGAAATGTTTCAGAGAAAGGAAACTAATAGAATCAAAAGTACTCTTTCCGAACAGCCTCTACAGCTCCATAAAAGAACAGACCAAGATAAAGCACCAAGCATTATCAACAAACCAATCGTATACATCATCAAATTCTAATATTTTTTTCCACACTTTAATCTTCTTCTTCTCTTTGTTTTTCATAGTTTTTCGAGGAACCTGTAGAGATGCTTTGTTGAGAATTTTCGTGAATCGCTTGAGCCTTATAAATAACCTTCGGATAGAAGACGACGTCCTCCGACGCACCCGTAGATCACTTATCACAGTTCTGTTTCGTGTCGAGTTCAAGTATGCTTTTTGATTCCCAGCCTGACAGTTTCTCAAAAACAAAAGGAACTTATCAAACCCATTATTTTTCCTTACATCAATCTTCTTTTTCTTTTTTTTTTGCTAAAACGTGGTTGATTTAGTTTATAAGTTCCTTCACCAAACTAGAATTATTCGACGACTTTTTATCGGAGCAACTTTGTGATTTAAATTTACTTGACTTCTGAAAATGTGCCATTTCCTACGCGACTTTTTATATTCAAACAATACACAGGAAATCTCGCCCTTAATATCAAGAAAAAAAAGAAAAAGAAAGTCTGTGCGGTTGTTTGATAAATGATGCATATGGATCAGGAAATTTTATAAGATGCTTAAATGACTGGTTAACAAAATGTCTTACTCACACCGCATCAAGTTACAACGACATATTTTATTTCAATCATCCAAAAGATAATCTCTATTAAATAAAAAATCAATGAAGGTTGATGAATGCCTCATTGAATACCTCATTAAATTTGGTTTGTGAAAAATGAATAGAAATTAAAAATTTTGTTCCAATGAGGAGGCTGAAACCTGACGTTGGCCCGGGGTATTGAACTCATAAACTTCAACTTGTGAGCCAACCCCTAGCCTGGCGAGATATTGAGCTTTGTGCAAAATTACTCATTCGGTGGTATAAGACGAGGGTATTTGATACATTTATTCTCCTAGTTTAGCTACCATCAAGAAACGAATGTTGGACACAATAATTTAGGTTAACCGATGAGTAGGAGATGACTGAAAAAAAACATTTCCCAAGTTATTCCATATGCTCAGAGAGAGAGAGAGAGAGAGCAAACTTTTCGAAGGTGCCAATAACACGAGAAACAAAAGATCTTGAGATTGGGGACACGGAGAAACTCGGAAAGATGACTTACTGTCTATTCCATTAGCCACCACTGAAGCTCAAGCTTCATTCCAAACAGCTCTCTCAGCATGTTCTTCGCCATCGTTAATCACCGTATCCTTTCAGAGGAGCATACAAAGCGAAACTAGAGTGCCAGAATTGCGTTGAGAAATTAAGCCATAAGTCGTTTTTTATCTTTTGGTGAAGAAGAAAAGGACGTTTATGTTAAGCACGACGTTTGAACTATTATTTAATTAAGAGAAAATTTCTCCAGCAATCACAAACTAAGCCCACGTTTAAGTTCCAAAGCCAGCATGTTTCAAAACCTCAACTACCCATTGAATGTTAGAATTCCGTGTACCCAATACCCAGTGTATTGTTTTCTAATTTTGGTTGAACTTTTCTTTAAACCATCTGAGTCAACTGAAGAATCATTATGTGATTTCCCACAATATGCTAAGGTCCATTAACATGCCGTCCATTCCGTTTGCATCACTACAACAACAACTAAGCCTTTTCCCATACTAGATGGGGTTGGCTACATGGATTGTTTGTTTCCACGGATCCCTATCATATGCCATGTTAGCGGTTAACTCCCAATAAGTTAGATCATTCTTTATTGTTTCTTTCCAACACTTTTGTGGTTGTCCTCTAACTATTTTAATATTTTCCAAATTTAGTTTTTCTAACCTTTTTAGAGGTTCTTCTTTTGAACTTCTTTCTATATGTCCAAACCATCTTAAACGATGTTCTCTCATTTTATCCTCTCTTGGTGCCACTCCTAATTTGTTTCTAATAACCTCATTATGTATAAATACAAATTTATGGCGTCGCCCGAACTTGAACCGAAGACCTTCGTTGTGTTAGACTGACGTGATAACCAACTACACCACGACACCAGTTGGTAAAAGGAGTGCAACACAAGGACTTCCCAGGAAGTCACCCATCCCAGTTTTACTCTCGTCCAAGCACGCTTAACTTCGGAGTTATGATGGGATAAGGTGTTTTAGTGCTGGTATGATTGCACCCGTTTGCATCACTAAGAAAATATAAAATAATATCGTCAGAGTTGTTTCTAGAAAATGTAGTTCTTGAAATGAAATTTCATTGTTTTTAATAAATACAGAGCTGAAACTATTAATCCAAGAATGATTACTTAAGAATTGGAATTGCAAATCAATTAAAAAAAAGTTAAGGT
Source organism: Brasenia schreberi (assembly GCA_036023115.1). Taxonomy (NCBI): domain Eukaryota; kingdom Viridiplantae; phylum Streptophyta; class Magnoliopsida; order Nymphaeales; family Cabombaceae; genus Brasenia; species Brasenia schreberi. The sequence continues at coordinate 6,666,224 of JAYKKT010000066.1, forward strand.
GTAATTTTCCCTTGATTGTAAACTATAAATAATTCCATAATAAAAAATACTTATCGAAAACGTGATTGCCATCGTTCTTAAAGTTAAACTTCATCTCATAATCTTAAATACTCAATAACAAACCATCATGAATGACTCCAAATTTGTTATGTGATTCTATTTCAAAATTCACCACAAAAAGGATTCCAAAAATTCTTCTTGGCGAGTTTTGGGTACATTTGCAACAGTCTGAGGAAGCATAAGAAATGAACCATTTCTAACAATTTCAACCTAGTTGAATATTTTTGACAGTTGTGTGAGTATTTTCGACCCGAATTTTTTGGCAAACATTTTCTGGAGGTTGTCATCTTTTTTTATGGTCAACTATCGGACTTTTTTCAGCAGTTTAAACTGCTGAAAAAATAGTTTTTAAGACAGCTAGAAATAATTCTTTTTGTACCGATGGATATGTTTGATCGATCCCACGTTAATGATCAAGCTAGATAGCTGAGAGAGAGAGAGAGAACTTTTCTAAGGTGCTTTTCCAAGTTGCCACTCACATGGGAAAAAAATAAAAGATGTTGAGATTGGGAGAAGAAAATTTGGAAGATGACTTACTGTCCAGTCCATTAACCACTACGGAAGTTCCCAAGATTGCTATTAGAAGCTTGATTCGAAAGATCTCTCATGTTCTTCGCCATCGCTAATCACCCGTATATTCTTTCAGAGGAGCATACAAAGCGAAATTAGAATGCTGGAATTGCGTTGAGAAATTAAGCCACGATACTGTTAGCTTCATATATCGGCAATAGACTTTTAATATATTCCTATACAAACTAAAAAAGACGTTTTTTTTGTGTTGGTGAAAAAGAAAAGGACGTCTATGTTAAGCTATATGTATCAATAAAAGTAAATGTATATTTAATACAAACTGTCGCTCTTACAATTAGTTAGCACCACGTTTAAACTATGCGCACATTTAAGTTCCTAAACCACCATGTTTCAAAACCTCGATTACACATTTAATTTTAGAGTTGTGTACAAAACACGCCTGTAACAATAATGAAAATGGTGAGATTGATGAGTGGTCACACAAATGAAGACCGTGTAGATAATAAAGTTATTAAAAATAAATTAAGAGCAGTACCAATAGATGATAAAACAAGAAAAATTATTTAAGATGATTTGAATACATAAAAAGACTAAAAAATGTTAACCCCATCTAATATGGGAAAAAGCTTAATAATTATTGTTGTTGTAAATACATTCAGTGCTCTTTTCCTAAATGTCTTTCTTAGGCTTTTTAGTTAGCTGCTGCTTCTTCATCTGCATTCTTCTAGAGATGGCAATGGAGTGGTTCTGTGATGGGTATAACAATGGCCAACTTTGTATCTACACCTCAATTTTAAGTCCCGTACTTCTGCATACCCAATTTGAACCCCAATATAATTATATCTATCAATAATGGAATAATTGTATCTTTATTCCATCATTCATAAATCTAATTATATTGGAGTTCATATTGGATACACATAAGTGCGGAACATTATCAAATTGCTTTTCAAAACAAGCAAAGAAATCTACGTCATTTAATGTCCAAAGAGGCACAGTTTTGGCTTTAGTGAAACTAGTCTCTTGCAAGCAGAGGGCAGTGATTTAGCAAAAATATTATACTTTTTCTGCATATGAAACTGATATTACATGCACCCTCTTCGAAGCACATATGAATCAGCCTAAACTCATTCATATTCAAGCAAAGCCTAACATTCATAGGCACACATGCACCCTCTTGGAGGTGAACTCCCCAGCAGCAACGGTGGTCAAGCGTCCTACCGTTGAGCTAATGCTCTTGGGTATCAAACTCATGACTTTCAACTTGTGGGTCGGCACTGTAGCTGCTATTGCTTGTTGTAATATCTATCAATTTTGATGACCTATTTGACCAACAAGGATTAGTTGGTCTATTTTGAAGTATTAGACGGTTATGTGTTTAAATATAAAACATAAATATGATCAGAACATAAAAAATATATAAATATAACCATATTTACAGGCGGATTTGACAATTTTAATTAGTTAATCATAGTTGACATTTGACCACAACAAAACTCAAAAGTCGCTTCAACAAAAAGAAGTAAGGAACTTAAAACTAATATAGAAATGGAAGACTCACTGAAAACAGGATTGTCATCATTCTTAAATTTCAACTTCATCCCATAGTCATATTTAAGTACTTATTAAGAAACCAACCTAAATGCCTCCAAATTTTTCTCTTTCCCTGAACCCTCTGAATATCGAAAACCAGTATTCCCAGAAACCGAACTTAAATTACTACAAGTTATATATATATATATATATATAATCATTTTATATATCACATATTATTTCCTACAAGATAAACAATAAAGAACCCCAAGTATGAAAACATGCTTCTCCAGTAGATCTTATTCAACTAATTGCCCCAGATAAAAAGGGACTCCAACAACCAACTTAAATTACTAAGAAAAGGAAAATATTAAATTTATTATTCAAAAAGTAAAATAAACATTAAAAATAGAAAAAGAAAAAATAACAGACCGGCAATTTCACCGGTTCAACCATCAGGTTCACTGGTCAGCAGTTGGGTATTTCTCCATTTGGTTCAATATACCGACTGAACTCATTCATAGTCTGATTATCTATTTATCCACCCCGACTGGCCCGTTGGATTTAGTTTCACAAACTATGCCAGAAACTGAATTCACTACCCATCGAGAAACCCAAAACAATTTGAACTTTTGGCTTCCCTTATGTTATTCATGGCCTAGCTATGTCATACGGGTGCATGTGTGGGTGCGGGATACGGTAAATTTCAAAAAATTTAGGTACGACGACACGACTAAAGTATATAATATTATATATATTATACATTCAACCTAGAACAAATGAGACATCAATTAATATAAGTATATGACGACAATAGTAAGTACATAACTTTATATTAAAGCAAAACAAGTAAATAACTACTAATTTCATTATAATACGCAAATCAATCAAAAAGAAAATCAGGATTTGCATATCAACGATATTATAAGTGAAGGGACTATCGACAATATTATCAACTATGAAGTTATAAACAATATTTATGTTTGATAAATGAAATGAACATATACCTCATAAATTATAGATCTTCATTCTCAATAATGTTATCAACTAAAGGGATTATTGGAAAAGTGAGTTTCATATTAAGGGTATGCAAATCTTGACTGTCATCTAAGTGATATTCCTCCGGGTTTGCATTCAATATTTTGATGCTCCTTTACTACAATATATTCAAATAAATATCAAGAAAAGATCAAATACAATCATCATGATTAATAGAAAAGAAAATAATTTTGAAAGATTAGTAATTAGTTACCTTTACTAAGCATTAGATCGTGAAATCAATCTTAGATTTGAATGGACATAAACTAAGTCTTCGGCATGACTACTTGAGAGATTGTTCATTTTGATATTGTGAATTTGAGAATATGTAATCAAATTCCTTTCACAACAAGATGAAGTAGTAGGTTAAGATAATAATTTTGATGCAAGCTTTTGAAGAAGAGGCATCTCAAATCCATAACATGCCCACTATAAGGGTTTTTATTTTAGCATGATGAGAAAAATAATATGATGATTGCTGAATATTTTAGAAATAATAACATATGCAGTGCAAGCAAAATCAGTATCCTTTTTGTCAAAATCAATAATACTCAATTATGAGCATGAAGCCAACAATAAATCAATTTCGATACACAGTGCAAGCAAAATGAGTATCCTTGTTGTCAAAATCAATAACACTCAACTAAGAGCATGAAGCCAACAATAAATCAATTTTGCACAAGTATCGTAATAATTAGCAATATAACTCAAAGTCTAAAATGCCAAAGCGCTCATGGAAGAATGTTGTTCGTCACTTTCATACAATTGTATTGTTCATAATCTACACAATATAATAGTCAGACCACTTATCAATGCAATATAAAGAACATGTGATCTTGCAGATTGTAACTATAAACAACTCTTGTGTACACATTTTGTCACTGGATTCATGTCCATTGTTGCATACTTTTCCATCATATCATACCATAGTCATAAGTAATATTCTCAAGAATTTCTTAGCAAGAAAAAACCAATAGAGTAATTGTTTATGAAAAAAGGGGGAACGGTGAACCAACTGCCTTTCTTGATCAACTAAAACGAAATCAACTCAGACTGTGTTTTTAGTAGCATAAGGGCATCTAGAGAGGGGATGATCATATCACAATAGAGAACAAACCAATATCTAGAAGAGAGGGGATAATGATACCGTAGTCGAGAAGAAAACGTAGTCGAGAGGAATGTAGAGGAACGCAGGCTCGCAGAGGAACGCAGGCTCGTATAAAAATGCAGAAGAACGCAGAGGAACATAGGCTCGCAGAGGAATGTAGTGGAATGTAGGCTCAAAGAGGAATGTACAGGAACAAGTTACGGTTTTTATACCAGACGACCTAAAAAATCGATCAACTATAGACTCGGACACGTTGACCGCACTCGAAATAGGCTCTAACACATTGACTGTGTCTGAAAAACATGACACTATGTCAATACCGCACCGACACGGTATCGATATCAGTGTCGCACTAGTGTGAGGGCTGACACTCCACCTCCTAGAGGTATCTGTGTGACATAGGGACTCAAAGGGCCTAAATTCATGGTCTGAGTTGTACGCATCGTTGCATCAAAGGCATATGCTTGTTGTGGTCGACTTGGTTGCAACCATATATGTACATACAAATTATATATAAACTTATATAGTGAGAATATATAAAATCTAACATTTAGGGAAGTTTATAATATTAAATATTTATATGGCAGTAGAATTTGAGTAACCTTATATCACCATATTCTTTCCGATCGGGTCACTTCTGAAAGACTCCAACACCTAACATGAAGTGTATATTGTTGTACGTAGCATATCAATGCATATGATTCTCTCTATACATATGTATATATATATATATATATATATTAATGTTGAAAATTGAGGGTTATGGTCCCAACAGACACACCAAAGACTCTAGCCTATGACATCAACAAATCTTCAAGCATAAAGTAATAGTGGAGTAGTTGCCACGTCATATCTAGAATTGAAGGGACAAGGAAGCAACAATGAGGAAATGAAAGTTATTGGAAGTCGTGTCTATAAAAGACAAACACATTCTCTACCACCTCATTGAAGGCTATAAATAATAACCACAACGAATAAACTAGGATCAACCACAAACCACAATTCTTATTTTCTATTTTAGGTTACTCTTTTCCTTGCTTTCATTGAAGTAGTTGTGACTTAGTGATCTCGATGCATACTCAAGTATTATAAGTGAAGTGGTCTACCATGTTTGTATGTATGATTATGATAGCAAACAAGATATGTACAATCAGAACCCTGAAAATCTACTCTCATCACATAAAGCCTTATTCATAGTCCCCTTGAAAACGAGGTTTAGAGTTATCTAATATTCCCCCTCCCCCATGTTTCACTACAATCAATTCCATTAGGTACTATTCAAATTGCATAGTCACTTTTGATGATAACAATATATATGTATATATATGTATGTACGCAATGTACATTAGTATACATCTAGTGTCTGGTAGATAAGTTCAAAGGCTTATATTGAGACTTGTAAGTGGAAACATCACCCAAGATTGTCAATTTGCTTACAAGCCTCTCAACCCTATATATACCTTTGCTTAGGTTGGAGGTGTAAAGTTGGAACTGGTCAAGATACGCCTCCGCTTTAGTTTGCTATCGTGCAAGACAATCCAATGTTAATAAGATGTCTTTCAAGTACAGATGGTTCACAGGGACTCTTAGTAGCTGATAATTAATGATCTTTTGCATGTCTAAGATAACCTATCAAACTAGAAGTGGTACATCCGAGTTCCTAACCAATTTTTGAAGAGAAGAGGAATAAGTTCATTGAAGATTCATTCTCTTCTTGAAGACCCTTACTTAGCACATTCTTAACAAACTCAATATCAATCTAAGAGGAAGAGGTTGGGACACATCTTCATCCACGATTACAACATTGTCATCGACTGGAGTGCCTACCATATTTGTGTTAACCATGCCCAACATGGTACCATCTATTTGTCTTACCAAAGACATGCGAATAATGGTTCCCTATGGTAGCGAGTTATCAAAAGCCTTTGGTCGAGACTGTAGTATAGAAACAGGAATCAAAATGAGAGTCCTCTCTAATTTGTAGGATGTAGGGATTTGAAAGATAGGTCATTTGTCATGAATATGAATTTCTTTTCATGGGGATCTAATTCTCTACAAAAACCACCTGCCCAAGGTTGGTGCTTAAAGAAGGTACTAGAAGAAAAAATAAAATGATGTATGCATAATAGAAAATAGAGACATCTATGCCATCGAGATAACAACACCTATTCTTCAACATCCTCATCATGAGGCTCCATAATAGGAACCTATAGAGGAGGTGACAAAAGTTAAGTATCAACTCAGGTATAAAGAATAGCAAAGAAGATCCTCCATGGTCAAAGGACGGTAGAACACCATAACTTGAAGATTTGTGTGGTGGCACATTCTGATCGATCAGTAAAAACTTTGTACTAGGTTCAATGAAGGCTACAAATAATAATTGTAAAAAATAAATAAGGATAACACAAACCACAATTCTTACTTTCTTTGTTTTATTTACTCTTTTCCTTACTTTTCTCTGATTAGTTATAACTTAGCGATCTCGATGCATACTCAAGTATTATAAATGCTCTAATGTATTCATACATATGATTCTGAGAGTAATTGGGATATGTATTGTCGGATTCCTAAAAATCTACTCCAGTCATATGAAGTCTTATCCATAATCTCTTTAAAAATGAGAGTTGGAGTTTTCTAACATGTGTTGCACTATATTCTAGTCCAACGGGTCCCATTAGGTGTTATTCGAATTGCATAATCACTTTTAATGATAATAATATATGTGTGTGCAATGTACATTAATATACATATGCTCTTTATTCAGATAAGTTCAAAGGCTTAAATTCATTGAGAGTTAAGTTAAACCATCACCCAATGGTTTCTATTCACTTAAAATCATCTCAACATTAGTCTATACCTTTGCTTAGCTTGGAGGTATAAAGTTGGAATATACCAATAATACACTTCTCCTTTGTTGTTGTATAAGGTGATCCAATCTTAATCAAATGTCTTTCAAGCACAAATGGTTTGTAAAGACTCTTGGTAGTTAGCAATTAATGATCTTCTATACATCTAAGAAACTTATCGAGCCAAAAGTGGTACCCCAAGTTCCTAATCAGTTTATGAAGAGAAGAGCGAGAAGTTCCACAAAAAGTCAACCTCTTCTCAGGACCCTTAGCACATTCTTAACAAACTCGATGTCAATAATTGGAGTGACTACCATATTCGTGTCAATCGTGCTCAAGATGGTACCATCTATTTGTATTACTTCATACATGTGAATAATGGTTAGCTATTATAGCGAGTTGTCAAAAACCTTCAGTCAAGACTCTGATATAGAAACAATAATAAAAATGAGAGCTCTCTCTAATTCATAAGATGTAGGGATGGGACAATGAGCCTTTTGTTGTGAGTCCAAATTTCTTCTAGGGGATCTTATCCTCTATAAAAACCACTTGTCCAAGGTTGGTGCTCACACAAGGTAAGAAAAGAAAAAGGAGAATATCGTATACAAAGTAGAAAAAAGAGAAAACTTAACCCCTTTAGATGCCGTCAAGATAGAAATAGTGATGGGAAAATTAGAGCTCTAAGAGAAGTATGTTCAAGTTCTCAACGATTGAATACAAAAAGTCATAGAGGCATGTGTTAATGCCAAAAATTAAGAGAATTACGTGGCAAACACTTAGGAGCTTTAAGAGACAGAGAACATGGGGCAAAAATCTCAAGGATCCCCAATATACATAACCAAGGCTTAGACCTATGATGTCAACAGATCTTGAAACATGAAGTAGTGAAGGGAAAATTGGCACATCCCACTTGGCATTATGGGTATAAGGAAGCAACAATGAGTAAATGGAAGTTATTGTGAGTCATGTCCATAAAACATAGACTTATTATTTTTCACCTCAACAAAAGCCTATAAATAGTGACTATAACGAGTAAACTAGGATCAATTACAAGCCACTATTCTTGTTACTCTTGCTTTCTTAGGAATAACTATAACTTAGCGATCCCCGAAAACTGACACTACCCGTATCATGTTCCACTCCAGCAAGTTCTAATAGTTGCTATTCAAATTGTATCATCACTTTTGACAATAACAATATATATATGTGTGTGTGTGTGTGTGTGTGTGCGCGCATGCAATATACACTAATATACATCTAGTGTTTATTCCAACAAGTTCAAAGGCTTAAATTCATTGATTGAGTTATGTGCATGTTTAAAAAAGATTAAATTTTTGAGTCTTCAATGCTTTACACCCACAAAGGGATCATAGAAACATGAGGAGTACACCTATGAAGAAATGCTTTATCAAAAATCATGAAAATAAGTATTGCAACCATCATAAATACGTTTAAGAGAATGTCGTATTGTTAAGATGTACTCATAATATCTCAAATCATTGTAACGATGGCTTGGAGCATTAAATGATTCCCCTTTAATTGTGAGCAATAATGCAAAGATAGAATGCAATGTGCCTACAACTATGCATCGAAAAACAGAATAAAAGGGTATAAAAGCTAAAAGAAAAATTATGAAAAGTAATAATCAAGAAAAATATTTAACCATTTAAACTATGGTAACTTTGTAGAATCCGATGGTATACAATTATAATTAGGAGTGACAAATCGGGACAATAGATTACGTTATTTTGGGTGCAAGCTAAAAATAGGTTAATCCATATTACCCTACATGCTTCATTGGTACATTTAGAAGACCCGGACACGACCTGAGTTGGGTTCGGCTTGTCTTGGAAGTAGCCTGATACACACACACACACACACACACATATATATATATATATATATATATATGTGTGTGTGTGTGTGTGTGTGTGTATGTATTAAATATATGAAATATAAACATATGGTATGTTGTATTATATATGTTATGCACATTATATGTATATACACTATAACATGATATTTATTATATATGCATATAAAATGTATAATGCATAATACATACGTTTACATATTTAGAAACTTATGACATACATAAATATACATCCTTCAATGCGGTACCTGATGTCGGCTCCATCCTTCTTGACAAATTTAAACATGAAGCAACCATTCAAACCACGTAGGAATCTAGGTCTTAATCAATATATTCGGGTGTACCCATCACATACCTCAACTTATGGTTCCACCTCTTCCAACAATTTCATTGCGACCAAGATAAGATTGGGGTTTCTTCCACTTTGCAGCCCATGGAGCATGATCGCCCAAGTCCCACCACAATGATTTGTGTACCGAGCTAAGATGCGTCCACTGCTGGCATACCCAATAAAGTTTCTACCAATCAACTCACAACATCAGATAGACAACAAAATGCCTAGTCAACCTACAAAGTTTGAAGATACACATTTGAATAGAGTTGGCATTATCGATATGGTTTGAAATGCTTTGGTATCAAGCTCCATGCACCGGACGTAGAGGTTGACCGCAAGCTTCCTCCTATTTCGAATGGCTTCAAGGTAAAATTTACGACTTTTTAGGGTAGAATGATAAATATTTGAATGCGCTTTTGGTTCGATTCACCCTTGAGTGCAAAGAGTTGGGTGTTGATGAGTTGCATAAACTCAAGTACTTTGTGTCTTTTTAAATAAGCCAAGTATATGAGGTTTGTTTAATTAAGACATAGGAGGAGATGTAGAAAGTTTTTCTCAAATACTATAAAAGATTCATCTACAATCCACTTCCATAGATTTAATGAACCTCCAACAAATAGTTGAAGAAATTGTTCAAGTTTTTTTAAGAAAGTTTTATTGTTTGGTCACTCGTTGCCATATGTAGTTCACCAAGACATGATACATGGTCTTAGTATGAAATTTTTTATGGTTAGAAATCATGAAAGGGCTGGCCGGCCGTTTTAGTCCTGTTCTTATCTAGTTAGCAAACTAAGTCAGGGAGGTGGAACACATTCTTAGTACTCCAACACATTGTTTAGCAAGTGAGAGGGACCAAAAAGGGCTCAATGTGAGGCTCTTATTTCTAGAATTAAGAAATGATACATGAGACAGATAAAGAGTCTCATTTGATTGATGTTATGGTGACCAAATTGATGCAAGGGCTACCATATGTTTGTAATACTCTATGACTTTCAAAAGGAAAGGAGAAGGAAGCCAATAAGAAGGAAGCATGGCTTTTTGATACACGAAAACCTGATCAATTTTTTGACATGCTCCAAAAAGACCGGCAAATGTGTCTTCCCATGGTTCACTTGATACCTTCCCAAGAGAAGACTAAGAAGTTTTCAAGGTGCTGCAAATGACATAATCTTAGTTTCCATAGTATAATGAGTGCACCAAGTTGGAGATAGTGATACAACATGGTATTAGAGAAGGTTGCCTTAAACTCTCAAAGAAGCGACTTAGGATTGATGCAGATCTCTCCATGGTCATTTCCATTATAGATGAAGACAATCATGTTTTGTCATTCTCTATTGTCATAGCATATGGTATGAAAAGTGTGGAGGATAGTCAAATTCATAAGTAGCAAATGGCACAACAATCAAACAACATAGAGTCAAGGTGGATCACTCAAGGTCAAAGAAGAAATGGTCAGTTGATGATGAACAAGATATACTTAAACCAGAAGTGCGCTCTAAGGAACGTGGAGGCCTCGTTCACATACACGAGAGGTGCATCAACCTTACTACAGAAAGTTAACCAGATAATGTCCTCATGACATCTTATAGATGGTGGACTCAACTCGAATAACCACAAGCAAGCAGAGAAGGAGACTAATAGAGTAAGGTTGAATCCATTAGTACATCACCATCCACATCCTCTTCCTCGAATAGTTGAGTTGTTCATGCCGAATGACATAACCACTTTATGTATTTTGAAAGTAGATAATGTCCTAATTCGATAGTGCATGTTCATACCCCAAGTGAGTCATATATTGAAAAATTCATGGTTCATCAGTGACAGCTCACACACAAGTAGAAACAACATGCTCAAAGAAGACGGGTACAATTGAGGGAAATGCTATAATTTGATGAATCTTCGAGCAACCCAAAGGTACATCCTCGGCGTATTGGTCTTCGAGTCCTATTGGGTTTTGATGAGGAATGAGAGCATGATTACCCTTAGAGGCAGACATAAAATAAACAGTGAGAGTCGAACCCTTCAAATCTTAACCTCGAAGGAGGCAACAAGCTCTCATTTGAGCCACGAGGCTTGTCCAAGGAAACTCACGTCATATCAGATCGTGAGGAACCCAAATCTCAAGGTCACCTATATTTCTTACTTAAAAGAGATCAATGAGTAAATTGAAGCGGTTCTCGGTAAGTGGAGAAAGAACTTGCAAGCTGCCAGTGATGCCAATCAAAAGGAAGCTCGCCAAAGAATAGAAACAAACACTATTATTTGCAGAGAGAGATTGCAAGCACCCATGATCCAACACGTGAAGAAAACAGATGACCAAGATTTGTGGGCTTCTAACAATAAGGTCCAAAACAATTCTCAAGATAAGGCCTTCGTTAAAGTGGAGGGAGCCAACGAGTTATCGAATCAAGAGACACTTAGCTCTACGAGATTCACACGTAATCCATACTGCACTACTGATTCAGAACTTGCAAAACCAGATGTGGTGCAGCAGGATAGTGGAGTCACGAAGGAAAGGTCCCCGCATCCTCAAATCGATTGCTCATCCATGTTAGGAAGTCATCGAAGATGAGGACTTCTTGAATGAAACCTACATATCCCACGAGCATTTTGATGATGATATCTTTTATCCTTTGGAAAGATTACTTATTGTCCTTTCAAGAAGTTTTGTTCTTGCGGAGGCTGGACAATTCAATGAGGGGGATGACTTCCTCATGGAAGATCCAGATTGGGTGAATTTTATCAGTAGGATTGACCTTCCAATTGTATTTCAAAAGCCACCGTTGAAAGGCATTTCCGGCCATTGTGGATGAGGGTCGTGGTGTATGACCTCCCTTTAAAAATATTTGTTCATAGAAATGCAACGCTTAATGTGATGCTGCATGATACCTTGCGACAAATTGGAAGGACAGTTTCCGAGCTGATTCCTACAAACCTCAACATGTTCAATTTTTGAGGATCCATCCCTCAAAGTGGGAGTAATAGCCATGAAGCTTACAATGGGGTGGACTTTGGATACCCATTCTTTGTAATCGACTAGCCCTAGATATTCGTTGTTTCTTAGGACTGAATACACATCAATTATTGTGTCATCGATGTTACATTAACATTGATATCTAACAGATTTAGTGAAAAGTAGTTTAGTCTACTCGATAAACATGTACATCACCATCACTAACTTACCCTTTTCTATGAAAGGATGCGGAGAGGAGTGCAAGTTTCACAGAAACTTGCCATTGCTGGAAAAACAGTAGCAAATATCAATCTTAAAATGCGTATTGCCTACCAAAACACATTAGTATTTCATAGATGCGTAATGAGTTATAACAATTAGTCTCACATCGAATTTCAGGAGTCGATCATCATATGAGATTAAACTGTATATACACAAAACAAGTCTTTGTATATAAATGTTCGACTTACCTTAAAGTGACAAATATTCCAAATTCATCCAACATACACTCATACTGAACCTTCATTCGTAGATTATGCACTTGAACGAGGTTTAATGGTAAATGCATCCATATCACCATACGCTACTAACGTGGTGGTGGTGCATCTTTTGGTTCAACATATGAAGGATAGCTTACAGAACTTGGTATTGCATATGCAATCTCGAACGTTGAAGAGCTAGTTCCACACATACGTGCTTCCAGGTCTTTGGCACCTTTGAGTTCACTCACAACTTCACTCATTGTGGGCCTCATAATGGCTGAACCAGATCTACATGTCATGGCTAACTCTACAACTTTCCACATAGATTCGGCGTGATACTGGCCTTCCAACCGAGGGTCAGCAACATTAGAGCGATGACCTCTGGAAATCAATGTTTTTGCCCACTGAGCGGCGTAAACTTGGTTTTCTCCTTCAGTGTAGAAGACAGGACGAACAGTAATGAGCTCAAACAGAACCACACCAAAGCTGTAAACATCACTCTTCTCAGTTAACTTGCCTGTTGAGTAATTCCTATAAAAGAGATGAGTAATGATCAACACTATTGACAACATAGGATTGAAACATTCTACAAGAAATTGATGTTGTTGTTCTAAATTAAGGACGAACAAGAAACATGTTCATCTGAAAATTCATGCTAATAAGAAAGTCCCGAGCGGTTATCAGATGAGTAATGATCATCTGAATAAAAAACTTGAACCAAATGGTAATAGGAAGGAGCACTGATATATGTTACGTTGATGTATTTAGTGAGCTAGGAATAGGTTGACATACTCTGGTTCTATATATCCTCTCGTGCCAGCAACAACAGTAACTACATGAGAAGCATCCGATGATTTGATATCAATTATCGGTGGTCTGCATCCCACATGCAAGTATTCGAGACCTGAATTGCCAAATAGAATTCCTAGTTAAGAAAAGGCAAAACAAGTGAAACGAAAATTTGCAATCTAACCTGTCGTAACACTGAATGTGACGAAAGTTTGGATTCTAACCTGTTGCAACACTTAATGACGTCTGAAGTCTCTTTTCCCAATTTAAGACATTGGATTTTCCAGTCTTATCTGCAGTATAGATAAATGTCAGCAGTCTGATTCATTAATCAACAAGAAACGCAAATAATTGTACTATTTATATATAGAAAGAGCGACACACCTATATATATGTCTCCTTTAATGAAGTTGTCAGCTTCTCAGGCAATAAAGTTCTCTGTTGTTCAATCATTTTCACTCATGAACAGGGGATGCCCATTTTCACTCATGCAATCAGATGTTCAGAACAGGGGATGTCCATTTTCTATAGTTCCCATTTATGTGTTTCTCTGTATGGTCTCAGGATTTTTGTTAGATTTTCTAGCTAAATATGTCCATCAAGGTTTTTTTATTATGACCTTCGGATTACCAGATCATCCCAACCAATCGCTCTGTTTTATGTTGCAGAACCAATGCACTCTTTGCGGCAGTTACAGCTATTCAGATTGTTTGTCTCTCCTCCAGAGAATTAATTAAAGTCAACACTGTTGGATCTTTTAGAGCAATTTGGGGAGTATATGAAGGTCTGCAATTAGCTTGGGATATTGACTCCTTCGTATTATCCTTGAAGTAGACTCAGCCATTGTGGATATGTTTATTAATGGGAAAAGTGAATCGATTGATACTAAGCCGTCTTTCTTCTCATAAAGTCATTTAAGTAAAGACATAGTCAGCTCAGATAATACATATGTACAGGTTAGGAAACTCATATGCAGGTTGGATGAACCATGAATTAGGCTTAGTACTTTGCAACCATCGCATACTCGGTTTGAATCTTCTTAGTCACTGCCTGCTTTCACTTTTTAGGATTTGGCCTCTTATATTTACCCCAAAAAAAAAAATCCTCCTAGGTGTTACAAGGACTCACGGATTATTAAAGTTTCTGTCGTGGCTCTTCAGACCTCAGTTAATCAGTTTATGAAGTCCTGTTTTTTATAGTATAATAATGAATTGCCCTCCTAAGTTCTCTTAATGATACCACTGTACATTATCAATCTTTTTACTGCTGTATAGTTGCATTAGTTCAATCGATGAAGAATAAACACATCAGCATTGACACAACATCACATCAATTATTTCAAGTGAAACATCAAGATTTAGTCATTTGTTACTTGATAAACTTCATCAAGAGTGAAAACATGTTTTTCTTGCACGATTTCCAACTGTCCTGCTGATGGACCTTTTCTAGCAGCAAATACTGGCTCTGAGTTATCTGAATGACAAAAGTAACTCTATGTTACTCACGAACACACATACACAAGCATACAAACCGGGATATTCTGAGGGTCGCATGCCTGTCTTTCTTGGATTGATGAGGTAACAAGCATTGGCTGGTGTGCCGTATAAACTTCGAACCCGCTAATGATGGGCTGAGAGGAACCATTCGTTGCGTTGATGGACATGGAGTACTGTTTCCAATCAACAGGTACGTGCGTGTAGACATACCACGCTTGCATTTAGGGAATAGATAAACTGAACGGAGAACTTGATCCACTAAAATCTATTGTTAGGTTATTGTTTTGGTTGTTATTAAATTGCAGTAGCCCTGAGAAATAAAGCCCAAGATAGATGAAGTCTGTTATGATCGAACACAAAAAAGCGGAAGAGAGAAAGAGCGGTAGATATCAAACACGATGAGCAAATGACAGAAGAAGATACTAACAATACCAACTTTTGTCGATGAATCAAACACACCGTGAAAGAAACATGTTATACCCTTTAAGAAACTAAAGAGCAGCAGCAGCAGATCTACATTGAGCTGAGGTGAGGCATTTGGCGTATTCGAAATTTCAAAAATTTACTTAAATGTCTGTAATACATGATGAGATCCATGGGCTATAATAGATAGTTGGTCCACCAGAAACAAACTATTGAAGGAACTATTCGCCCCGCCCAAAAGAGTTTCTAAATCAGCCACTGCGAAGGAGTAGGTAGGCATAGAGACCAAAAAGATATCGTTTAAAACAAGTGGTGTAACGCCCTGCGGGTCAACCTGCTTCCATGATCTGGAAAAATCATGGAAACAAGTATTGCAACCGTGGTGAATACGTTCTTGAAACAGTGTGGTATCATTAAGATATAATCATAGAATTTTAAATAATTGTAACAATTGGCTTGGAGATTTAATTCAATTCCACTTTAATTACATGCAATAATCGGAAAACAGATTCTTGGATACCTGAAGTTATTGATTTGAAAAACGAAATAAAAGGACAAAATCTAAAAGAAGCAATTATAAAAAATAAATATATCAAGCAAAACCTTACCATTTAAATTGTAATTACTTTGTGGAATTTGATGGTTTACTCTTGTAACTATGGGTGGCAAATGTGGGTTGACAGATCAGGTTACTAATTTGGATCCAGCTCAAAAACAGGTTAATCTAAATCCTACTGGATTTACTGCTCAATCCTTTTGGAAGACCCAGACATAACCTAGATTAGGTTTGGATTGACCTGGCTACGGCCCATATATATATATATATATATATATATATATATATATATATATATATATATATATATATATATATATATATAATATATCTCGGAGTATACTAAATATACACATATAGTATGTACTCTCTCTCTATATAAAATGTTCTGTATATATAGTATAACAATAATATGCATTATATATTATGTAAAATGTAAATAAAATGTGTATATTTCTAAATTAAATAGGGCATTACTATTTACACACTCCTTTTTACTATCCACATATTCCTTTTCACAAAATACCAAAATTACCTTCTATATAAATACTCTTTCTTCTAACATTCCATCAACATTTCTCTCTCCTCTCTCACCCAATCTCTCCTCTCCCACTGCGAAAGGTATATTTGGTAGGATTTCTTTGCTCTGGGGAACGAGCTTTCGCTTGTTTTCTTAGTAAGTCAATAAATATTCTTATGAATCTTGTTAAAAAATGATATAAAAAAATAAAACTAAAAATAAAATAAATAATAAGAAGAGACACGGCTCAAAGAACAAAAAAAGAAGAAAAAGAGAATCTAATAACATAAAAAAATGAAAATGAAAAACTGGGGCATCCCGATGGAAGGAAAGACGTGCTCTAACCGTGTCATTAACAATATAAATTGATAAATAAAAAAATCTCCTTTGAATTGGCCTTTTAACCCTTTTTCTTTATTTTTATATTTTTCTTTCTTTCGATTATAAATAAAAAAATCCCGATGGAAGGAAAGACGTTCTTAAAATGAGTACAACAAAACCGGTTGATATCTCACAGATTCAGTAAAATCACTTTAGTCAACTTGATAAACAAATAAAGCACCATCACCCACTTCCACTCTTCTATCATGAAAGATTGAGGTATAGTGGCTCACACCTTCACTTCCGATGAACTAGAGCTCAAACATCGCAGGACAAGTTGCTAAGGCTGGAACAACAATAGCAAATAGCAATCTATTAATGCATATTACCCACACAAATATATTACTCTTTAGCAGATCCGTCACGAGTACAACCATAAGTTTCAAACCAAATTTCAGGAGTCGATCATCATAGAAATCAATCTCTACAGACATGAAACACAAAACAAGTCTTTCAGCAATATATATATATATATATGCTGGAATTACCTTAAAGTGACTAATATTCCAAACTCATCAAACATACACTCATACTAAACCTTCATTCGTAGATTATGCACTTGAACGAGGCTTAATGGTAAATGCATCCATATCACCATACGAGACTAACGTGGTGGTGATGCATCTTTTGGTTCCACATACGAAGGATAGCTTGCAGAACTTGGTATTGCATACGCTATCTCGAATGTTGAAGAGCTATTTCCACAGGTACGTGCATCCAGGTCTTTCGCACCTTTGAGTTCACTCACAACTTCACTCATTGTGGGCCTCATAATGGCTGAACCAGATGTACATGCCAATGCTAACCCTACAACTTTCCACATAGATTCGGCGTGATACTGCCCTTCCAACCGAGGGTCAATAACATTAGCGAGATGACCTCTGGAAATCAATTTTTGTGCCCACTGAACGGTGTAAACTTGGTTTTCTCCTTCAGTGTAGAAGACAGGGCGACCAGTAATGAGCTCAAACAGAACCACACCAAAGCTGTAAACATCACTCTTCTCAGTTAACTTGCCTGTTGAGTAATACCTATAAAAGAGGAATAATGATCAACACTATTGACAACATAGGATGGAAAAATACTACAAGAAATTGACATAGAAGCACATGTTCTTGTTCTAAATTAAGGACAAACAAGAAACATTTTCACATGAAAATTCATGCTAATATGAAACCCCTCAGTGATTATCAGATGAGTAATGGTCATCTGAATGACAAACTTGAAGGAAATGGTAATAGGAAGGAGCGCTGATGTATGTTACGTTGATGTATTTAGTGAGCTAGGAATAGGTTGACATACTCTGGGTCTATATATCCTCTCGTGCCAGCAACAACAGTAAATACATGAGAAGCATCCTCAGTGGCGATGGCTTTGGACAGTCCAAAATCTGCTATCTTTGCTTCCCAGTTCTCATCTAAAAGAATGTTCGATGATTTGATATCGCGATGAATTATCGGTGGTCTGCATCCCACATGCAAGTATTCGAGACCTGAATAGCCAAATAGAATTTCTAGTTAACAAAAGGCAAACAAGTGAAGCGAAAATTTGGAAGCTAACCTGTTGTAACACTGAATGTGACGAAAGTTTGGATTCTAACCTGTTGCCACACTTAATGACGTTTGAAGTCTCTTTACCCAATTTAAGACGATGGATTTTCCAGTCTTATCTGCAGTGTAGATAAATGTCAGCAATATGATTCATTAATCAACATGCAACGCAAACAAATGCACGCGAGAGAGATGCACTTATATATATATATATATATATATATAAAAATATATATGTCACCTTTAATCAAGTTGACAGCTTCTCAGGCAGTCTAAGATCACCAGAATGGTTTGTCTCAAGAGTTGACTGTTCTCGCGAAGAATGTAGTGTGTTTGGCAATAAAGAACGAATCTTGACTGGTTAGGAAAATACAGCCACTTGCTTTACTCATGCAATCAGCTGTTCAGAAAAAGGGATGCCCATTTTCTATAGTTCCCATTTATGTGTTTCTCTGTATGTAGTCGGGATTTTTGTTAGATTTTCTAGCTAAATATGTCCATCAAAGGGTTTTTGATTATGACCTGCACATTACCAAATCATCCCAACCAATCGCTCTGTTTTATGTTTACTATCTATTTGAAGTTGCAGCGAATTAATGCACCAACCCTCTTTCCGGCAGTTACAATTATTCAGATTGGTTGATTCGCTCCTCCAGAGAGTTAAACTAAAGGAAATGTTGTTGGATCGTATAGACGAATTGGGAAAATATATGAAGGTCTGCTGTGAGGTCGGTCTATTGACTCTTCCACCGTATTATCCTTGAAAAAGACTCGAAAGCAATTGTGGGTATGCTTATTGATGGGAAAAGTTGAAGGTTGATACTAAGTCGTTGTTTCTTCTCATAAAGTCATTTATTTAGCGAGATTTGCAGCTCAGATAATACATATGTACACGGAAGGAAGCTCATGTGCAGACTGGATGGCAAATCTTAGGTTGAGCCATGATTTGGGTTGAGTTCTTTGCAACTATCGCGTACTTGGTTTGAATCTTCCGAGTCATTGCCTGCTTTCACTTTCTGGGTTTGGCTTCTTATATTTACCCAAACAAGAAAAACATTCTTTTAGGCGTTACAAGGAATCATGGATTATTAAAGCTTTTGTCATGGCTCTTCAGAGTTCAGACTACAGTTCATCTGTTAACGAAGTCCTTTGGTTTTTGAAGGTAGAATGGTGCAATGCCCTTCCAAGTTCTCTTGATGATACCACTATACCTTATCAATCATTTTGGTGCTGTATAGTGGCATTAGTTCAATCCATGTAGATCAAACACTTCAGAAGTAACACTACATCAGCTACATCAGATCGATTATTTCAAGTGAAACATCATGCTTTAGAACTTCTTTTCCACAAATTCCAAGTTACCTGCTAGTAGCTCCTGTAAGTTTCCATTTGGCACGTATTCATACATTAGGATCATGTTGTTAGCTTCAGTACAATACCCAACAAAGGAGACCAGGTTTTTGTGGTGGACGTTCATCAGCAATTTTACCTGCACAAAACAAAAAGGACGACTAATTTAGTTACCATGTTTCCAACTGTTGAAGGGAATCGTTGCATTCCATTTCTGTAGAAAGCAATAGATACCTCTGTCACAAATTCTTTTTCTCCTTGGAAGTGTTGCTTCGTTAGCTTCTTAACTGCAACATTACAGCCATTTTCCAGAGAACCATAATATACAATCCCTGAACCTCCCTTCCCTATCACACAGCTGAAATCTTTTGTTATTTGATAAACTTCATCAAGAGTGAAAACACGTTTTTCTTGCACGATTTCCAACTGTCCAGCTGATGGACCTTTTCTAGCAGTAAATCTTGGCTCTGAGTTATCTGAATGACACAAGTAACTCAATGTTACTCACAAACACACATACACAGGCACCCAAATACACAAACATACAAACACGGAGAAGTAAGAGAAGCGGGGGGGGGGGATTGAAGAATTAGACGAGTACAAACCGGGATTTTCTGAGGGTCGCATGCCTGTCTTTCTTTTTTTCGTTTTATTCTTGATGATAATCACCACTAACACCACCGCAAGCAACACGGCTATAGGCACGACAGTACAGATCACCAGAAACTTGATACAAGGGGGTTTACAACATGAATCGAGGGGATTGCCTTCCACCCTGTAGTGCAATAGTTACATTGATCATGTGAAGCTGAGTAATGTCAAAAAGCGAAAAGAGTACCTTAGCAATAGGGATCCGTCCTTGGCTCTATCGAGCAAGGCTTTTGGAACACACCCACATAGGCTGTTATTGGACAAGTCACTGATATTACAGCGGAATGAGTTAATCTCCAGTCATATGGCTATTAACATTTTTGTACATCACAAAATACTATAGCTTTACGTACAGTGATGTTAAGTTACTTATTGAAGCTAAATCTTCGGGTATCTGACCCGTCAAGCTGTTTCCTGACAGATTCCTGAATCAAGATCAAATAGTTAAGTATAAATTAAAGTAAATTGAAGGAGTAACAAGAGCCCAGATGATAATTACAGTGACTGCAACGCTGTTAATTTTGCTATAGAATGTGTTATGGCCCCACTTAATGCATTGCTGGAGAGGTCTCTGCATTTAAAAACTGGATAGTTCAGTCATCAAGCTGCCGCACATAGTGATCCATACTCTGGAGCCTTGAAGATAAGAGGACTTAATTAGTGAGAATATGTTCTACTTACAACGAAATGATTCTTGGAGTTTCCACATTATCATATTTACAGGTCAAACCATCCCATGGGTAACTCTGAGGAAGGCAGGGATCACCCATCCAATTTTTCTTTAGATGGTAAGCTTGCTTTATTTCAGTTAATGCATCCACTACAAGTCAGTGAAAGAGATCAATATGCAGGGCCAAGGATCGAACATTATTAATTGTGACAGATATGAAACAGAACAAAAGTAGAAATAAATAAATAATATCTTTGGGATGATATACTCACTATCTTGGATTGATGACGTGATGTTCGTTGGCTGGTATGCCTTATAAACTTCGAATCCGCTAATAATCGGCTGAGAGGAACCATTAACTGCATAGATGGACACGGAGTACTGCTTCCAATCAAAAGGTACGCCCGTGTAGATATACGACGCTCTCATGTAGGGAATAGATAAATTGAGCTGACAACAATCCTCAAAATACATCGTTATGTTATTTGTTTGGTTGTTATTAAATTGCAGTAGCCCTGAGAAATGAAGCACAAAATAGATGCGGTCTCCTTCGTTTATCGGCCAACTGATATTAATAAAGCTAGACGAGTAATCTGCAGTTTGGAGGACAGCGGATGGTACTGGAAAGATCTGATCAAAAGGACTGATGGGAGTATTTGTGCTGATGGCTGTGCCATACCCACTGTAATCTGAAGTCCATATACGATCATAGGGGTCATCTTTGAACCTGTCGACATTGTTTTCTAGTTTAGGAAGCTCTACAACATCCATAAGGATATAGAAATAATAATCAAGATGAGACAAAAGCTTTATGAATCTATAACATCCCTAAGGATATAGAAACAATAATCATATGATGGAACACAAAAGATCGGTTTCAGATTCACTCATTACAACATAGCAGCCACCTTATAATAAATCTATAACATCCCTAAGGATACGATACTTTATCGGGATCGGATGCGTCAAAAGATTTGGCTCCACAGCAGAAAGCTGTTGATTGATTAGCGGTGTTCATAGAACCGCCAGAACCGAACCAAACAAAACCGGCGGTTTGGTTCGGCTCTAGATGTCTGGCAGTTGCTGTTCTGTTGATATACATACATATATATATATATATATAATTTATATCAATGTAGATATAAGTCCTTATAAGTTTATATGTATCACTTTTATAATCTTATATACATATCAAATATCAAATGTTAATATATATATGTATACTTAGATATAAATTAATCTTGACAAGTTTATAAGTTTTTATAACCTTATATACATACAAAATATGGACCTTAAATCCAAATAATCAGATGATTTAATACATTGTATTTAGAAAAATCCTTAAATAAGCAGAACCGTGATTCACACCCGAACCAAACTGAAGCCAGTTATTTGGCTTGGTTTGGTTCTGACAATAGCACGGTTCAATTCGGTTCTCTAAAAATTAAGAATCAAGATTAGTGATTTGATGCGAAATTGAGGTCATGTATTTATTTATTCGTATACTATCTATGTATAACTCCGCCCATGTAAGGGATCACCCTTGCATTGCCGGTCCCAAGCCCAGATAAAGGAGGAGGGTTGTGTTAGGCTTCCGACAGCCAGCGTAAAACTTCGTCGGATTTCTACAACATGGATTACAAAAATTATGAGCATTGCTTTGGGGCGTTCCCGCCTAGCGACGTGCTGCAGAGCCCGAATGCAGTAAGAAGTAAGCAAGGGCCACTACATTTTCGCCCGAATGTAGTGAATCAATTGCAGAGAGGGTTCCCACATCATGGACGGGTGTGGGTAAAGAAGTTAGTCCCGCTACATTGCCGCCCGAATGTAGTGAAAAATTTTCAGAGAGGGTCTCCGCATTTTGATTATGGACGGATGCGGGGGTAAGGAAGCTAGTCCTAGATAATAAGATTCGTATTGGTTCTTGGAATATCGGAACATTATCGGGTAAGCTAATGGAGGTGGTAGATACTATGATTCGGAGAAAGATTCATATTCTATGTTTACAAGAGACAAAATGGGTTGGAGAAAAAGCAAAGGAGATAGAGGATACAGGTTTTAAATTATGGTACTCGGGTAAAGAAAAGGCCCGAAACGGAGTTGGTATTATCATAAATAAAGATTTAAAGGAGAGTGTAGTAGACATACAACGATATGGTGACCGAATCATGACATTGAAATTAGTGTTAGGAGTAGAGGTTTTGAATATAGTTTGTGCTTACGCACCCCAAGTAGGACTAGAAGATATTATAAAGACAGTTTTTTGGGAAGAGTTAGATAAGGTGTTTCAAAAGATTCCACAAAGGGAGATGATTTGTTTAGGAGGAGATTTAAATGGACATGTCGGTAAAGAGGCATTAGGATATCAAGGGATTCATGGAAACTTTGGTTATGGGGATATAAACGAGGAAGGTAGGGAGATTTTAAATTTTGCTATGTCATTTGATCTCTTTATAGTCAATAAAATCTTCAAAAAACGAGATGAACATTTAATTACTTATAAGAGTGGCTTATCACAAACACAAATTGATTACTTTATTTGTAGAAAAAAAGATAGAGCGTGTTGTAAAGATTGTAAGGTAATTCCAGGAGAAAGCTTAACCACCCAACATCGACTTTTAATTATGGATTTACAAATAAAAAAATGGACAAAGAAGAAAAGAGTGCATCGAGCTATTCGGACTAAATGGTAGAACCTCAAAAGCGAGAAAGAAGATATATTTAAACAGAAAGTCTTTCAAGGAGATGTTTGGAATTATGTTGGCACACCCTGTGATATGTGGAACAATATGGCTATACATATTAGAAAAGTGGCGAAAGATGTGTTAGGGGTATCTAAGGGAGGTGTACCGGCACAAAAAGAAGCTTGGTGGTGGAGTGAAGTAGTACAAAATAAAATCAAGGCAAAGAGGGCATGTTACAAATTACATTATGCTAAGAAAACTAGTGAAACTTTAGAAGCTTATAAGAAAGCAAAGAAGGAAGCAAAAAAGGCCGTTAGTGAAGCAAAAGCTAAGATTTGGGAGGACTTATATAAAAAACTCAACTCAAAAGAGGGTGAAAGAGATATTTTTAGGATAGCTAGGGCTAGAGATAAGAAAACTAAAGATCTTAATTATGTTAGATGCATAAAAGACGATGATGAAAAAATTCTAGTGGCAAATGATGATATAAGAAATAGATGGAAAAACTATTTTTATAATCTTTTTAATGAAAATAAAGATGTTAGTATTAGTTTAGGAGATTTAGCCAAGTCAGAAAAGTATATAAACCACAATTTCTACTGACGTATTCAAAAGAATGAAGTCAAAGAGGCTCTTAAACATATGAAGAGTGGTAAATCGGTAGGACCAGATAATATTCCTATAGAAGTTTGGAAAATACTAGGAGAAATAGGAATCACTTGGCTCACAAGACTATTTAATGAAATATGGAAAAACCAAAAGATGCCCAAGGAATGGAGAGCAAGTACACTTATACCCGTATATAAGAACAAGGGAGACATTCAAAATTGTGCGAAGTATCAAGGTATCAAGTTAATGAGTCATACTATGAAATTATGGGAAAGAATTATCGAACGTAGGTTAAGACAAGTATCAAGTACAATAGAGAACCAATTTAGATTTATGCTAGGTAGATCTACTATTGAAGCGATTCACCTTTTGAGACGTCTTATGGAACATTTTAGAGCAAAAAAGAAAGACCTTCACATGATATTTATTGATCTAGAAAAAGCTTATGATAGGGTACCGAGGGAGGTTCTTTGGAGAACTTTGGAAAAAAGAGGTATCCCATTGACATATATTAACCTTATAAGAGACATGTATGATGGTGCAAAAATATGTGTGAGGACTCATGAAGGAACGACCGACTTCTTTGAAGTTAATATTGGGTTACATCAAGGATCAACTTTAAGTCCATACTTATTTATAATGGTGATGGATGAGTTAACAAAACATATTCAAGATGAAGTACCTTGGTGTATGTTATTTGCAGATGACATTATATTAGTGGAGGAGTCTAAGGAAAAAGTTAATAGAAAATTGGAACTATGGAGCGAAACATTAGAAAACAAAGTCCTCCGACTTAGTAGAACAAAGACAGAATATATGAAATGTAAGTTTGATCATTTGGCTACTTCAGAGGACATAGAAATTAAAATTGGCACACATTGCATTCCCCAAAAGGAAAGTTTTAAATACCTAGGGTCAATTTTTCAAAGTGATGGAAGAATTGATGGAGATGTTACACATAGAATTAATACTGGTTGGTTAAAATGGAGAGGAGCATCAGGTATTCTTTGTGACAAGAAGATACCATTAAAATTAAAAGGTAAATATTATAGAGCAGCAATTAGGCCTGCCATGTTTTATGGTTCTGAGTGTTGGGCAGCTAATCATCAACATGTACAAAAGATGTCTGTGACAGAAATGAAGATGTTGAGATGGATGAGTGGTCATACAAGAAAAGACCGTATACATAATGAGGTTATTAGAAACAAATTAGGAGTGGCACCAATAGAGGATAAAATGAGAGAACATCGTTTAAGATGGTTTGGGCATATAGAAAGAAGATCAAAAGAAGAACCTGTAAGAAGGTTAGAAAAACTAAATTTGGAAAGTATTAAAAGAGGTAGAGGACGACCACAAAAGTGTTGGAAAGAAACAATAAAGAATGATCTAGCTTATTGGGAGTTAACTGCTAACATGGAACACGATAGGGATCTCTGGAAACAAAGAATCCATGTAGCTGACCCCGTCTAGTATGGGAAAAGGCTTGGTTGTTGTTGTTGTTGTTTGTTGTATACTATCTATGTATATATATATATTTATGTGTGCATGTGTGTGTGACACCGATTCATGATAGCAGGATACCAACCTTGAGGGCCCAGTGGAACCAACATTTACTCTTAAATACGAAACCAACCAGCTGACACCGTTGAGAAATTTTCCATCAAGAGGCCGAAGCTCCAGAGCGGAGATGAAGGGGATGCCCCCTGCAGTTCTTACAAGGCACACACTCATGGAAGTGTCGTTTGCCGTGGTGATGATTTCCGTCCACAAGATGTCACTTGAATTGTCCAACTTCACCGTGTACCATTTGTCAACTCCCAAGTAGATATCAAAGTTTGGCAGCAAATTCTGCAAGTCATAGTTGCCATACATGAAAGATGCTCGAACCAGGTACCTCTTGCCCTTGGTAACAGGTACCAGTGAGTAACAGTTTCTTTTGTAACTGGGGAAGGACCTTAAGGTCTGGAACAAGGTGGGGCTGCTTGAGAACTCAGAGGTGACGTTCTTGATTTCTCCCGATTCTACGTACTGATCGTCGGTAGTATAATTATAACCAAGCTCATCTATGTAGCTGGCGCCATTTGGAAGCCCGCAATCCAAATTGATGAACCCTGTTTCTACACGATTTTTTATATTCAAACAATACACAATAAATCTCGCCCTTAATATCAAGAAAAAAAGAAAAAGACAATCTGTGCAGTTGTTTGATAAATGATGCATATCGATCAAGAAATTTTATAAGATGCTTAAATGAGTGGTTAACAAAATGTCTTACACCGCATCAAGTTACAACGACATATTTTATTTCAATCATCGGAAAGATAAGGTGTAATTTTCCCTTGATTGTAAATTATAAATCATTCCATAATAAAAAATACTTATCGAAAACGAGATTGCCATCGTTCTTAAAGTTAAACTTCATCTCGTAATCTTAAATACTCGATAAAAAACCATCATAAATGACTCCAAATTTTTATCCTTTCCTGAACCTCCTGAATCTACAAAGAAGCTCATCAGCTGCACTGCTCAATTTCTGGCAACCACGCAAAAAAATACAGAAATACCCAATCTTTTTCAGATTCTGTTCTTTAATCAACGAAACCGGTGTTCAGGAAACCCAACCGGAGAAGTGGCTCACTAAAAAGAGATTCAACTGGGTTCGTACCACAGTTGTTGAACTGATAGTAACAATGAAATATGCATATATTATCACAATTTTATTGTACGTCACATATTGTTTAAAAAAAATTGGTTTTATTCGGCCATACTCGTTCTAAATGTTTGTAAATTGGGCATTGTTGATCTTCTTAGATATATAAATCTGCAAGATAAATATAATATCAAATTGTATATCAAGTGTTTGTGATGGGATTCTATTTCAAAATTCACCTAATTGACAAAAGGGATTCCAAAAATTCTTTTTAGCCAGTTTTTGGGTACACTTGTCACTATCGGAAGAAGCATCAGAAATGAATCGTTTCTAGCAGTTTCAACGTAGTTGAATATTTTCCACAGTTGTACGAGTATTTTCGACCAAATTTTTTTGGCAAACTTTTTCTGGAAATTGTCATCCTTTTATTATGGTTCAACTATGGGAAATTACTTTTTTCAGTAGTTTACACTGCTAAAAAAATAGTTTTTGAGACTGCTAGAAAGAACACTTTTTGTACCGATGCATATGTTTGACCACACGTTAATGATGAAGCTAGATAGCTGTGAGAGAGAGAGAGAGAGAGCAAACTTTTCTAAGGTGACCACTCACGGAAAATAAAAGATATTGAGATTGGGAGGAGAAGAAAATTAGGAAGATGACTTACTGTCCAGTCCATTAACCACTACGAAAGCTCCCAAGATTGCTATTAGAAGCTTCATTCGAAAGAGCTCTCTGAGCATGTTCTTCGCCATCGCTAATCACCCGTATATTCTTTCAGTGGAGCATAGAAAGCGAAATTAGAATGCTGGAATTGCGGTGAGAAATTAAGCCATGCTACTGTTAGCTTCATATATCTGCATTAGACTTTTAATATAATCCTATACAAACTAAAAAAGACGTTTTTTATCTGTTGGTGAAAAAGAAAAGGACGTCTATGTTAAGCTATATGTATCAATAAATGTATATTTAATACAAACTGTCCCTCTTACAATTAGTTAGCACCACGTTTAAACTATTATTGAATTAAGAGAAAAATTCTCCAGCAATCACAAACTAAGCCCACGTTTAAGTTCCAAAGCAACCATGTTTCAAATCCTCAACTACCCATTGAATGTTAGAGTTCCGTGTACCCAATACCAGATGTACTTATTATATTCAACATTCAGTCTTTTGATACCGAATGCATACGTTTTTTATCTGCATTAGACTTTTAATATAATCTTATACAAACTAAAAAAGACGTTTTTTATCTGTTGGTGAAAAAGAAAAGGACGTCTATGTTAAGGTATATATATCAATAAAAGTAAATGTATATTTAATACAAACTGTCGCTCTTACAATTAGTTAGCACCGCGTTTAAACTATTATTGAATTAAGAGAAAATTTCTCCAGCAACCATAAACTATACCCACATTTAAGTTCCTAAACCACCATGTTTCAAAACCTCGATTACACATTTAACGTTAGAGTTCCGTGTACAAAACATGCCTGTGACAGAATGATGAGTGGTCACACAAAAGAAGACCGTGTAGATAATAAAGTTATTAAAAATAAATTGAGAGTGGTACCAATAGATAATAAAACGAGAAAAATTGTTTAAGATGATTTGAATACATAGAAAGACTAAAAAAAGTTAACCCAATCTAATATACGAAAAAGCTTAATAATTATTGTTCTTCTAAATACTTGCATTAAGTGCTCTTTTTCTAAATGTCTTTCTTAGGCTTTTCATTTAGCTGCTTCTGCATCTGCATTCTTCTAGAGATGGCAATGGAGTGGTTATGTGACGGGTATAACACAGACCAACTTTGTACCTACACCTCAATTTTATATCCGGTACTTCTGCATACCTAATTTGAACCCCAATATAATTATATTTATAAATGATGGAATAATTGTATCTTTATTCCATCATTCATAAATCTAATTATATTGGAGTTCATATTGGGTACACATAAGTGCGGAACATTATCAAATTGCTTTTCAAAACAAGCGAAGAAATCTATCAATTTTGATGACTTATTTGACCATTGAGCTAATGCTCTCGGGTATCGGACTCATGACTTTCAACTTGCTGGTCGGCACTGTAGCTGCTATTGTTTGTTGTAATATCTCTCAATTTTGATGACCTATTTGACCAACGAGGACTAGTTGGGTTATTTCGAAGTATTAGTGGGTTATGTGTTTAAATATAAATTTTAAATATGATCAGTAACATAAAAAATATATAAATATAATCATATTTAGAGGCGGATTTGACAGTTTTAATTAGTTAATCATAGTTGGCATTTGACCACAACAAAACTCAAAAGTCGCTTCCACAAAAAGAAGCAAGGAACTTAAAACTAATATTTTCAGAGTTATTGTTTCTAGAAAAAGTAGCTCTTGGAGTGAAATTTCAGCGTTTGCAATAAATACAGAACTGGAACTATTAATTACAAACTAAAAAGTTTTAGTTTCAAGCTTCAAAAAAATTCGAGGTGTATTTTTCCCTGTTTGTAAAATATAAATTATTCCTCTTGTATGTTAGGCTTGGCACTAGCCAAACGGCAGCGCGCCTTGGCGCGGATGTTGGTGTTGGGGAGTTCGACTCTTAGGGGCATGCGTGGTAGGGTGTGTTAGTCTTTGACCTTCTCTTCTCTTGTTGTAACAAATAAAAAAAATTTATTCTACATTAAAATAAGAAGACTCACTGAAAACAAGATTGTCATCATTCTTAAATTTCAACTTGATCCCATAGTCATAATTAAGTACTCATTCACAAACCGACGTAAATAACTCCAAGTATTTCCAGAAACCGAACCGGTCAATGAACCGGAGAAGGTACCGGTTGAATAAAAGGAGCTTTGACCCACTTGAACCAGTACCAATTAATATATATATATATATAATATAAATAATCATTTTATATGTCACATATTATTTTCTATTTGATAAACAAGACTGGCCCGTTCGATTTAGTTTCACAAACTATGACAAAAACTGAAATTCACTACCCATTGAGAAACCCAAAACAAATATGAACTTTTGACTTCCTTTTTGTCTTCCCTTAGGCTCTTGAGGGACTAGAATTGGCTTTCACTTCACACACACATAGAATTGTTTCATACCGCTGAGCTCAAAAGTCCTAAATTCATGGACTGAGTTGTGTGCATGGTTTACAATGATCAAAGATTTGGGGCTTAAGAGCTTTATACCTTCACTAGCATCAAAGGGGTACGCTTGTTTACTACTTCATCATACTTAATGATGTTGTCTATTCGTGATTACTTTGCAGATTTTAAATATGGTTTATGATTTTAACTAGGGATGGCAAATCGGGTCAATAGATGGGTCAGTTGAGGACCAGATAAACATGAACCCCATCCATCTGTTCACTTCCATTTAGAAGGTCTAGACATGATTGGGGTTAGGTTGTGGTTGACCTGGTTGCAGCCATATATATGCACATACAAATTATATGAAAAGGCTGGAGGACGGTCAAATTCATAAGTAGCAAATGGCACAACAATCAAACAACGTTGAGTCAAGGTGGATCACTCAAGGACAAAGAAGAAATGGTGGGATGATGATGAACAAGATGTACTTAAACCCCTCTGATTATGTAATCAACCTACCACTCGACAAACCTGAAGTGTGTCTCAAGGAAGGTGGAGGCCTTGTTCACATACACGAGAGGTGCATCAACCTTCCAAAAGTTAACCAGACACTCATGGCATCCTGTAGATGGTAGACTCAATTCGAATAAACCACAAGCAAGCTGAGCAAGAGACTAGTAGAGTAAGGTCGAATCCATTAGTATATCACCATCCGCATCCTCTTCCTCAAATAGTTGAGTTGTTCGTGCCGAATGACATAACCACTTTAGACATTTTGAAAGGAGATGATGTCCTGATTCAACGATGCATGATCAGACCCCAGGTGGATCCTATATTGGAAAATTCATGGTTCATCGATGATAGCTCACGCGCAAGTAGAAACAACATGCTCAAAGAAGATGGGTACAATTGAGGAGAATGCTAGAATTTGATGAATCTTCGAGCGACCCAAAGGTACATCCTCAGCATATTTGTCTTAAGTCTCATTGAGTTTTGATGAGGAATCAGAGCATGATTACCCTTTGAGGTAGACACAAAATAAATAGTGAGTGTCGAGCCCTTGGCATCTTAACCTCGAAGGAGGCAACAAGCTCTCATTTGAACTACGAGGTTTGTCAAAGTAAACTCACATCACATCAGATCGTGAGGAAGCCAAACCTCAAGGTCACCTATATTTCTTGCCTACAGAGACCAATGAGTAAATTGAAGCGGTTCTCCATAAGTGGAGAAAGAAATTGCAAGCTGCCAATGATGCCAATCAATAGGGAGCTCTCCAAAGAAAAGAAATAACTACTATTATTTAAAGAGAGAGATTGCAAGCACACATGATCCAACACGCAAAGAAAACTCAGGACCAAAATTTGTGGCTAACAATAAGGTCCAAAACAATTCTCAAAATAGACCTTGGTTAAAGTGGAGGGAGCTAACGAGTTATCGAATCAAGAGACACTTAGCTCTACGAGAATCACACGTAACCCAGACTACACAACTGACTCAGAACTTGCAAAACCAGATGTGGTGCAGCAGGATAGTGGAGTCACGAAGGAAAGAGGTCCCCGCATCCTCAAATCGATTGCCCACCTATGTTATGGGAAGCCATCGAAGACGAGGATTTTTTGAATGAAACCTACATATCCCATGAGCATTTTGATGATGATATCTTTTATCCTTTGGAAAGATTAGTTACTGTCCTTCCAAGAAGTTTTGTTCTTGCGGAGGATGGAAAATCCAATGAGGGGGATGACTTCCTCATGGAAGAGCCAGATTGGGTGAAATTTGTCGGTAGGATTGACCTTCCAATCAAAAGCCATCGTTGCAAGGCATTTCCGGCCACTGTGGATGACCTCCCTTTAAGAATATTCGTTCATACAAATGCAACGCTTAATATGATGCAGCATGATACCTTGCGACAAATTGGTGTTGAAGAATATGAGTTTAGAGTCAATTTTAGTAAATTTGATGTTTTTAGGTATTATTATAATTGTCCGAAGTCGTAAGGGTATTTTAGTAATTTTCTATACTAAGGGTATTTTGATCGTTTTTACATTTTACACCTCTTTATATAAGAGCTGATAGGTTGTATTAGGATTAAGAGTTTATGATTAAAAAAGAGAGAGAAAGAGGGAGGACGACCTCCATTGGAGGTCCGCCCCCTCCTACGATCTTCGTGTTTTTCCTCTTAATCTTGTGTTGATGTTTTCTATTATTATTATCCGATGCGCAATCGCATTTTTCAACATGGTATCAGAGTCGTTCTTCATCTGTTTCTCTTTTAGTTTCGTGGATTTAGGTTTTCTGCTTGCAATTTGCTTCGGCATGCAGTTTTCCTTTTCAATCAAGAGCTTCGTCGTGGTGATCCATTCCATATTAGTGCAGCCGGCCGAGGAACATAAGTTGAGAAGGACGGTGGATACCCTGGAGAAGCGACTCAATAAAAAACTGAAGTCTTTGAGATTAATGGAAAAGAAGTTTGGCGATGACCCAAAATTCTTTTCTAGCATGAATACGAAGCATTCGCTATGCATCAAACACGAGAAAAGAGATGCATTCCAGAAGAAGGTTGATGAGCAGAGGAGCAAGTACCAAAGTTGTATTCAGGTTACTCGTGCAACGATGCCGAACAACCTGCAGACGGGGCTTCCGAATGTTTTTCAAGCATTGACTGGCTTCTCAAGCATCTCCATGTAGGTAGTTGAAGCATTGTACAATCAATACAACCAATCAAAGGGAGTTCCTGATGATAACAAATCAGGTTGTCTCTAAGAGTTTGGCATCAAACCTTTTAAGTTCTTCTATGATTGCTGGCCTCTGACAATATACTACCATCTTTCGTAAGTAAGAAGAGAAAGTATGCGTAGTGTATGGGCCAAGTCTTGATATGTTTCTAATGGGGAAGGAAATCTCAGTGTGCGCATTGGTAGCAGTGAAAAGAAAAAGGATGTTATTGAGGGTCAGCCAGGTTACGATGCAAATGATCCAATTGAAATTGATACATGGGGACTATACGGGTTGAATCAAGGGAATGCAGAACTTTGGCTACGAGGTGAACGTTCAAGCTCTAAGATCAGATTTAGGGAGAGTTTGAGGTCTAAGATCAGATGGAAAGTCTATTTTGATTCTTTTCTTGATATGTATGCAAAAGTGGATCAGATTGATGATGTTTGAAAAGTGTTTAATGAAATGTATCACAGAAACTTCAACTCTGTAGGACAAGTGTTCGATGAAATGTTCAAGAGAGATGTTTATCTACACGTGAAGTGTTCGATGAAATGCTCAGAAAGAGATATTTATCTGCATATCAAGTGTTCGTTAAAATGCTCGAAAATAGATGTTTACCTGTGCATCAAGTGTTTGAAGAAATGTCTAAGAGAGATGAAAAAAGTTCAAATTTTTTTACAGAAGATATAAAGTAGTAAGTGATGATTGCCTTCATTAGAAAAACAATTGAATGCAAATAGAAGGAAAGATAGCATGCATAAAATCAGTCTTTTTCACTACATATGCATGAAAAATCAAATCAAATTGATTGGTATTAAATGTGCCAATATCACAAAGAAGCATGAAAGTTAAAACCTTGAGTTACTGAAGTAAATAGTCAGGAGGGCTGGAAAAGCGGTCATAGTCACCATGTGAAGGGGCGCAGACCGACTAGTATAAGCACATGTCTGTATTCTATTATTTGAGTGGTAGAGAGAGGGCACCCAACGAACACACCGGCTACAGTCACCATATAAAGGGGTGCAAGAAAAGTTGTGTGAAGTGTGTATGGTGGAGTAGTACCTCCTATCACAAAATATCAACTTTCTCAAGAGTAGAAAAAACATGACTTTTGAAGTGTAGCTACCGAATCACTTTATGGAGAAGAAGAAAGAGAGAGGTAGCAACCGACACCCATAAAAGGGTCATGTGCTACCCATGTATTCTTGATTGTTGAAGTTGTTTTACAGAAGCCTCGAAGATATCGCTTGTGCATGTGTGGTGAAAAAAGAACCAAATCTTTTTTGGAAGTTTAGAGTTCAAACTTTAAAGTATCTCACTCCCAACTTGGGGGGGTGTTGAAGAATATGAGTTTAGAGTCAATTTTAGTAAATTTGATGTTTTTAGGTATTATTGTAATTGTGCGAAGTCATAAGGGCATTTTGGTAAATTTTTATACTAAGGGTATTTTGATCATTTTTATATTTTATAACTCCTTATATAAGGGCTGATAGGTTGTATTATGGTTATGAGTCTGTTGTTAAGAAAGAGAGAGAAAGAGGGTTGGCAGCCTCCATTGGAGGTTTGCCCCCTCTTCCGATCTCTATGTTTTTCTTCTTAGTCTTGTGATGTTTTCACTATTTTATCTGTTGCACAACCACATTTTCCAACAATTGAAAGGACAGTTTCGGAACTGAATCCTACGAACCTCAGCATGTCCAATTTTTAAGGAGCCATCCATCAAAATGGGGGCGATAGCCATGAAGCTTACAATGGGGTGGACTTTGGATACCCATTCTTTGTAATCGACTAGCCCCAGATATTCGTTGCTTCTGAGAAGGGACTGACTACACACCAATTATTGTGTCATCGATGTTACATTAACATTGATATCCAACAAATTTAGTGAAAAGTGATTTAGTCTACTCGATAAACAAGTACATCACCATCACTAACTTACCCTTTTCTATGAAATAATGCGGTGAGGAGTACAAACATAAGTTTCACAGAAACTTGCTAAAGCTGGAAAAACAGTAGCAAATATCAATCTTATAATGTGTATTACCCACCAAAACACATTAGTATTTCGCAGATGCGTAATGAGTTATAACAATTAGTCTCACATCGAATTTCAGGAGTCGATCATCATATGAGATTAAACTGTATAGACACAAAACAAGTCCTTGTATACAAATGCTGGACTTACCTTAAAGTGACATATTCCAAATTCAGCAAACATACGCTCGTACTGAACCTTCATTCGTAGATTATGCACTTGAACGAGGCTTAATGGTAAATGCATCCATATCACCATACGAGACTAACGTGGTGGTGATGCATCTTTTGGTTCCACATACGAAGGATAGCTTGCAGAACTTGGTATTGCATACGCTATCTCGAATGTTGAAGAGCTATTTCCACAGGTACGTGCTTCCAGGTCTTTCGCACCTTTGAGTTCACTCACAACTTCACTCATTGTGGGCCTCATAATGGCTGAACCAAATGTACATGCCATGGCTAACCCTACAACTTTCCACATAGATTCGGCGTGATACTGCCCTTCCAATCGAGGGTCAACAATGTTAGCGATATGTCCTCTGGAAAACAATGTTTTTGCCCACTGAACGGCGTAAACTTGGATTTCTCCTTCAGTGTAGAAGACACGGCGACCAGTAATGAGCTCAAACAGAACCACACCAAAGCTGTAAACATCACACTTCTCAGTCCTATTGAGTAATGCCAATAAAAGAGATGAGTAATGATCAACACTATTGACAACATAGGATAGAAAAATACTACAAGAAATTGACACAAAAGCATATGTTCTTGTTCTAAATTAAGGACGAACAAGAAACATGTTTGTCTGAAAATTCATGCTAATAAGTCCTGAGCGGTTATCAAATGCGTACTGATCATCTGAGTGAAAAACTTGAAGGAAATGGTAATAGGAAGGAGCGCTGATGTATGTTACGTTGATGTATTTAGTGAGCTAGGAATAGGTTGACATACTCTGGTTCTATATATCCTCTCGTGCCAGCAACAACAGTTACTACATGCGAAGCATCCTCAGTGGCGATGGCTTTGGACAGTCCAAAATCTGCTATCTTTGCTTCCCAGTTCTCATCTAAAAGAATGTTCCATGATTTGATATCGCGATGAATTATCGGTGGTCTGCATCCCACATGCAAGTATTCGAGACCTGAATAGCCAAATAGAATTGCTAGTTAACAAAAGGAAAAACAAGTGAAACGAAAATTTGGAATCTAACCTGTCATAACACTGAATGTGACGAAAGTTTGGATTCTAGCAAGGTACTAGCAATCCACCTTTCACGTGAGGAGGTCAACAAATTTAAAGCACAAATGATTTCTTCAAAATGTTGGCAAATTTGAATTAGCTTGGCTTCTTGAGAGGTTGGCACCCTCAAAAGGAGTTTATATGTAAAGCATTATTTTTGAGATGACATAAATGTTGAAAATGAATTTAAGGAAAGCATTATTTTTTGAGACGTCATAAACACTAACCTTCAAGTATATTCTCTGCTATTAGTATCAAATTTTATTGAATTATAATTATCTTAAAGATACAACAAAGACTCTTGGTTCATCTTACACAAAGAGAACATAGTTGTAGGTTTTCAAAAACTAAGAAATAAACTAGGTAAGAGAAGGTTTATTTCCGAGAAAGCATTCGATATGTTCATTCCTTATGAGACACTAATTTATAGGTAACAACTTCATCCTTAAATTAGTATAGCCTATCAACAAAAAGGGTCATAACTTAGCCCCTTCACGTTAAGCCATCATGACCACTAACTTTTACGTTTTCTTCTTCAATGGTTATTATATGTGGTAATTGATTCCCACTTAATTGTGTAAAGTAGCCTTTTAATGATAAGTTTCATGACAATATGAGCACGCTAAGAGCCATTATTGTCATACGAGTTACTGTTGAAACTTGTGACCACTAAGGTCATTGAGGATAATATACGGGAAATGTAACTGAGTGTCATTAATGGTGAACTAGAACATGACTATAAAGTTCACTCAAGGCATCAGTTCATCCTCACACCCATGACCGAATCATAACAGAAAATTTAACTCGCAATGTCTGCTATAATATAGAGTTCATTGAAGCTGCGACTGTATTTGAGCATCCAATTACATTTGTTGCTACCTTGCAATATGATGGACAACCTTCTGCTGCTGGTTAAGAGCCACAAATGAAGGTTTAATTATGTAAACATCAATTAAAGTTGGACTTTAGCCCAACATTTTCCTCTTGGTTTTGCGTTGATAGATGCACACAATTACTTTACCGAAAGTAAATAACATATCCAGGTTTCCAGTATCCAATATCTCAAACCAATAGTTTGGTTTTTCCTTTCTTGGATCTTTTATTTTGTATTGCGTGTTCTTTCCATAAATCCACATTCATCTAATTGATAATGATAACGAACTTTGGCCTCCACTTCTTTACTTTTGAATGTTTTTGGTTGGCTACACCAACTTCGGTCTTCACCAGAATATAAACTTTAGACCCAATTGGCTCGACCTGCAATATTCACAAATATGCCCAGTATCTTGTTTGCTTCCTGTCATACAACTCCCTGCGGCTTATATTCATCATGACTACTCATTGTCCTTTGATTACAAGTTTGTGTATGGCAATATATATCCTATTTCTTGCCTTTCTTCCAACAATGAATGTACTCTCTCTCACACACACACGCACATGTGTTTAAAAACCGCAGAGGACATGAGTTGGCATTTGATTTCCACTGTCAAAGTAGAAAAAGTGTCTCCACACCAAGTCCATCAATTGGGTCAGGTGATCAAGGGAATCATAACTGAAATGACCAAGTGATCTCCAAATAAACTTGATCCACATCCATGACCTATGATATTCATAGAAGGCAAAATTAAACCCTTACCTCAAAGTTTTGATACCAGTATCCAGACATGGATGGTGGATCGTGGGTAACACCATTAAGGTGCGTTTGGTTCGAGGTGCCAAACCCCTAGTAGTAGAATTGCAGGACGATACTGACATGGGCTTGTAATTATAGTCTCTAAGAATAAGAGTTTCATGTTTGATTAACGCATGGTATTCATACTTGGAGTTTCGTGCAAAGCAGAATAGCAACAAAAGAAAGGAGATGCTTAGAGTTTTGTGCGAAACCCCTTGGTCTAGTTCTTGTGGCCCACCTCCTTCTTGGTACCAAAGCTTTTGACGTAAAGTGGGCCGATGGAACAACAGTTCTATGCCAATGACAGGTTCTGCAAATGATACATTACAAAATGCGACTACCAAAAATCAAGGTTCAGTTCCACTTGAACCTAGTATGAAGCACACCCTAAAGAGAACTTGAACTCGTATGCTAAACAGGTATAGGCCCATAAAATTTTCCACCACCTGTCCAATTTTTTAAGTGAATTTTTAGATGAGATCATACCCATTTTTATGGGCCTCAAAAATTTTTAGACTTATAATTTTAGGACCCACATTTCTAAATCTCGTATGCTAAGCAATTTTCTTTCCAGTCAACTTGTATAATCACTCTTGAAAACATGCTTAAAAGTTGATATCCAGTTTTAGATTGACGGTCTACAAAAGGCACTCCTTCGTTTTGAATGGGCTCGGATCTGCAATATGTAAGGCAATACTCATCAGTTTATTAGAGACTCTATAAAGGTAAATTATGTACGTATATATCTTTATCTTGTGGCTTTGTTGGAAAGCAGATCAAATGAAAGGCTAATGAATCTAGTGAGGCTCATTCTTCGATAGTAGAGATATGAGGTTGGAGTGAGTTCTTCCACATAAATGATGGTTTCCGAAGGGGCAGTGTGATCACGAGGGCGGACAGACTGCTCATCGTAATCCTTTTGGCTTTTTCCCCCATGAAAGTTTCTGACTTCCTGTATGTGCATGTGTTCATCTCTCTCTCTCTCTCTCTCTCTCTCTCTCTCTCTCTCTCTCTCTCTCTCTCTCTCTCTCTCTCTCTCTCTCTCTCCCTATATATATATATATATATATATATATATATATATATATATATATATATATATATATATATATATATATATATATATATATATATATATATAAAAGAGAGAGAGACTTCAGGAAGGAAGCTACGTTCAGCAACTTGAAAACTGTTCACTGATCAGACGTTGACATTCTTCTATCAGAAATTATAAACGATGTAAGTATTCCCAGCTAACTTCAATTTTGAGGAAATCGGTCATCAAAAGGAATAAGAAACACACCTAAAATTTCGGCTACCAAAGGTTGTATAGGTGCAATAAAACTTTAGCACGGCCAGGAGTGGGCACAGTCAATTTTCGTGCCTCTTTTGATGCCCGTTCAGATGTTTTTTCTCTCAATTTTAGGCATAGTAATTTTCTGCTCTGAAGTTTCAGTGGAATGCAACTTGTGATTAAGAAAAAGAAATGGATAAGGCATTTATGTCCTCGCGCTAGATCTCGAAACTCTAATAGGTGAGATAAATACCCCATGGTTCTAACCGTTGTCACATATCATCTAATCCCTTATCTTGGTAAAATATATTTTAGAGTGAATATATACATAGATATATAGAGAGAAAACACCTTCAACTATTGTTCACTCATTTTTTTTAAGTGGCATGAGTATAATAACAATATCTTTCGTATTTTTTATTTTTTTAAAAATTTAAAAATTATATTTATATCACTCAAAAGCAGCAACAAATGAATACGTCAAAAGTCAGAGAATCTAATTTTCATATATATATATATATATATAGAGAGAGAGAGAGAGAGAGGAGGAGAGAGAGAACTGGAGGTTGGGACTACTCCAAGTATACTAATCAAAACTGAACTAAAAGGAAACCACACTTGATGTTGTTTAACAAAGGTCACTCAACTGCCAGAAGAAATTAGGGTAGCAGGTAGAATGGCGCTCTTATTTTCGAAATTTCTAAAATCCTCAACAACTTTTCAGAATTTCCAAAATCTTTTCCCACAAATATAAAAGAAATTCTATCTAAGCGTTAAACTGACAAGCAAACTACAGACGCAACCCAAGAGAGAGACTCTTCATTACTTTTCAGATTTCCTAAGGGGCCGGTTATTCATCACAATTTTAAACAGGCTGTCCTGTTGTAGAAAACTGAAAGAGACATGATTGTTTTCTGTAATGCGAGGAGGACCGTGACTCCTACAGCTCCCCCTCCTATATATATATATAGAGAGAGAGAGAGAGAGAAAGAGAGTGAGTGAGAGAGACAAAGAAAGAAAGAGAAGGAAGGAAGAAAGAAGACGATGCATAATGCTAATATTGTATGATCTTATTAAAATATTTTCACCATTCAATTTTTTAGATTAATGATAGAGATGTTTATATAAATTTATGTAAGGAAAGACATTACATATTTAATATTTTTATATATAAATATATATACTAGATAATCAGATTTTGTCCAACTCTAACATGATTACTCATTGCTTTCTAGTTGTATGAGTGTAATTTTAAAATTTTAAAGGTTTTTGCGAAAGTACGAAGGACAATGTTATCGTATTCTTAAATCCAAAAAGCAATGATCGGGCATAACCTTAGAATTATATAGATACACTTCCTCATAAAAATATGGTTAAATATAATAAAAAAGTAATAAAAGATTGTTACGTGAATCTAAAGGATGCATACTAGCATGAAAGGAAGTTTGACGGTAGAGTGAAGTGATACAAGATAAGATCAAGGCGAAGAAGGAGTGTTACAAATTGCATTATGCCAATAAGACTAATGAAACTTGCTTATAATAATGTAAAGAAAGAAGTGAAAAAGTCTATTAGTGAAGCAAAAGCTACAATTTGGGATGATTTATATAAAAAGTTCATCTTAAATAAGTAAAAAGAGATAGTTTTAGGATATCTAAGTCTAGAGATAGGAATTTGTTAGATGCATCAAAGATGAAGATAAGAAGATTCTAGTAATAAGTGATGATATAAAAATAGATGAAACAATTATTTTCATAAGCTTTTTATCAAAAAATATATGTATTAATATTATCTTAAGGGTGCTAACCAAATTAGAATAGTATAAAACCATAATTTCTACTGACCTATTTAAAATAATAAAATCAAAGAGATTCTTAAACTTATTAAGGTTAATAAATATGTAAGACAAAAAAATATTTCTATATAAGTACGAAAAATCCTAGGAAACACGAGTATTACTTGGTTGATAGGATTAATATGAAAAACCAAAAGATGTTTGAGAAATAAAGGAAGAGTACAATTATACCTATATAAAAAAAACAATAGCGACAATTAGAATTATATAAATTATTGAGGTATCAAGTTGATGAGTCATATTATAAAATTATGGAAAAAAATTATTGAACATAGATTGAGGCAAATATTAAGTACAATAGAGAACCAATTTTGATTCATGATAGAAAGATCTACTATTGAGGTTATTTATTTATTGAAATGTCTTTTAGAATATTTTAGAACAAAAGACTTTCCATGATATTGATTGATCTAGAGAAAAGCTTATAATAGGGTGCTAAAAGATATTTTTTGAGAACTTTAAAAAAGAGAGGTATCACATTGACATAGGATGATAGTGCAAAAACATGTGTTAAGACCTATAAACAAATGACATATTTCTTTGAGGTTAATATTGAATTACATCAATCATCAACTTTAAGTGTATATTTATTTATATTATTCATTGACTAGCTAGTAAAACATATTCGAGATGAAATTCCTTGGTATATGTTATTCTCAGATGATATTGTACACCCACGCCAACTGCCAGGATCTACTATTCGTTCATTCTCATCGCACAGCCGGAGAACAGTATTAGTGAATGAGTCTAAGAAAAAAATCAATAAGAAATTAGAACTATGGAGAGAAACATTAAAAGAAGTTTGGATAGGTAGAAATATAACTAAAGGAAGCTTCGGTAACAAAGTATAAAAAATTTGACTGTGAAAATATTAAAGAGAAAGAAAGAAAATAATAAATAATGATTTAACTTATATTGAGTTAAATGTTAGCATGAGAACTTGATCGAGCTCTACAAAAATAAAGAATTCATATAGCCGACTCCATCTAGTATGAAAAAGGCTTAGTTGTTCTTGGAGGCCCAAGCATAACACCCACCCATGCCTGCATCCTTTAAGAATCGAACTCCCCATTAGTAGAAATAGTACCAGAGCCCATTGTCGTTGAGCTAACTCTTTGGGTGCTTCTTTTCTAGATTTAAGTGAATGATTGAGCGCGATGAACTCAAGCTCAACTGAAATTTGAGTTCAAATTTTGGCCCGACCTATTAAGATCTCCACCATATTGCACGATAACAACAATCTTGAATTGAAAAACTATAGATGACACCAATTTTGATCAAGACACGATTTTAGCTAGCCCTAAATGCCGAGGAATCTGTCCCTCTATTTCGTTTTATAGTGTTTTGCTCTCTTCATTCACTTCTTCCCATAAATACAAAAACCGTTTCAAAGTTCGATTTGGCTCGGTAACCTCGGGCATGGGACAAACCCAAGTCAAAGTTGAGTTGCCAATGAGTTAATCTTGAGTGGCTTGCGAGCACTCAACATTTTTGCAACCATGTAAGAAAAATGAAAATAAAAAAATCTCAAGATAGCATCTTATTTGCAATGGTATTAATTATAGCGATCCAAATAATTGAACAGAAATGTTTGGTGCTTATACTTTATGGTATGAAGCTGGGCTCTTAAAATATGTAGCATTATTGGGACAGAATTCTTGTGAAACACGGCAGCTGCTGTCCACTTCGCTTTCATAGAAGTCAGTGTACACATTTATTGCATCATCTTGTTCCTTCATGAGTTCACATCTTCTCACGATTGATGGCTACATGAATTTTACTTTACATATTCACCTTTTTCTTGATTTTCCTTCTAATAATTAGAGGAAAAAATTAATAGATCACCGTACTAGCTTTAACAATTTTTTTTTATTCGAAGCATCTTAATTCCCATTCTAAGGCTAAACTTTATGATTGCTTATTTGGTATTAAAGCAACTCAACTCATTGCATAAATAATTTGTTGCCAAGACCACGATGGTTTAAACATTTCAAGAGGTGGCTAAAATGATCTCTCGTGAGGTTTGAGATATTAGATGGCGAACGTGTTAAAATAGCTGCGTAAAGCTTTCAAATACCAGTAATTAAGATGCAAGGCAGAACACGATGATGAAAAGAATGCATGTAGCCGACTCCACTTATAAGGAATTTTACTATTAAAACAGATGAGTAAGGCCTCCGCGTACCAGTAATTAAGGCACGATGGTGAAGAAGAATTCCTGTAGCCGACTCCACTTATAAGGAATTTTATTATTAAAGCAGAAGAGTAAGGCCTCTAAATCTCAATAATTAAGGTGCAAGATAGAGTACGAAGAAGAATCCATATAGCCGACTCCACTTATAAGGGATTTTACTCGGATTTTGTTCTGGATTTGGTGTTGTTGAATAAAGGCCAATAGATTTATTCGATATTTAACCGTGTCTGGCGTCCAACTTAAAAGTAAATACTCTACACTAAGCAGCCATTTCTGAATGTTGGTTAGGCAGCAAACTGTCTTTTACTTTCATCTTTTCTGTATTTTTTGCCGTTTGATGGGCAATCTCAGGCACTCGAGACCGGAATTGTTCTGTAGAACAAGGGGTCACGAGTTCCTGTATAGGTGGTCGACTCAAAAAGCATCGAAATGGAAGGTCTTACCTAGTGAACGCAGAATCTATTAAGGGCCTCTTAAATTCGGTTTACAAACAAAACAAATGTAAATATTAAATCTAAAATAAAGCAGTAAATAAAGTAAGAGGTGCGAGAAACAGCATTATATACACGAAAATTGACAAAACGAATGACTGATGATACTCTCCTTAAACCTGGACGTATTCAATGCTTTGATTAACTTATCAATGCTTTGCCGAACACTTGCGACTTTTAAGCTAGCTTCAAATCACTCGCAGAGGTCCGCAAGAAATATATCGAATAGTTAAGGTAAAGCATTAACTGTGCAGAGGGTAACAGTAAGAAGCCAAGAATTTGGTTGCTGAAATTGTGTAGAGATCACAAAGCATGGCATGGGACCCTTTTAGAATTTGACCACTCGTTAAAAACTATCCTTTTCCCCAAGTTGGGTCAACAGAACTAGTATATTTTCATCATCCAACTCGACCATTTTGCATATCTCAACAGTGGCTTCTGACCAATGCATGTAATTACATGATTCCTCTCTCTCCCTCGCTCTCTCTCTAACATACACACATTAAATAAAAGGTATGGTTTACAGAAAGAAAGAATTAAATGATTTTCTCAATTTCAAGCTTCAAAAATTCACCAACATACATGAAATTATGGTGTGATTCAAAAGCAATCCTTACCTGTACTGAAAGCATCCTTCCAGTCATGATGGTGAGGTTGGTGTGCCAAAAAATGACCAGAAAATGCATGCTCTTAGATGTTTATATGAATGGTGCTATTTATCCATTTCGATTACTACACACACAGGAGCGCACACATTCACACCCATACACACTATATACATATAATATACATACATATAATATATATATATATATATATATATATATATTACATTAAAAGGTTAACGAATTACTAACCGAGTTTTCTC
The DNA here is from genome assembly GCA_036023115.1 of Brasenia schreberi. Taxonomy (NCBI): domain Eukaryota; kingdom Viridiplantae; phylum Streptophyta; class Magnoliopsida; order Nymphaeales; family Cabombaceae; genus Brasenia; species Brasenia schreberi. The sequence goes on from JAYKKT010000066.1 coordinate 6,710,780, forward strand.
TTGTTGCTGTTAGGTTTAAGGTTGTACAAATCGTCCGTGGCTGCTCACGACAAAGAATATACACGTATATACATCCGAAAAATGCTCATAGACTACCGACATCTTATAGAATGCATAATGCCTGGAAGAATTCTAATTATCCGGCTCGAGTACAACAAATTAGGAGGCAAAAGAGGCGCTATGTACTACAAAAAGAAAAAAATGAGGAAACAGACAGATTGAGAAAGGAAAAGACAAAAGGAGAGAGAGGCTCGAGTTCTGCGAGAAAGAAGAAGAAACTGACATAAGGATCCAAAAGAGGACTAAGAGAAATGAAGAGCATGAAGCAGCATTAGTGATCGTAAGCCTTTTCAGCTGTCTTTCTAAATCACAACCAAGAAAACTATTTTAAAAGGTAACTTCTATAATAATCTTACCAAGGCCTTGGATTAGAGAAGTTGACAGAAGATGTAGTCTCACTTTTAAGGCTTTGATTGTTGTTGTTGTTGGCAACTGCACTCTCATCAAATGGAGTGTCGTTCATGAAATGGGCATTAAAGCCAGCCATGCTGAATATATCTCTATGTGAAAGATCCCTAAAGCCAGAAATACCAGATGGCCCTTCAATACCCAGGAAATCTCGTGTCAACCCATCATTTCCTCCTCCTTCATCCTTTCTTGAACTCAGCATCCCACTGAATGCCTCTTCAAAGGACCCAAAACCGTGTCCTGGCAATGAATTCATCATCTCCTGTAAACTGCTTGCTTTTGCGTTATGTGTAGTAGAGTTCATAGCAACAGTTGCAGTTGATGAAGCAGCTGCCCTTTCTTGCGATGAACTGAGCCCCAAACAGAAACCAGATTGAGCAGAAGGCCCTTCACTAGGGGCTCTCATTGTCGAAGAAGGCTTGCTTACTGTTGAACCCATCTGCGCTGCTTTCTGTAACAAGGCAGTGGCTGACATAAGTGCTGTGCTACACGGCACCCTAGGCTCAACTTGGTTCATGAACTGAGCGTGTGGGCTCGAATACTCATGGTTAAACCGCGTTGAGAACAGTGTGGAGGGCATCTCCTGTGTCCCTGCTGCTGCCAACCACAGTGGCATATCTGACCTTGTGGCGAAGTTTTCATCTTTCTTTACTGTTGTTTGAAGGTCTCGCGGAAACTGGGTTTGAATTGTAAATGTGGGTGCCCCAGTTACAGGCAAGTTTGCAGTTCCATGATCTAGCGTTGAGGAGTTGGTGAGTTGGTGTGGTAGGAGTATTGAGTTCGTAGGAGCTGAAGGTGTTGCTGAGCGTGCACCTTCTTGTGCCAATGCATCACAAAAGGCTCTGTGGGTGATGAAGCTGTCCCTCCTGAAAAAGCATCAATTTTGTTTCATCTGTTATATAAATTGTGAAGCATATTTATTGAACCATCTTGCTTTTCGTTTCTACTTGTATATGCGCATTAATTTCTAGTCATAGAAGTTGCTACAATATTTAAAATCAGTAACTAGAAATTGGACTATCAATAAATGGGGAATGGGAATTTAATACAAAGTAGAAAATCAGCAAGAATTTCTGACCTTGAGAAAAGGGTTCCGCAATCACATCGGTACTCCCTTGTGCCACATGTTTTGTTATGAGCTTTCCAGTCTGACTGAACTGCATACTTCTTTGAGCATTTCTCACATTTCCACTTCTTCTCACCATGCTTCCTGCAGAAGTGCTTCTTGATGCCCGTGAGGTCTCCAAGTGCCCTTGAGGGATCGTGGTGAACGCATGAAAGCTCTGGGCAGATGTAAACCCGCTTTTTTATTTCTGTGCTTGTTCTTTGCCTTAGCTTCCATGGAAGGTTATGGCCTCTTCTATGTAGCTGAAGGTTTTGGTCCCTCTGAAACCCCTTCTTGCAAATCTCACATATGAATCTGTTTGTAGCCAAAAGGGTTTTGGGTGATAGCGCTATTACTTCTGCATCTGGGTCTGAATCACCATCCAACCAACAAGTCGAAATTCAGATAAGTTATGCAACATATTAAATCAAAGGAACAAAAATAATTGTCTCAACCTTAATAATAAAATAGGAACAAAAGAAAAGCTTAGGTCATATGGAAGACAAAGAATATATAAAGATTGGGACTAGGGAAGTCATAGTTTAGTTCACCTGGATTACCGGGGAGGTTTCTTTTCTTCTTGACTGGAGTTGGATTTGTTGGAGGAAAAGACTTATTATCACCCCTATTGCCCGAGGAAACACTGGCCTCACCAGAAACTGAGGTCAAATTTGACATGTTTCACTTACCCCAAGCGGTGAGGTATCAGAACCCCATTCAGGTATTAACCAAGCTGTGAGCTTATATGCCAAACAAGAGAAAGAGTTAAAGTGTATTATCAGCAGCTTCACAAGCGAGAAAAAGAATTGGTCATCGCGGTTTGCTGTCACTGTTTCGCCGCAGAGTTTTCTGATAAGCAAGCAGCAGGGGAGATTCCCAAGCGCTCAGGAGAAGTCACACCGTCTACAGCATCTATTCCCGCTGGATCCAATCCCTGACAGTAATCATGAATCTAAGAAGGCAACAGATATTCATTAATGCGTACGCTTCTCCCTACTCCAAACACCAAGTTTTGTAGTTTCTCTCAATCTACAAACAGCTCAAAGGTTTGAAGTGAGCAACCATTCTCTCTCTCTCTCTCTCTCTCTCTCTCTCTCTCTCTCTCTCTCTCTCTCTCTCTCTCTTTCTCTCTCTCTCTCTCTTTTTTGCTGATATTTAAGTCATCTCCTCGTGCTAAGAGAACAAGTTGATGGTAAGATTTCCAAAAGGGTTTCCCAACTATGAATCTACAGCTTCCTATACTCGGTAAATTGAATTATAGAATTCGAAGAGAAGAAGAAAGACTAACAGATAGCCGTCATCTTTGAAATGTTTCTTTCATATAAAAGGAAGAGAGAGAGAGAGCTAAGTCACCAAAAGAGGCACAAGCAAGCAGCACCCACGCGAGAGAAATACTTGGGAATAATGTAGTGAGAGAAAGGAAAACGGATGGTAAGGAGGGGAAAGGAGGAAGAGAAGTGGATGAGTGAATCGCTTGCGATCGTCCACACATTCGACAGCCACGCGTACGTACGCCACAGGCTTGTTCTGACGTTGCACTTTGTCTTTTCCTTCGTTGCCTGCACAATAAATCCAGCGCTTTCCTCCGCTCAATTTTCCTGATCTTGTTTCGCTGTTTTCATGTACCACCAACATGAGTATTCAAATCTCTTGCATCATACGGAAGGAATCGTAACCGTTGTGTTTACAACATTCTTGGGATTGAAATTGAGAGAGAGAGAAATGAGATCATCCGCACATCAATTAATATCGATCTTCAATATAATCTTTATTTTTAAGTTAAAATCCAAATATTATCTGATAATTATAAATATTTTTTATTTTTAAAATTTAAATATCAACCAACAATCTCATTGGTGAGACCATGAAGCTTTTTAAAAATGTTTAAGTGTGGATTGATGCGTAAATGGACTATCTCTACATATAGAGAGAGCTATGTACAAACCTATTCGTGCCTAAATTCACGTAAATATTTTTATGGTCCGATCTAATATGATTAATAGAGGAGACCTTAAGTTGATTTGCTCATGAATGAGTGTTCACATCTACTAAGTCCTGTCTCTTTATATATATAAATAAAGAGAGAGAGAGAGAGATAAATGCTTAATCCTCATCGATATTCAAATATACTTTATCATTTCAATCATTCGATCTTATGAATGACTGAAGTCATAAAGAAAAAACTTAAATAAAAAGTATAAAGTATGATCATACTTTTAATTTAAATCTTATCTTTGATAACACCAACTAAATGATAGAAATGTTTGAATAGATTTGAGCATGAATCAGGTTTGAACATTTATCACTACCTCATATATATGAGGTAGTGATAAATGTTCAAACCTGATTCATGCTCAAATCTATTCAAACATTTCTATCATTTAATTGACAACATCTCCTTACTCCTCATCCTTACAAAAATGAATGGGTTTTTTCAGAAAGGCAGAATAAATGTAAATCAAAGTAGATGTGTACCTTTTGCTGTTTCATCTCAACTAGCCATTTTATAGTTATAAAATATAAATTGATGAGTATATATATATATATATATATATATATATAGAAAGAGAGAGAACTTTATATATTCTAACACATTTAGGTGCTATCATATCCAATTAAATCTTGTCTATTCATCTTGAGTTATAAGC